>JAJGOT010001012.1:0-105681 GCA_022457155.1 Cladopsammia gracilis | reverse complement strand
CAAAATATCACTTTTTAGCACACCAAATCTCAAAATCGTCGTACTGACCTAAAATCATCGCCAAAAACCGAAAACAGTCCATTTACTATGAAAAATGCACAAAACGTACGTTTCGGGCCGTGCGGAGCAAGTTTTGGCAAAATCTCACTTTTGGCACACCAGGTCTCAAAATCATCCTGGTGAACTCAAATCATCGCCAAAAAGCGAAAAGAGTGCATTTCTATGAAAATGCAAAAACGTACGTTTCGGGCCGTGCGAAGCAAGTTTTGGCAAAATCTCATTTTGGCACACCAGATCTCAAAATCGTCGCACTGCCTCAAATCATCGCCAAAAAGCGAAAACAGTGCATTTCTATGAAAATGCACAAAAGTACGTTTCGGCCGTGCGGAGCAAGTTTTGGCGAAATCTCAGTTTTAAGCACACCAGATCTCAAAGTCATCTGGTGAACTCAAATCATCGCCAAAAAGCGAAAACAGTGCATTTCTATGAAAATGCACAAAAACGTACGTTTCGGGCCGTGCTGAGCAAGTTTTGGCAAAATCTCACTTTTGAGCACACCTGATATCAAAATCTCCTGGTGACTCAAATCATCGCAAAAAGCGAAAACAGTGCATTTCTATGAAAAATGCACAAAACGTACGTTTCGGGCCGTGCGGAGCAAGTTTTGGGAAAATCTCACTTTTGAGCACACCAGATCTCAAAATCATCTAGTGAACTCAAATCATCGCCAAAAAGCGAAAACAGTGCATTTCTATGAAAAGTGCACAAAACGCACGTTTCGGGCCGTGTGAGCAAGTTTTGGAAAATCTCACTTTTGAGCACACCTGATATCAAAATCATCCTGGTGAACTCAAATCATCGCCAAAAAGCGAAAACAGTGCATTTCTATGAAAAATGCACAAAACGTACGTTTCGGGCCGTGCGGAGCAAGTTTTGGCAAAATCTCACTTTTGGCCACACCAGATCTCAAAGTCGTCGCACTGGCCTCAAATCATCGCCAAAAACCGAAAACAGTGCATTTCTATGAAAAATGCAAAAACGTTTCGGGCCGTGCGGAGCAAGTTTTGCAAAATCTCACTTTTTAGCACACCAAATCTCAAAATCGTCGTACTGACCTAAAATCATCGCCAAAAAGCGAAAACAGTGCATTTCTATGAAAAGTGCACAAAACGCACGTTTGGGGCCGCGCGGAGCAAGTTTTAGCAAAATCTCACTTTTGAGCACACCAGATCTCAAAATCGTCGTACTGACCTCAAATCATCGCGACAAGCCGAAAACAGTGCATTTGTATGAAAAATGCACAAAACGTACGTTTCGGGCCGTGCGGAGCAAGTTTTGGCAAAATCTCACTTTTTAGCACACCAGTACTGCCCTCAAATCATCGACGTCAAACGGGGAATGTCTTCCTCTTCTATGCCGCCTATCCTAACGAGCATTTGTATATGACGTTGTAGGTTATAGCCGTAAAAGAAGCAGCCTGTTATCCTACACATCCTCTCCTTATGATGGCTTCTTTTCTTCTGCTCACTGTCGCTCTTCAGGGGACTTGCTGCTTTCTTTTTCGTTTTCTTCACGGGCGCTTCGTCATCGCTCTTCAGGGGACTTGCTGTTTTCTTTTTCGTTTTCTTTACGGGCGCTTGGAAATCGCTGTCGCTGTCTGTTGTAAGAGCACTTGCTGTTTTCTCTTTTGCCTTCTTTACAGGTTTGTAGTCGCCCTCACTGTCTGTTGGTGTGACTTTTCTTCTCCTGGACTTCTTCTCTTCCTCGTCTCTCTCAATGTCCTTATCTGCATCGCCAACTGTTTGATCTTCGTTTAAGTGAAACGTTTCTGGCGCACAGTCTAGCGTTAACTTGTACATTCCATATAATGTCTCAGTGTCAAGGGCTCTTGAGGCTTGGTCATCAATCTCTCATTGCTGAGAGATCATCGACATGCACCCCAAGGCCCGTTTGGCGCACCTTTGTAGCACCTTCGAGGCTAGGTCATCAATCTCTCGTTTCTGAGAGATCCAGGACATGCACCCCAAGGCCCGTTTGGCGCCCCTTTGTAGCATTTCAAGGCCCAAAGCATCCGCTGCTTGGTAAAGAACTGCACAGTGGCGATAATCGGAGCGAAACGTGTTACAGTTAATGTCTTTGTCCTTGTTGTACGGTACTCTTTGTCTTTTTACCTTCAAGACATCCTTCGCTGCTTGGTCACCATTATAAGCATGATAATATATTATATTATATTATATTATATTAGCTTCTGTTGAGGTGTTTTCGCATGTGTTCGAGGTTTTGAACTAGAAGCATAAGGTTGAGCCGATATCAAAACCGAGTGTATTCGCAGATAGTATAAAAGTCATGCTATATATCCTGCAAATTTGAATTTGTTTGATGTAATCCCCTCAGAGATATTAACGATCAAATTGTAGCCTCGTTTCCATGTTTGAAAAACTTGTAAACAAGGCTAGAAACAAACCGTTGAGCCGATAATAACGCCGAGTGTATTGGCAAATAGTATTAAAGACGTTGTATATATCCTGCGAATTTGAGGAAGTGTGATAAAATCCCGTCAGAGATATTAACTATCAAAGTATAGCCTCGTTTGCATGTTTGACGCACTTTTGGATCCGCCATGTTGGACAAAATTCAACTGTTAATAACTCGCACGTTTTAGAAGCTGTTTCCTTGACTTTAGCAACACGGTTAGATCACTTTGGGATCTAACTCGATTGATATAAACACGGTCATAAACACAAGATCTGACGATGTTATTAACGGTTGAAATTTGCAGCTAATTAATTATTCAGTTATTAATTACTCCTAAGCACAATAATGAATTCACGCAAAACATACACCAAAGTGTTCCTTTCCTGGTGTATCAACTACATCTATCATAAAAGTATAGATAAACCCTCGTCCTTTGTCTCTAAAAGCCATAAAGTGATTTCTTGAGGGGAGGGTTAAATATCTAAAGATAAACTGCTGACTATGCAAAAGCAAACACTTTCGGTTCGGAAAACAGTTTCCTAGAGTAGCACTAGGACCTTATGTCATAGTTCTGATAGTTGGTTTGGTCGTGCATAGTCTTCAAAAGGTCTAAATAGAGTACAAATGCGCAGCACAAAAGAGCGTGTACTCACCGCTCCATGGCTTGCCCCTGCTGTGATGACCAGCTTCATGTACGGACACTGATATGTCTTAAAACGTACCCCATCATAACTCCTAAAGTATTACCGCTTTAGACTTCAAATTAAGCAGATAGTACAAAATCATAAGGTTAGGAGATTGACAGTGTCGATGTCTCATTGTGACGTCATTATGACATCATTGAAAATGGCTAGGAAAAAACATATTTTTTGAAACCTAAATGCTGAATGGAGAAAGATATGGACTTGTGCATTGATGTGCTACATTTACAGATTATTAGGATGTTCTGTACCAAGTTTCAGATGATTTGGATAAATTGTCCATTTTTTATAATTGTTTTCTTTGAGAAAAATTCTAAAATGGCGGTCCTGATTCTTGGATGGCATCATATTTTGAAACATAAATTCTAAATGGAGACAGATATCGTGCGATTTCTATGAAAAGTGTACGAAACTCAGGTTTGGGGCCGTGCGGAGCAAGAATTTTTGACAAAATCTCACTTTTGAGCACACAGATCTCGAAATCGGCGTACTGGCCTCAAATCATCGCCAAATCGGCAAAACAGTGCGATTTCTAAGTCTGGCAAGTCTGTCCTTTATGTAACCTTAATGAGTGGTTCATAGGTACCGGTACATGCAGAAAGACCCCTAAATTGTAATCCACTTCAATCCTTGCAATCCTGCGCATTATCTCTAAACAATTTTTTTTGTTTTGTACTATAGGATATTTTATCCAACCAAGTTGTATATTTTGTGCCATTTGGCGATATAATGTGGAAATAAGTTAAGCGACATTTTGCCATTTCGCGGGACAGTGTCATTACTATGCATTTACGAAGAGTATTCACGATGTGCGACGGGTAAAACCGAAAATGCCCGAAATATTAACGAAGAGGCTCCGTATTTTTCTCCTTGGAGCCAACAAATGTCTCATAAGTTATGATAAACAAACAATTATTTTCCATCTTACAAACATTACTAAGCAAATCAACGAAGTAAAGCAGCTAAAAATAGACTAGCCGTTATAACGCACGCATTTTGATTTCAGATAAATATCACGATTGACAATGCCTCTCTTGCAAACAAAGGCAACTTTGATTTTATTTTGTACTATAGGATCTTTTTATCCTACTAAGTTGTATATTTTGTGCCATTTGGCGATATAACGTGGAAATTAGTTAAGCGACATTTTGCCATTTCGGTCGTGACAGTGTCATTACTATGCATTTACGAAGAGTATTCACGATGTGCGAGGGCTAAAACCGAAAATGCCCGAAATATTGACGAAGAGGCTCTGTAATTTTTCTCCCTGGAGCCAACAAATGTCTCATAAGTTATGATAAACAAAAATTTATTTTTCCATCTTACAAACATTAGCTAAGCAAATACAACGAAGTAAAGCAGCTATAAATAGACCTGGCCGTTATAACACACGCATTTTGATTTCAGATAAATGTCAAGATTAACACTGCCTCTCCAGCAAACAAAAGACACTTTGATATCAAGCTAAACTGTAATCCACTTCAATCCTTGCAATCCTGCGCTTTATCTCCAAACTACTACTTTTATTTTGTACTACAGGATCTTTTTATCCTACTAAGTTGTATATTTTGTGCCATTTGGCGATATAACCTGGAAATACGCTTAGCGACATTTTGCCATTTCGGCGGGACAGTCTCATCAGTATGCATTTACGAAGAGTATTCACGATGTGCGACGGCTAAAACCGAAAATGCCCGAAATATTGACGGAGGCTCCGTAATTTTTCTCCTAGGAGCCAACAAATGTCTCATAAGTTATGATAAACAAACAATTTATTTTTCCATCTTACAAACATTAGCTAAGCAAATACAACGAAGTAAAGCAGCTAAAAATAGACTGAGCCGTTATAACGCACGCATTTTGATTTTAGATAAACGTCACGATTGACACTGCCTCTCCAGCAAACAAAGGACACTGATATAAAGCTAAACTGTAATCCACTTCAATCCTTGCAATCCTGCGCTTTATCTCTAAGCTACTACTTTTGTTTTGTACTATAAATCTTTTTATCCAACTAAGTTGTATATATTGTGCCATTTGGCGATAAAACGTGAAAATAAGTTAAGCGACATTTTGCCATTTTGGCGGGACAGTGTCATTATTATGCATTTACGAAAAGTATTGACGAAGAGGCTCCGTAATTTTTCTCCTTGGAGCCAACAAAAATCTCAGAAGTTATGAGAAACAAACAATTTATTTTTCCATCTTACAAACATTAGCTAAGCAAATGCAACTAAGTAAAGCGGCTCAAAATAGACTGAGCCGTTATAACGCACGCATTTTGATTTCAGATAAATGTCACGATTGACACTGCCTCTCCTGCAAACAAAGGCAACTTTGATATAAAGCTAATCTGGGTAGATTCTGCATGTACCGGTCACATATTACGTAAAACAAAAGAAACAAAGAACGACAATAATACAAATGCAAAACAAGACCAAAAATACAATACCACACAAACAATAGAAGATAATGAGTTGTTCATGGGTACCGGTACGTGCAGAAAGACCCCTAAATTGTAATCCACTTCAATCCTTGCAATCCTGCGCATTATCTCTCAACTACTTTTTTTGTTTTGTACTATAGGATATTTTATCCAACCAAGTTGTATATTTCGTGCCATTTGGCGATACAATGTGGAAATAAGTTAAGCGACATTTTGCCATTTCGGCGGGACAGTGTCATTACTATGCATTTACGAAGAGTATTCACGAAGTGCGAGGGCTAAAACCGAAAATGCCCGAAATATTAACGAAGAGGCTCCGTAATTTTTCTCCTTGGAGCCAACAAATGGGTATATACTTCATTGTAACACACCATATAGGGATCCTATCATATAGGGATCCTAAAAACTCATTTTAAAAATGGTTAGCTTTTATTTACTGTTATGGGTAGTGATATCCATAACAGTAAATAAAAGCTAACCATTCTAAAATGAGTTTTTAGCCCTAAGTAAGTGCCGGATTCTTTGACGTGCATAAATTAAAACCACCATGAAGTATATACCAACAAATGTCTCATAAGTTATGATAAACAAACAATTGATTTTTCCATCTTACAAACAATAACTAAGCAAACGCAACGAAGTAAAGCAGCTAAAAATATTTGAGCCGTTAGAACGCACGCATTTTGATTTCAGATAAATGTCACGATTGACACTGCCTCTCCAGCAAACAAAGACAACTTTTATATCAACCTAAATCTTAATCCACTTCAATCCTTGCAATCCTGCGCTTTATCTCCAAACTACTACTTTTATTTTGTACTATAGGATCTTTTTATCCTACTAAGTTGTAGATTTTGTGCCATTTGGCGATATAACGTGGAAATAAGCTTAGCCACATTTTGCCATTTCGGTGGGACAGTCTCATCAGTATGCATTTACGAAGAGTATTCACGACGTGCGACGGCTAAAACCGAAAATGCCCGAAATAATGACGAAGAAGCACCGTAATTTTTCTCCTAGGAGCCAACAAATGTCTCATAAGTTATGATAAACAAACAATTTATTTTTCCATCTTACAAACATTAGCTAAGCAAATACAACGAAGTAAAGCAGCTAAATAGACTTAGCCGTTATAACGCACGCATTTTGATTTCAGATAAAGGTCACTACTTTCACTGCCTCTCCTGCAAATACAGGCAACTTTGATTTCAAGCTAAACTGGGTAGATTCTGCATTCACCGGTCACATATTACGTAAAACAAAAGGAACAAGGAACGACAATAATACAAATGCAAAACAAGACAAAAAATACAATACCTCACAAACAATAGGAAATAATGAGCGGTTCATAGGTACCGGTACATGCAGAAAGACCCCTAAACTGTAATCCAATTCAATCCTTGCAATCCGGCGCACTATCTCTAAACTACTTCCTTTGTTTTGTTCTATGGGATATTTTATCCAACCAAGTTGTATATTTTGTGCCATTTGGCGATATAAGGTGGAAATAAGTTAAGCGACATTTTGCCATTTCGACGGGACAGTGTCATTACTATGCATTTACGAAGAGTATTCACGATGTGCGACGGGTAAAACCGAAAATGCCCGAAATATTAACGAAGAGGTTCCGTAATTTTTCTCCTTGGAGCCAACAAATGTCTCATAAGTTATGATAAACAAACAATTTATTTTCCATCTTACAAACATTAGCTAAGCAAATACAACGAAGTAAAGCAGCTAAAAATAGACTTAGCCGTTATAACGCACGCATTTTGATTTCAGATAAATGTCACGATTGACACTGCCTCTCCTGCAAACAAAGGCAACTTTGATATAAAGCTAATCTGGGTAGATTCTGCATGTACCGGTCACATATTACGTAAAACAAAAGAAACAAAGAACGACAATAATACAAATGCAAAACAAGACCAAAAATACAATACCACACAAACAATAGAAGATAATGAGTTGTTCATGGGTACCGGTACATGCAGAAAGACCCCTAAATTGTAATCCACTTCAATCCTTGCAATCCTGCGCATTATCTCTCAACTACTTTTTTTGTTTTGTACTATAGGATATTTTATCCAACCAAGTTGTATATTTTGTGCCATTTGGCGATATAATGTGGAAATAAGTTAAGCGACATTTTGCCATTTCGGCGGGACAGTGTCATTACTATGCATTTACGAAGAGTATTCACGAAGTGCGAGGGCTAAAACCGAAAATGCCCGAAATATTAACGAAGAGGCTCCGTAATTTTTCTCCTTGGAGCCAACAAATGGGTATATACTTCATTGTAACACACCATATAGGGATCCTATCATATAGGGATCCTAAAAACTCATTTTAAAATGGTTAGCTTTTATTTATTGTTATGGGTAGTGATATCCATAACAGTAAATAAAAGCTAACCATTCTAAAATGAGTTTTTAGCCCTAAGTAAGTGCCGGATTCTTTGACGTGCATAAATTAAAACCACCATGAAGTATATACCAACAAATGTCTCATAAGTTATGATAAACAAACAATTGATTTTTCCATCTTACAAACAATAACTAAGCAAACGCAACGAAGTAAAGCAGCTAAAAATAGTTTGAGCCGTTAGAACGCACGCATTTTGATTTCAGATAAATGTCACGATTGACACTGCCTCTCCAGCAAACAAAGACAACTTTTATATCAACCTAAATCTTAATCCACTTCAATCCTTGCAATCCTGCGCTTTATCTCCAAACTACTACTTTTATTTTGTACTATAGGATCTTTTTATCCTACTAAGTTGTATATTTTGTGCCATTTGGCGATATAACTTGGAAATAAGCTTAGCCACATTTTGCCATTTCGGTGGGACAGTCTCATCAGTATGCATTTACGAAGAGTATTCACGACGTGCGACGGCTAAAACCGAAAATGCCCGAAATAATGACGAAGAAGCACCGTAATTTTTCTCCTTGGAGCCAACAAATGTCTCATAAGTTATGATAAACAAACAATTTATTTTTCCATCTTACAAACATTAGCTAAGCAAATACAACGAAGTAAAGCAGCTAAAAATAGACTTAGCCGTTATAACGCACGCATTTTGATTTCAGATAAAGGTCACTACTTTCACTGCCTCTCTGGGTAGATTCTGCATGTACCGGTCACATATTACGTAAAACAAAAGAAACAAAGAACGACAATAATACAAATGCAAAACAAGACCAAAAATGCAATACCACACAAACAATAGAAGATAATGAATTGTTCATGGGTACCGGTACATGCAGAAAGACCCTAAATTGTAATCCACTTCAATCCTTGCAATCCTGCGCATTATCTCTCAACTCCTTTTTTTGTTTTGTACTATAGGATATTTTTATCCAACCAAGTTGTATATTTTGTGCCATTTGGCGATATAATGTGGAAATAAGTTAAGCGACATTTTGCCATTTCGGCGGGACAGTGTCATTACTATGCATTTACGAAGAGTATTCACGAAGTGCGAGGGCTAAAACCGAAAATGCCCGAAATATTAACGAAGAGGCTCCGTAATTTTTCTCCTTGGAGCCAACAAATGGGTATATACTTCATTGTAACACCCATATAGGGATCCTATCATATAGGGATCCTAAAAACTCATTTTAAAATGGTTAGCTTTTATTTACTGTTATGGGTAGTGATATCCATAACAGTAAATAAAAGCTAACCATTCTAAAATGAGTTTTTAGCCCTAAGTAAGTGCCGGATTCTTTGACGTGCATAAATTAAAACCACCAAGAAGTATATACCAACAAATGTCTCATAGGTTATGATAAACAAACAATTGATTTTTCCATCTTACAAACAATAACTAAGCAAACGCAACGAAGTAAAGCAGCTAAAAATAGTTTGAGCCGTTAGAACGCACGCATTTTGATTTCAGATAAATGTCACGATTGACACTGCCTCTCCAGCAAACAAAGACAACATTTTATATCAACCTAAATCTTAATCCACTTCAATCCTTGCAATCCTGCGCTTTATCTCCAAACTACTACTTTTATTTTGTACTATAGGATCTTTTTATCCTACTAAGTTGTAGATTTTGTGCCATTTGGCGATATAACTTGGAAATAAGCTTAGCCACATTTTGCCATTTCGGTGGGACAGTCTCATCAGTATGCATTTACGAAGAGTATTCACGACGTGCGACGGCTAAAACCGAAAATGCCCGAAATAATGACGAAGAAGCACCGTAATTTTTCTCCTAGGAGCCAACAAATGTCTCATAAGTTATGATAAACAAACAATTTATTTTTCCATCTTACAAACATTAGCTAAGCAAATACAACGAAGTAAAGCATCTATAAATAGACCTGGCCGTTATAACACACGCATTTTGATTTCAGATAAATGTCAAGATTGACACTGCCTCTCCAGCAAACAAAAGACACTTTGATATCAAGCTAAACTGTAATCCACTTCAATCCTTGCAATCCTGCGCTTTATCTCCAAACTACTACTTTTATTTTGTACTACAGATCTTTTTATCCTACTAAGTTGTATATTTTGTGCCATTTGGCGATATAACCTGGAAATACGCTTAGCGACATTTTGCCATTTCGGCGGGACAGTCTCATCAGTATGCATTTACGAAGAGTATTCACGATGTGCGACGGCTAAAACCGAAAATGCCCGAAATATTGAGGAGGCTCCGTAATTTTTCTCCTAGGAGCCAACAAATGTCTCATAAGTTATGATAAACAAACAATTTATTTTCCATCTTACAAACATTAGCTAAGCAAATACAACGAAGTAAAGCAGCTAAAAATAGACTGAGCCGTTATAACGCACGCATTTTGATTTTAGATAAATGTCACGATTGACACTGCCTCTCCAGCAAACAAAGGACACTTTGATATAAAGCTAAACTGTAATCCACTTCAATCCTTGCAATCCTGCGCTTTATCTCTCTCACTTTTGTTTTGTACTATAGAATCTTTTTATCCAACTAAGTTGTATATATTGTGCCATTTGGCGATAAAACGTGAAAATAAGTTAAGCGACATTTTGCCATTTTGGCGGGACAGTGTCATTATTATGCATTTACGAAAAGTATTGACGAAGAGGCTCCGTAATTTTTCTCCTTGGAGCCAACAAAAATCTCAGAAGTTATGAGAAACAAACAATTTATTTTTCCATCTTACAAACATTAGCTAAGCAAATGCAACTAAGTAAAGCGGCTCAAAATAGACTGAGCCGTTATAACGCACGCATTTTGATTTCAGATAAATGTCACGATTGACACTGCCTCTCCTGCAAACAAAGGCAACTTTGATATAAAGCTAATCTGGGTAGATTCTGCATGTACCGGTCACATATACGTAAAACAAAAGAAACAAAGAACGACAATAATACAAATGCAAAACAAGACCAAAAACAAATACCACACAAACAATAGAAGATAATGAGTTGTTCATGGGTACCGGTACATGCAGAAAGACCCCTAAATTGTAATCCACTTCAATCCTTGCAATCCTGCGCATTATCTCTCAACTACTTTTTTTGTTTTGTACTATAGGATATTTTATCCAACCAAGTTGTATATTTTGTGCCATTTGGCGATATAATGTGGAAATAAGTTAAGCGACATTTTGCCATTTCGGCGGGACAGTGTCATTACTATGCATTTACGAAGAGTATTCACGATGTGCGAGGGCTAAAACCGAAAATGCCAGAAATATTAACGAAGAGGCTCCGTAATTTTTCTCCTTGGAGCCAACAAATGTCTCATAAGTTATGATAAACAAACAATTGATTTTTCCATCTTACAAACAATAACTAAGCAAACGCAACGAAGTAAAGCAGCTAAAAATAGTTTGAGCCGTTAGAACGCACGCATTTTGATTTCAGATAAATGTCACGATTGACACTGCCTCACCAGCAAACAAAGGACACTTTGATATAAAGCTAAACTGTAATCCTCTTTAATCCTTGGAATCCTGCGCTTTATCTCTAACCTACTACTTTGTTTTGTACTATAGAAACTTTTTATCCAATTAAGCTTCTCTAAATTTAGAAAATATTTTGTACTTCTCTCGCCAAGCTCGTGCCATCGTGCCCTTGCGCGGTAATTACACTCCTTGTTTTTTCCTCATAATAACTTTCTAGAGTTTCTTTTGCTTCATTTAGAGTATTTAGGTTAGAGTCGAAAGGGTCCTGTTTGAATTTTTTAGTTGCTTCCTCGTATACTTGTTGTAAATTTTTTTCCATTGCAGATCGTTCTTTGGCTTTCTTTTCCGAAAACAAAATAGCGTGGTTCCGAATATTATACTTAATCCAATCCCAGATACACCTTTTTTTGATAAATTCTCGCTTCCTGTTGTTTGCCAAAGTGGAATATTTTGTTTTAATTCTTCCAGATAATTCGGATCTTCAAGAAGAGAGACGTTCATTTTCCAGAAGCCAGGCCCCTTTAAGTTTTGATTGGAGTCGGTTAAATTCAACTCAATTGCTGCATGATCAGTTTTTATAGCTGGAATGATATCAGTTGTATTTACAAAATCCTGTAAGTTGTTTGATATCAAGCCAGTAATCTAAACGACAGAAAATTGGTGGAGATTTTGGGCTCCAAGTGTAACTTCTAGTTTGTGGATTTTTAATTCTCCAAACATCGACAAGGTCCGATTTATTTTGTAAACATTCAATATTGTCTATAACCATTTTTATAGGTACAATAACGCCACCTTTCTTATCTCAAAATCGTCGTACTGGCCGCAAATCATCGCCAAAAGCAAAAACAGTGCATTTCTATGAAAAGTGCACAAAACGCACGTTTGGGGCCGTGCGGAGCAAGTTTTGGCAAAATCTAACTTTTGAGCACACCCGATCTCAAAATCGTCGCACTGCCCTCAAATCATCGCCAAAAAGCGAAAACAGTACATTTCTATGAAAAGTGAACAAAACGCACGTTTCGGGCCGTGCGGAAAAAGTTTTGGCAAAATCTCACTTTTTAGCACAACAGATCTCAAAATCGTCCTACTGGCCTCAAGTCATCGCCAAAAGCGAAAACAGTGCATTTCTATGAAAAGTGCACAAAACGCACGTTTGGGGCCGTGCGGAGCAAGTTTTGGCAAAATCTCACTTTTAGCACACCAGATCTCAAAATCGTCGTACTGGCCTCAAATCATCGCCAAAAATCGAAAACAGTGCATTACTATGAAAAGTGCACAAAGCGCACGTTTGGGGCCGTGCGGAGCAAGTTTTGGAAAATCTTACTTTTGAGCACACCAAATCTCAAAATCGTCGCACTGGCCTCAAATCATCGCCAAAAAGCGAAAACAGTGCATTTCTATGAAAAGTGCACAAAACGCACGTTTCGGGCCGTGCGGAGTAAGTTTTGGCAATATCTCACTTTTGAGCACACCAGATCTCAAAATCGTCGTACTGGCCTCAAATCATCGCCAAAAAGCGAAAACAGTTTTTATATTATTATTATTATTATTATTATCACTAATTAAAAAGAACAAAAAAAATTACAATACCCTAAACAACCGCCATAACAGACATACTTACATTTGTCAAGATTTCACAGATTTATACATTACAGCTAAACAACAGCCGCGCAATTAATGAATGAGGCTCGTATTAATGCTTAATTATGTTGATAAAGAGAAATTGACAGTTATTTACAGTACACCCTCAGATAAAGCAAAAACACACACGAACATACACACAAAAGGATACACACGAACCTAATTAAAGGGGGGAAATGTCTTTTGGCCATTTTTCATAAAAGGTTTCTAGTTTATTATTCTTAGTGGAAATATATTTTTCAACTTGGTATTTAATTCTTGCTTTAAATTTGAAACCTTCGATGTTTGGAAGTACCTGTTTCTTTCTGCAATCCCATAAATACAATTTACCAATTAATATCAGATAATTTAACAAGGGACATTTTGACATCGTTATTCCAATTATAACCTCTCGTAAACGCAACCCGTGAAATTCCTTTGTTATTGTTAAATAATACTGTTCAACATTTTTCCACAACATATGTGAGCGTCGACAGTAAAAGAGAAAGTGAATAATGTTTCCTGTTCAGTCTTGCAGAAAGTACATTTGTCATGCTGGAGATATCCAATTTTAAAACGTTTCGCATTGATATAAAGTATTGAATTTAAAACTTTATATTGAAAGGATTTAACTTAAGGCTCCTGTGCTGTTAAGTGGGGAAGGTTGTAAGCAATTTTTAAGTCTTCGTCAGAAAAGCCATGCTTTATTTGATATTATTAAAGAATAATAGTCTTTCGTTTTCTTTTCCACTATGTCAAAAATCTCATTTCCCTATATAAAATAAGTATTATCTGTAAAGGTAGTGTACTCTATTATTTTCAAAGAAGAAGGAATTGCGCGCCTAAGACCTGTCCATGTAAGAAAAGTAGCTTTCTCAACTATGTTATTAATTACATTAAAGGATTCTATATTGTCGAGATTGAACAAGAGATCTTTAATGATACGTATCCCCGAGTCAAAATAAGATTTATAAAAAACTGGTTTTCCATCTATTCTTATATCTTTGTTATTCGAAATTATGCAGAGCCGTTCTTTATTAGCTAAACAGAGATTTGGAAATTCTAACCAACCTTCTGAAAGTTCTCTGTAGAAAACTGAGTTAATTGAAAGATCGTCCATTGCATAATTACATTTAAAAAGCAAAAGACAACCAACATTACGTATTAGATGTAACAAGTAGAATTTCCACGTACTTTTGTTATCGCTGAAAATACGTTTTAGCCAAGCTAATCGTACAGCTTTGACCAAGCTTTCAATATCTGTCATTTTAATGCCACCGTCTTCATAACTGTTTATTGAAGAGAGCCTTGTTACTTTATCCTTTCCATTCCATAAAAAGGAGAAAATCAAACTATTTACTTGTTTGATGATTTTACTTGGAGGTGAAAGAACCGAAGATATAAAAACTAGTTTTGGAATAAGTAATGATTTGATTATAGTTACTTTACCATAAATGGACAGTCCTCTAGATGACCATATATTTGTCAGCTGCTTTATGCTGTCAACCTTCTCTTGAAAGTTTTTTTCGTAAAATAATGATAGGTCATACGTAAAAAAGGTTACTAAAGCTTTAATGGGTTCACTTGGCCATTTAATACCAAACGGTTTTTCGTCTTTTCTTTTAAGCGAACCAATCCACATTCCTTCTGTTTTAGAACTATTTATCTCCAACCCACTAAAGTTCTTAAAGACGCCTAGTTCTTCAAATAGCGTTTTTGCAGAATTTTCATCAGACAGGGTTGCTGTGGTATCGTCTGCGTATTGCAATAGCTTGGCTTCATAATTTCCTATTTTAATTCCTTTGATATCAACATTTTGACGAATGGAGATTGCCAAGCTTTCAACAGCTAAGATAAAGAGATAGGGGGACAAGGGATCACCCTGCCTCTCACCACGTTCTAAATTATAATAGTCTGATGTCATTACATTATTTATTACACAGCTTTGAATATTTGTATAAAACATTTTGACCCAATTTATGAAATTGGGGCCAAAATTAAAGGCCTCAAGGCAACTGAAAAAAAGATAATGCCATTCTAAAGAGTCGAAAGCTTTTTTAAATTCAAAGAAAATCAAGATACCTGGAATATTCTTACTGTCTGTAAATTCCATTATATCGAAAATTGATCGAATAGTCTCACCAATATAGCGATCTTCAACATAACCTGTTTGATTATGATATTCGGTAAAACTTTCTTTAATCTTAAAGCAATCACTTTTGAAATTATTTTTGCATCCACATTAATAAGAGAGATTGGCCTCCAATTTTCAATGAGAGTTCGATCTTTATGTTACTTTTCTATAAGAGTTATATTTGCTTTTCTTTGAGAGGTAGACATTTCGCCGTGGTTGAAACACTCCCTCACACTTTCCATAACTAAACTTCTATTGGTATTCCATCATTACCAGGAGATTTGTTACTCTCAAAACTGTTAAGAATGGCTGCAATTTCTTCAACAAATATTTCTTCTTCAGAGATTGTTTTTGTTCTTCTGATAATCTTGGTATATTCAAATTATTTAAAAATTCGTTTGCATTTTCTTTATCCTCATCTGTTACGTTTGAGTGGTACAAGCTATGGTAAAAACGTTTTTGTTCGTTCAGTATCCCAAAAGGATCAGATGTAATGGCACCACTTATTAATAGTTTTCTTATGTGTTTTTTGACGTGATTAAGCTTCTCTAAATTTAGAAAATATTTTGTACTTCTCTCGCCATGCTCGTGCCATCGTGCCCTTGCGCAAATAATTACACTCCTTGTTTTTTCGTCATAATAACTTTCTAGAGTTTCTTTTGCTTCATTTAGATTATTTAGGTTAGAGTCGGAAGGGTCCTGTTCGAATTTTTTAGTTGCTTCCACGTATACTTGTTGTAAATTTTTTTCCATTGCAGATCGTTCTTTGGCTTTCTTTAACGAGAACAAAATAGCATGGTTCCGAATATTATACTTAATCCAATCCCAGATACACCTTTTTTCTGATAAATTCTCGCTTCCTGTTGTTTTCCAAAGTGGAATATTTTGTTTTAATTCTTCCAGTTAATTCGGATCTTCAAGAAGAGAGACGTTCATTTTCCAGAAGCCAGGCCCCGTTGAGTTTTGATTGGAGTCGGTTAAATTCAACTCAATTGCTGCATGATCAGTTTTTATAGCTGGAATGATATGGTTGTATTTAAAAAATCCTGTAAGTTGTTTGATATCAAGCCAGTAATCTAAACGACAGAAAATTGGTGGAGATTTTTGGCTCCAAGTGTAACTTCTAGATGGTGGATTTTTAATTCTCCAAACGTCGACAAGGACCAATTCATTTTGTAAACATTCAATATTGTCTATAACCATTTTTATAGGTACCATAACGCCACCTTCTTATCTCAAAATCGTCGTACTGGCCGCAAATCATCGCCAAAAAGCGAAAACAGTGCATTTCTATGAAAAGTGGACAAAACGCACGTTTGGGGCCGCGCGGAGCAAGTTTTGGCGAAATCTCACTTTTCAAAACACCAGATCTCAAAATCGTCGTACTGACCTCAAATCATCGCCAAAAACCGAAAACAGTACATTTCTATGAGAAATGCGCAAAACGTACGTTTCGGGCCGTGCGGAGCAAGTTTTGGCAAAATCTCACTTTTTAGCACACCAGATCTCAAAATCGTCGTACTGGCCTCAAATCATCGCCAAAAACCGAAAACAGTGCATTACTATGAAAAGTGCACAAAGCGCACGTAAGGCCGTGCGGAGCAAGTTTTGGCAAAATCTTACTTTTGAGCACACCAGATCTCAAAATCGTCGTACTGGCCTCAAATCATCGCCAAAAAGCGAAAACAGTTATTATTATTATTATTATTATTATTATTATTATTATACTACTTAAAAAGAACAAAAAAAATTACAATACTCTAAACAACCGCCATAACAGACATACTTACATTTGTCAAGATTTCACAGATTATATACATTACAGCAAAAAACAGCCGCGCAATTAATGAATGAGGCTCGTATTAATGCTTAATTATGTTGATAAAGAGAAATTGACAGTTATTTACAGTACACCCTCAGATAAAGCAAAAACACACAAACATACACACAAAAGATACACACGAACCTAATTAAAGGGGGGAAATGTCTTTTGGCCATTTTTCATAAAAGGTTTCTAGTTTATTATTCTTAGTGGAAATATATTTTTCAACTTGGTATTTAATTTTTGCTTTAAATTTGAAACCTTCGATGTTTGGAAGTACCTGTTTCTTTCTGCAATCCCATAAATACAATTTACCAATTAATATCAGATAATTTAACAAGGGACATTTTGACATCGTTATTCCAATTATAACCTCTCGTAAACGCAACCCGTGAAATTCCTTTGTTATTGTTAAATAATACTGTTCAACATTTTTCCACAACATATGTGAGCGTCGACAGTAAAAGAGAAAGTGAATAATGTTTCCTGTTCAGTCTTGCAGAAAGTACATTTGTCATGCTGGAGATATCCAATTTTAAAACGTTTCGCATTGATATAAAGTATTGAATTTAAAACTTTATATTGAAAGGATTTAACTTAAGGCTCCTGTGCTGTTAAGTGGGGAAGGTTGTAAGCAATTTTTAAGTCTTCGTCAGAAAAGCCATGCTTTATTTGATATTATTAAAGAATAATAGTCTTTCGTTTTCTTTTCCACTATGTCAAAAATCTCATTTCCCTATATAAAATAAGTATTATCTGTAAAGGTAGTGTACTCTATTATTTTCAAAGAAGAAGGAATTGCGCGCCTAAGACCTGTCCATGTAAGAAAAGTAGCTTTCTCAACTATGTTATTAATTACATTAAAGGATTCTATATTGTCGAGATTGAACAAGAGATCTTTAATGATACGTATCCCCGAGTCAAAATAAGATTTATAAAAAACTGGTTTTCCATCTATTCTTATATCTTTGTTATTCGAAATTATGCAGAGCCGTTCTTTATTAGCTAAACAGAGATTTGGAAATTCTAACCAACCTTCTGAAAGTTCTCTGTAGAAAACTGAGTTAATTGAAAGATCGTCCATTGCATAATTACATTTAAAAAGCAAAAGACAACCAACATTACGTATTAGATGTAACAAGTAGAATTTCCACGTACTTTTGTTATCGCTGAAAATACGTTTTAGCCAAGCTAATCGTACAGCTTTGACCAAGCTTTCAATATCTGTCATTTTAATGCCACCGTCTTCATAACTGTTTATTGAAGAGAGCCTTGTTACTTTATCCTTTCCATTCCATAAAAAGGAGAAAATCAAACTATTTACTTGTTTGATGATTTTACTTGGAGGTGAAAGAACCGAAGATATAAAAACTAGTTTTGGAATAAGTAATGATTTGATTATAGTTACTTTACCATAAATGGACAGTCCTCTAGATGACCATATATTTGTCAGCTGCTTTATGCTGTCAACCTTCTCTTGAAAGTTTTTTTCGTAAAATAATGATAGGTCATACGTAAAAAAGGTTACTAAAGCTTTAATGGGTTCACTTGGCCATTTAATACCAAACGGTTTTTCGTCTTTTCTTTTAAGCGAACCAATCCACATTCCTTCTGTTTTAGAACTATTTATCTCCAACCCACTAAAGTTCTTAAAGACGCCTAGTTCTTCAAATAGCGTTTTTGCAGAATTTTCATCAGACAGGGTTGCTGTGGTATCGTCTGCGTATTGCAATAGCTTGGCTTCATAATTTCCTATTTTAATTCCTTTGATATCAACATTTTGACGAATGGAGATTGCCAAGCTTTCAACAGCTAAGATAAAGAGATAGGGGGACAAGGGATCACCCTGCCTCTCACCACGTTCTAAATTATAATAGTCTGATGTCATTACATTATTTATTACACAGCTTTGAATATTTGTATAAAACATTTTGACCCAATTTATGAAATTGGGGCCAAAATTAAAGGCCTCAAGGCAACTGAAAAAAAGATAATGCCATTCTAAAGAGTCGAAAGCTTTTTTAAATTCAAAGAAAATCAAGATACCTGGAATATTCTTACTGTCTGTAAATTCCATTATATCGAAAATTGATCGAATAGTCTCACCAATATAGCGATCTTCAACATAACCTGTTTGATTATGATATTCGGTAAAACTTTCTTTAATCTTAAAGCAATCACTTTTGAAATTATTTTTGCATCCACATTAATAAGAGAGATTGGCCTCCAATTTTCAATGAGAGTTCGATCTTTATGTTACTTTTCTATAAGAGTTATATTTGCTTTTCTTTGAGAGGTAGACATTTCGCCGTGGTTGAAACACTCCCTCACACTTTCCATAACTAAACTTCTATTGGTATTCCATCATTACCAGGAGATTTGTTACTCTCAAAACTGTTAAGAATGGCTGCAATTTCTTCAACAAATATTTCTTCTTCAGAAGATTGTTTTTGTTCTTCTGATAATCTTGGTATATTCAAATTATTTAAAAATTCGTTTGCATTTTCTTTATCCTCATCTGTTACGTTTGAGTGGTACAAGCTATGGTAAAAACGTTTTTGTTCGTTCAGTATCCCAAAAGGATCAGATGTAATGGCACCACTTATTAATAGTTTTCTTATGTGTTTTTTGACGTGATTAAGCTTCTCTAAATTTAGAAAATATTTTGTACTTCTCTCGCCATGCTCGTGCCATCGTGCCCTTGCGCAAATAATTACACTCCTTGTTTTTTCGTCATAATAACTTTCTAGAGTTTCTTTTGCTTCATTTAGATTATTTAGGTTAGAGTCGGAAGGGTCCTGTTCGAATTTTTTAGTTGCTTCCTCGTATACTTGTTGTAAATTTTTTTCCATTGCAGATCGTTCTTTGGCTTTCTTTAACGAGAACAAAATAGCATGGTTCCGAATATTATACTTAATCCAATCCCAGATACACCTTTTTTCTGATAAATTCTCGCTTCCTGTTGTTTTCCAAAGTGGAATATTTTGTTTTAATTCTTCCAGTTAATTCGGATCTTCAAGAAGAGAGACGTTCATTTTCCAGAAGCCAGGCCCCTTTGAGTTTTGATTGGAGTCGGTTAAATTCAACTCAATTGCTGCATGATCAGTTTTTATAGCTGGAATGATATGGTTGTATTTAAAAAATCCTGTAAGTTGTTTGATATCAAGCCAGTAATCTAAACGACAGAAAATTGGTGGAGATTTTTGGCTCCAAGTGTAACTTCTAGATGGTGGATTTTTAATTCTCCAAACGTCGACAAGGACCAATTCATTTTGTAAACATTCAATATTGTCTATAACCATTTTTATAGGTACCATAACGCCACCTTCTTATCTCAAAATCGTCGTACTGGCCGCAAATCATCGCCAAAAAGCGAAAACAGTGCATTTCTATGAAAAGTGGACAAAACGCACGTTTGGGGCCGCGCGGAGCAAGTTTTGGCGAAATCTCACTTTTCAAAACACCAGATCTCAAAATCGTCGTACTGACCTCAAATCATCGCCAAAAACCGAAAACAGTACATTTCTATGAGAAATGCGCAAAACGTACGTTTCGGGCCGTGCGGAGCAAGTTTTGGCAAAATCTCACTTTTTAGCACACCAGATCTCAAAATCGTCGTACTGGCCTCAAATCATCGCCAAAAACCGAAAACAGTGCATTACTATGAAAAGTGCACAAAGCGCACGTAAGGCCGTGCGGAGCAAGTTTTGGCAAAATCTTACTTTTGAGCACACCAGATCTCAAAATCGTCGTACTGGCCTCAAATCATCGCCAAAAAGCGAAAACAGTTATTATTATTATTATTATTATTATTATTATTATTATTACTACTTAAAAAGAACAAAAAAAATTACAATACTCTAAACAACCGCCATAACAGACATACTTACATTTGTCAAGATTTCACAGATTATATACATTACAGCAAAAAAACAGCCGCGCAATTAATGAATGAGGCTCGTATTAATGCTTAATTATGTTGATAAAGAGAAATTGACAGTTATTTACAGTACACCCTCAGATAAAGCAAAAACACACACGAACATACACACAAAAGCATACACACGAACCTAATTAAAGGGGGGAAATGTCTTTTGGCCATTTTTCATAAAAGGTTTCTAGTTTATTATTCTTAGTGGAAATATATTTTTCAACTTGGTATTTAATTTTGCTTTAAATTTGAAACCTTCGATGTTTGGAAGTACCTGTTTCTTTCTGCAATCCCATAAATACAATTTACCAATTAATATCAGATAATTTAACAAGGGACATTTTGACATCGTTATTCCAATTATAACCTCTCGTAAACGCAACCCGTGAAATTCCTTTGTTATTGTTAAATAATACTGTTCAACATTTTTCCACAACATATGTGAGCGTCGACAGTAAAAGAGAAAGTGAATAATGTTTCCTGTTCAGTCTTGCAGAAAGTACATTTGTCATGCTGGAGATATCCAATTTTAAAAGTTTCGCATTGATATAAAGTATTGAATTTAAAACTTTATATTGAAAGGATTTAACTTAAGGCTCCTGTGCTGTTAAGTGGGGAAGGTTGTAAGCAATTTTTAAGTCTTCGTCAGAAAGCCATGCTTTATTTGATATTATTAAAGAATAATAGTCTTTCGTTTTCTTTTCCACTATGTCAAAAATCTCATTTCCCTATATAAAATAAGTATTATCTGTAAAGGTAGTGTACTCTATTATTTTAAAGAAGAAGGAATTGCGCGCCTAAGACCTGTCCATGTAAGAAAAGTAGCTTTCTCAACTATGTTATTAATTACATTAAAGGATTCTATATTGTCGAGATTGAACAAGAGATCTTTAATGATACGTATCCCCGAGTCAAAATAAGATTTATAAAAAACTGGTTTTCCATCTATTCTTATATCTTTGTTATTCGAAATTATGCAGAGCCGTTCTTTATTAGCTAAACAGAGATTTGGAAATTCTAACCAACCTTCTGAAAGTTCTCTGTAGAAAACTGAGTTAATTGAAAGATCGTCCATTGCATAATTACATTTAAAAAGCAAAAGACAACCAACATTACGTATTAGATGTAACAAGTAGAATTTCCACGTACTTTCGTTATCGCTGAAAATACGTTTTAGCCAAGCTAATCGTACAGCTTTGACCAAGCTTTCAATATCTGTCATTTTAATGCCACCGTCTTCATAACTGTTTATTGAAGAGAGCCTTGTTACTTTATCCTTTCCATTCCATAAAAAGGAGAAAATCAAACTATTTACTTGTTTGATGATTTTACTTGGAGGTGAAAGAACCGAAGATATAAAAACTAGTTTTGGAATAAGTAATGATTTGATTATAGTTACTTTACCATAAATGGACAGTCCTCTAGATGACCATATATTTGTCAGCTGCTTTATGCTGTCAACCTTCTCTTGAAAGTTTTTTCGTAAAATAATGATAGGTCATACGTAAAAAAGGTTCCTAAAGCTTTAATGGGTTCACTTGGCCATTTAATACCAAACGGTTTTTCGTCTTTTCTTTTAAGCGAACCAATCCACATTCCTTCTGTTTTAGAACTATTTATCTCCAACCCACTAAAGTTCTTAAAGAGGCCTAGTTCTTCAAATAGCGTTTTTGCAGAATTTTCATCAGACAGGGTTGCTGTGGTATCGTCTGCGTATTGCAATAGCTTGGCTTCATAATTTCCTATTTTAATTCCTTTGATATCAACATTTTGACGAATGGAGATTGCCAAGCTTACAACAGCTAAGATAAAGAGATAGGGGGACAAGGGATCACCCTGCCTCTCACCACGTTCTAAATTATAATAGTCTGATGTCATTACATTATTTATTACACAGCTTTGAATATTTGTATAAAACATTTTGACCCAATTTATGAAATTGGGGCCAAAATTTAAGGCCTCAAGGCAACTGAAAAAAAGATAATGCCATTCTAAAGAGTCGAAAGCTTTTTTAAAGTCAAAGAAAATCAAGATACCTGGAATATTCTTACTGTCTGTAAATTCCATTATATCGAAAATTGATCGAATAGTCTCACCAATATAGCGATCTTCAACATAACCTGTTTGATTATGATATTCGGTAAAACTTTCTTTAATCTTAAAGCAATCACATTTGAAATTATTTTTTCATCCACATTAATAAGAGAGATTGGCCTCCAATTTTCAATGAGAGTTCGATCTTTATGTTACTTTTCTATAAGAGTTATGTTTGCTTTTCTTTGAGAGGTAGACATTTCGCCGTGGTTGAAACACTCCCTTACACTTTCCATAACTAAACTTCTATTGGTATTCCGTCATTACCAGGAGATTTGTTACTCTCAAAACTGTTAAGAATGGCTGCAATTTCTTCAACAAGTATTTCTTCTTCAGAAGATTGTTTTTGTTCTTCTGATAATCTTGGTATATTCAAATTATTTAAAAATTCGTTTGCATTTTCTTTATCCTCATGTGTTACGTTTGAGTGGTACAAGCTATGGTAAAAACGTTTTTGTTCGTTTAGTATCCCAAAAGGATCAGATGTAATAGCACCACTTATTAATAGTTTTCTTATGTGTTTTTTGACGTGATTAAGCTTCTCTAAATTTAGAAAATATTTTGTACTTCTCTCGCCATGCTCGTGCCATCGTGCCCTTGCGCAAATAATTACACTCCTTGTTTTTTTCCTCATAATAACTTTCTACAGTTTCTTTTGCTTCATTTAGAGTATTTAGGTTAGAGTCGGAAGGGTCCTGTTCGAATTTTTTAGTTGCTTCCTCGTATACTTGTTGTAAATTTTTTTCCATTGCAGATCGTTCTTTGGCTTTCTTTAACGAGAACAAAATAGCATGGTTCCGAATATTATACTTAATCCAATCCCAGATACACCTTTTTTCTGATAAATTCTCGCTTCCTGTTGTTTTCCAAAGTGGAATATTTTTTTTTAATTCTTCCAGTTAATTCGGATCTTCAAGAAGAGAGACGTTCATTTTCCAGAAGCCAGGCCCCGTTGAGTTTTGATTGGAGTCGGTTAAATTCAACTCAATTGCTGCATGATCAGTTTTTATAGCTGGAATGATATCGGCTGTATTTAAAAAATCTTGAAGTTGTTTGATATCAAGCCAGTAATCTAAACGACAGAAAATTGGTGGAGTTTTTTGGCTCCAAGTGTAACTTCTAGATGGTGGATTTTTAATTCTCCAAACGTCGACAAGGACCAATTCATTTTGTAAACATTCGAAATTGTCTATAACCATTTTTATAGGTACCATAACGCCACCTTCTTATCTCAAAATCGTCGTACTGGCCGCAAATCATCGCCAAAAAGCGAAAACAGTGCATTTCTATGAAAAGTGGACAAAACGCACGTTTGGGGCCGCGCGGAGCAAGTTTTGGCGAAATCTCACTTTTCAAAACACCAGATCTCAAAATCATCCTGCTGGACTCAAATCATCGCCAAAAAGCGAAAACAGTGCATTTCTATGAAAAATGCACAAAACGTAAGTTTCGGGCCGTGCGGACCAAGTTTTGGTAAAATCTCACTTTTTAGCACACCAGATCTCAAAATCGTCGTACTGGCCTCAAATCATCGCCAAAAACCGAAAACAGTGCATTACTATGAAAAATGCACAAAGCGCACGTTTGGGGCCGTGCGGAGCAAGTTTTGGCAAAATCTTACTTTTGAGCACACCAAATCTCAAAATCGTCGCACTGACCTCAAATCATCGCCAAAAAGCGAAAACAGTGCATTTCTATGATAAGTGCACAAAACGCACGTTTCGGGCAGTGCGGAGTAAGTTTTGGCAATATCTCACTTTTGAGCACACCAGATCTCAAAATCGTCGTACTGGCCTCAAATCATCGCCAAAAAGCGAAACAGTTTTATTATTATTATTATTATTATTATTACTACTACTACTTAAAAAGAACAAAAAAAAATACAATACTCTAAACAACCGCCATAACAGATATACTTACATTTGTCAAGATTTCACAGATTATATACATTACAGCTAAAAAACAGCCGCGCAATTAATGAATGAGGCTCGTATTAATGCTTAATTATGTTGATAAAGAGAAATTGACAGTTATTTACAGTACACCCTCAGATAAAGCAAAAACACACACGAACATACACACAAATGTGGATTGGTTCGCTTAAAAGAAAAGACGAAAAACCGTTTGGTATTAAATGGCCAAGTGAACCCATTAAAGCTTTAGGAACCTTTTTTACGTATGACCTATCATTATTTTACGAAAAAAACTTTCAAGAGAAGGTTGACAGCATAAAGCAGCTGACAAATATATGGTCATCTAGAGGACTGTCCATTTATGGTAAAGTAACTATAATCAAATCATTACTTATTCCAAAACTAGTTTTTATATCTTCGGTTCTTTCACCTCCAAGTAAAATCATCAAACAAGTAAATAGTTTGATTTTCTCCTTTTTATGGAATGGAAAGGATAAAGTAACAAGGCTCTCTTCAATAAACAGTTATGAAGACGGTGGCGTTAAAATGACAGATATTGAAAGCTTGGTCAAAGCTGTACGATTAGCTTGGCTAAAACGTATTTTCAGCGATAACGAAAGTACGTGGAAATTTTACTTGTTACATCTAATACGTAATGTTGGTTGTCTTTTGCTTTTTAAATGTAATTATGCAATGGACGATCTTTCAATTAACTCAGTTTTCTACAGAGAACTTTCAGAAGGTTGGTTAGAATTTCCAAATCTCTGTTTAGCTAATAAAGAACGGCTCTGCATAATTTCGAATAACAAAGATATAAGAATAGATGGAAAACCAGTTTTTTATAAATCTTATTTTGACTCGGGGATACGTATCATTAAAGATCTCTTGTTCAATCTCGACAATATAGAATCCTTTAATGTAATTAATAACATAGTTGAGAAAGCTACTTTTCTTACATGGACAGGTCTTAGGCGCGCAATTCCTTCTTCTTTGAAAATAATAGAGTACACTACCTTTACAGATAATACTTATTTTATATAGGGAAATGAGATTTTTGACATAGTGGAAAAGAAAACAAAAGACTATTATTCTTTAATAATATCAAATAAAGCATGGCTTATCTGACGAAGACTTAAAAATTGCTTACAACCTTCCCCACTTAACAGCACAGGAGCCTTAAGTTAAATCCTTTCAATATAAAGTTTTAAATTCAATACTTTATATCAATGCGAAACTTTTTAAAATTGGATATCTTCAGCATGAGAAATGTACTTTCTGCAAGACTGGACAGGAAACATTATTCACTTTCTCTTTTACTGTCGACGCTCACATATGTTGTGGAAAAATGTTGAACAGTATTATTTAACAATAACAAGGGAATTTCACGGGTTGCGTTTACAAGAGGTTATAATTGGAATAACGATGTCAAAATGTCCCTTGTTAAATTATCTGATATTAATTGGTAAATTGTATTTATGGGATTGCAGAAAGAAACAGGTACTTCCAAACATCGAAGGTTTCAAATTTAAAGCAAGAATTAAATACCAAGTTGAAAAATATATTTCCACTAAGAATAATAAACTAGAAACCTTTTATGAAAAATGGCGAAAAGACATTTCCCCCCTTTAATTAGGTTCGTGTGTATGCTTTTGTGTGTATGTTTGTGTGTGTTTTTGCTTTATCTGAGGGTGTACTGTAAATAACTGTCAATTTCTCTTTATCAACATAATTAAGCATTAATACGAGCCTCATTCATTAATTGCGCGGCTGTTTTTTTGCTGTAATGTATATAATCTGTGAAATCTTGACAAATGTAAGTATGTCTGTTATGACGGTTGTTCAGAGTATTGTAATTTTTTTTGTTCTTTTTAAGTAGTAATGATAATAATAATAATAATAATAATAATAATAATAATAATAATAATAATAATAATAATAATAAAACTGTTTTCGCTTTTTGGCGATGATTTGAGGCCAGTGCGACGATTTTGAGATCTGGTGTGCTAAAAAGTGGGATTTTGCTAAAACTTACTCCGCACGGCCCGAAACGTGCGTTTGTACTTTTCATAGAAATGCACTGTTTTCGCTTTTTGGCGATGATTTGAGGCCAGTGCGACGATTTTGAGATTTGGTGTGCTCAAAAGTAAGATTTTGCCAAAACTTGCTCCGCACGGCCCAAAACGTGCGTTTTGTGCACTTTTCATAGCAATGAACTGTTTTTCCTTTTTGGCGATGATTTGTGGCCAGTACGACGATTTTGAGATATGAAAGGTGGCGTTATGGTGCCTATAAAAATGGTTATAGACAATATTGAATGTTTGCAAAATAAATCGGACCTTGTCGACTTTTGGAGAATTAAACATCCACAAACTAGAAGTTACACTTGGAGCCAAAAATCTCCACCAATTTTCTATCGTTTAGATTACTGGCTTGATATCAAACAACTTACAGGATTTTGTAAATACAACCGACATCATTCCAGCTATAAAAACTGATCATGCAGCAATTGAGTTGAATTTAACCGACTCCAATCAAAACTTAAAGGGGCCTGGCTTCTGGAAAATGAACGTCTCTTTTCTTGAAGATCCGAATTATCTGGAAGAATTAAAACAAAATATTCCACTTTGGAAAACAACGGGAAGCGAGAATTTATCAGAAAAAAGGTGTATCTGGGATTGGATTAAGTATAATATTCGGAACCATGCTATTTTGTTCTCGGAAAAGAAAGCCAAAGAACGATCTGCAATGGAAAAAAATTTACAACAAGTATACGAGGAAGCAACTAAAAAATTCAAACAGGACCCTTTCGACTCTAACCTAAATACTCTAAATGAAGCAAAACAAACTCTAGAAAGTTATTATGAGGAAAAAACAAGGAGTGTAATTATCGCGCAAGGGCACAATGGCACGAGCATGGCGAGAGAAGTACAAAATATTTTCTAAATTTAGAGAAGCTTAATCACGTCAAAAAACACATAAGAAAACTATTAATAAGTGGTGCTATTACATCTGATCCTTTTGGGATACTGAACGAACAAAAACATTTTTACCATAGCTTGTACCACTAAAACGTAACAGATGAGGATAAAGAAAATGCAAACGAATTTTTAAATAATTTGAATATACCAAGATTATCAGAAGAACAAAAACAATCTTCTGAAGAAGAGATATTTGTTGAAGAAATTGCAGCCATTCTTAACAGATTTGAGAGTAACAAATCTCCTGGTAATGATGGAATACCAATAGAAGTTTAGTTATGAAAAGTGTGAGGGAGTGTTTCAACCACGGCGAAATGTCTAGCTCTCAAAGAAAAACAATTATAACTCTTATAGAAAAGTAACATAAAGATCGAACTCTCATTGAAAATTGGAGGCCAATCTCTCTTCTTAATGTGGATGCAAAAGTAATTTCAAAAGTGATTGCTTTAAGATTAAAGAAAGTTTTACCGAATATCATACATCATAATCAAACAGGTTATGTTGAAGATCGCTATATTGGTGAGACTATTCGATCAATTTTCGATATAATGGAATTTACAGACAGTAAGAATATTTCAGGTATCTTGATTTTCTTTGACTTTAAAAAAGCTTTCGACTCTTTAGAATGGCATTATCGTTTTTTCAGTTGCCTTGAGGCCTTTAATTTTGGCCCCAATTTTATAAATTGGGTCAAAATGTTTTATACAAATATTCAAAGCTGTGTAATAAATAATGTAATGACATCAGACTATTATAATTTAGAACGTGGTGAGAGGCAGGGTGATCCCTTGTCCCCCTATCTCTTTATCTTAGCTGTTGAAAGCTTGGCAATCTCCATTCGTCAAAATGTTGATATCAAAGGAATTAAAATAGGAAATTATGAAGCCAAGCTATTGCAATACGCAGACGATACCACAGCAACCCTGTCTGATGAAAATTCTGCAAAAACGCTATTTGAAGAACTAGGCGTCTTGAAGAACTTTAGTGGGTTGGAGATAAATAGTTCTAAAACAGAAGGAATGTGGATTGGTTCGCTTAAAAGAAAAGACGAAAAACCGTTTGGTATTAAATGGCCAAGTGAACCCATTAAAGCTTTAGGAACCTTTTTTACGTATGACCTATCATTATTTTACGAAAAAAACTTTCAAGAGAAGGTTGACAGCATAAAGCAGCTGACAAATATATGGTCATCTAGAGGACTGTCCATTTATGGTAAAGCTTTAGGAACCTTTTTTACGTATGACCTATCATTATTTTACGAAAAAAACTTTCAAGAGAAGGTTGACAGCATAAAGCAGCTGACAAATATATGGTCATCTAGAGGACTGTCCATTTATGGTAAAGAACTATAATCAAATCATTACTTATTCCAAAACTAGTTTTTATATCTTCGGTTCTTTCACCTCCAAGTAAAATCATCAAACAAGTAAATAGTTTGATTTTCTCCTTTTTATGGAATGGAAAGGATAAAGTAACAAGGCTCTCTTGAATAAACAGTTATGAAGACGGTGGCATTAAAATGACAGATATTGAAAGCTTGGTCAAAGCTGTACGATTAGCTTGGCTAAAACGTATTTTCAGCGATAACGAAAGTACGTGGAAATTCTACTTGTTACATCTAATACGTAATGTTGGTTGTCTTTTGCTTTTTAAATGTAATTATGCAATGGACGATCTTTCAATTAACTCAGTTTTCTACAGAGAACTTTCAGAAGGTTGGTTAGAATTTCCAAATCTCTGTTTAGCTAATAAAGAACGGCTCTGCATAATTTCGAATAACAAAGATATAAGAATAGATGGAAAACCAGTTTTTTATAAATCTTATTTTGACTCGGGGATACGTATCATTAAAGATCTCTTGTTCAATCTCGACAATATAGAATCCTTTAATGTAATTAATAACAGTTGAGAAAGCTACTTTTCTTACATGGACAGGTCTTAGGCGCGCAATTCCTTCTTCTTTGAAAATAATAGAGTACACTACCTTTACAGATAATACTTATTTTATATAGGGAAATGAGATTTTTGACATAGTGGAAAAGAAAACAAAAGACTATTATTCTTTAATAATATCAAATAAAGCATGGCTTATCTGACGAAGACTTAAAAATTGCTTACAACCTTCCCCACTTAACAGCACAGGAGCCTTAAGTTAAATCCTTTCAATATAAAGTTTTAAATTCAATACTTTATATCAATGCGAAACTTTTTAAAATTGGATATCTCCAGCATGACAAATGTACTTTCTGCAAGACTGCACAGGAAACATTATTCACTTTCTCTTTTACTGTCGACGCTCACATATGTTGTGGAAAAATGTGGAACAGTATTATTTAACAATAACAAAGGAATTTCACGGGTTGCGTTTACGAGAGGTTATAATTGGAATAACGATGTCAAAATGTCCCTTGTTAAATTATCTGATATTAATTGGTAAATTGTATTTATGGGATTGCAGAAAGAAACAGGGACTTCCAAACATCGAAGGTTTCAAATTTAAAGCAAGAATTAAATACCAAGTTGAAACATATATTTCCACTAAGAATAATAAACTAGAAACCTTTTATGAAAAATGGCCAAAAGACATTTCCCCCTTTAAGTAGGTTCGTGTGTATGCTTTTGTGTGTATGTTCGTGTGTGTTTTTGCTTTATCTGAGGGTGTACTGTAAATAACTGTCAATTTCTCTTTATCAACATAATTAAGCATTAATACGAGCCTCATTCATTAATTGTGCGGCTGTGTTTTAGCTGTAATGTATATAATCTGTGAAATCTTGACAAATGTAAGTATGTCTGTTATGGCGGTTGTTTAGAGTATTGTAATTTTTTTTGTTCTTTTTAAGTAGTAGTAGTAATAATAATAATAATAATAATAATAATAATAATAATAATAATAAAACTGTTTTCGCTTTTTGGCGATGATTTGAGGCCAGTACGACGATTTTGAGATCTGGTGTGCTCAAAAGTGGGATTTTGCTAAAACTTACTCCGCACGGCCCGAAACGTGCGTTTGCACTTTTCATAGAAATGCACTGTTTTCGCTTTTTGGCGATGATTTGAGGCCAGTGCGACGATTTTGAGATTTGGTGTGCTCAAAAGTAAGATTTTGCGAAAACTTGCTCCGCACGGCGCTAAACGTGCGCTTTGTGCACTTTTCATAGTAATGCACTGTTTTCGGTTTTTGGCGATGATTTGAGGCCAGTACGACGATTTTGAGATCTGGTGTGCTAAAAAGTGAGATTTTGCCAAAACTTGCTTCGCACGGCCCGAAACGTACGTTTTGTGCATTTTTCATAGAAATGCACTGTTTTCGCTTTTTGGCGATGATTTGAGTCCAGCAGGATGATTTTGATATCTGGTGTGCTAAAAAGTGAGATTTTGCCAAAACTTGCTCCGCACGGCCCGAAACGTACGTTTTGCGCATTTCTCATAGAAATGTACTGTTTTCGGTTTTTGGCGATGATTTGAGGTCAGTACGACGAGTTTGAGATGTGGTGTTTGGAAAAGTGAGATTTCGCCAAAACTTGTTCCGCGCGGCCCCAAACGTGCGTTTTGTCCACTTTTCATAGAAATGCACTGTTTTCGCTTTTTGGCGATGATTTGCGGCCAGTACGACGATTTTGAGATAAGAAGGTGGCGTTATGGTACCTATAAAAATGGTTATAGACAATATTGAATGTTTACAAAATGAAATGGTCCTTGTCGACGTTTGGAGAATTAAAAATCCACCATCTAGAAGTTACACTTGGAGCCGAAAATCTCCACCAATTTTCTGTCGTTTAGATTACTGGCTTGATATCAAACAACTTACAGGATTTTTTAAATACAGCCGATATCATTCCAGCTATAAAAACTGATCATGCAGCAATTGAATTGAATTTAACCGACTCCAATCAAAACTCAAAGGGGCCTGGCTTCTGGAAAATGAACGTCTCTCTTCTTGAAGATCCGAATGAACTGGAAGAATTAAAACAAATTCTTCCACTTTGGAAAACAACAGGAAGCGAGAATTTATCAGAAAAAAGGTGTATCTGGGATTGGATTAAGTATAATATTCGGAACCATGCTATTTTGTTCTCGTTAAAGAAAGCCAAAGAACGATCTGCAATGGAAAAAAATTTACAACTAGTATACGAGGAAGCAACTAAAAAATTGGAACAGGACCCTTCCGACTCTAACCTAAATACTCTAAGTGAAGCAAAAGAAACTCTAGAAAGTTATTATGAGGAAAAAACAAGGAGTGTAATTATTTGCGCAAGGGCACGATGGCACGAGCATGGCGAGAGAAGTACAAAATATTTTCTAAATTTAGAGAAGCTTAATCACGTCAAAAAACACATAAGAAAACTATTAATAAGTGGTGCCATTACATCTGATCCTTTTGGGATACTGAACGAACAAAAACGTTTTTACCATAGCTTGTACCACTCAAACGTAACAGATGAGGATAAAGAAAATGGAAACGAATTTTTAAATAATTTGAATATACCAAGATTATCAGAAGAACAAAAACAATCTTGTGAAGAAGAAATATTTGTTGAAGAAATTACAGCCATTGTTAACAGTTTTGAGAGTAAGGAATCTCCTGGTAATGATGGAATACCAATAGAAGTTTAGTTATGGAAAGTGTGAGGGAGTGTTTCAACCACGGCGAAATGTCTAGCTCTCAAAGAAAAGCAATTATAACTCTTATAGAAAAGCAACATAAAGATCGAACTCTCATTGAAAATTGGAGGCCAATCTCTCTTATGAATGTGGATGCAAAAATAATTTCAAAAGTGATTGCTTTAAGATTAAAGAAAACAGGTTATGTTGAAGATCGCTATATTGGTGAGACTATTCGATCAATTTTCGATATAATGGAATTTACAGACAGTAAGAATATTCCAGGTATCTTGACTTTCTTTGACTTTTAGAAAGCTTTCGACTCTTTAGAATGGCATTATCTTTTCAGTTGCCTTGAGGCCTTTAATTTTGGCCCCAATTTTATAAATTGGGTCAAAATGTTTTATACAAATATTCAAAGCTGTGTAATAAATAATGTAATGACATCAGACTATTATAATTTAGAACGTGGTGAGAGGCAGGGTGATCCCTTGTCCCCCTATCTCTTTATCTTAGCTGTTGAAAGCTTGGCAATCTCCATTCGTCAAAATGTTGATATCAAAGGAATTAAAATAGGAAATTATGAAGCCAAGCTATTGCAATACGCAGACGATACCACAGCAACCCTGTCTGATGAAAATTCTGCAAAAACGCTATTTAAGAACTAGACGTATTTAAGAACTTTAGTGGGTTGGAGATAAATAGTTCTAAAACAGAAGGAATGTGGATTGGTTCGCTTAAAAGAAAAGACGAAAAACCGTTTGGTATTAAATGGCCAAGTGAACCCATTAAAGTTTTAGGAACCTTTTTTACATATGACCTATCATTACTTTACGAAAAAAAACTTTCAAGAGAAGGTTGACAGCATAAAGCAGCTGACAAATATATGGTCATCTAGAGGACAGTCCATTTATGGTAAATCATTACTTATACCAAAACTAGTTTTTATATCTTCGGTTCTTTCACCTCCAAGTAAAATCATCAAACAAGTAAATAGTTTGATTTTCTCCTTTTTATGGAATGGAAAGGATAAAGTAACAAGGCTCTCTTGAATAAACAGTTATGAAGACGGTGGCATTAAAATGACAGATATTGAAAGCTTGGTCAAAGCTGTACGATTAGCTTGGCTAAAACGTATTTTCAGCGATAAGTACGGCCATTTTTCGGGAATTTTCGGTTTTAGGCTCGCACTTCGTGAATACTCTTCGTTAATGCATACAGATGAGAGTGTCCCACCGAAATGGCAAAATGTCGCTAAGCTTATTTCCACGTTATATCGCCAAATGGCACAAAATATACGACTTAGTAGGATAAAAAGATCCTATAGTACAAATTAAAAGTAGTAGTTTGGAGATAAAGCGCAGGTTTGCAAGGATTGAAATGAATTACAGTTTTGCTTGATATCAAAGTTGCGTTTGTTTGCTGGTGAGGCAGTGTCAATCTTGACGTTTATCTGAAATCAAAATGCGTGCGTTAAAACCGCTCAGTCTATTTTTAACTGCTTTACTTCGTTGTATTTGCCTCACTAACGTTTGAAAGATGGAAAAATAAATTGTTTGTTTATCATAACTTATGAGACAGTTGGGGTCTTTCTGCATGTACCGGTATTCATGAACCATTCATTGTCTTCTATTGTTTGTGAGGTATTGTATTTTTGGTCTTGTTTTGCATTTGTATGATTGTCGTTTTTTGTTCCTTTTGATTCACGTAATATGTGACCGGTACATGCAGAATCTACCCAGTTTAGCTTTAAATCAAAGTTGCCTTTATTTGCAGGAGAGGCAGTGTCAATAGTGACATTTATCTGAAATCAAAATGCGTGCGTTATAACGGCTCGATCTATTTTGAACCGCTTTACTAAGTTGCATTTGCTTAGCTAATGTTTGTAACATGGAAAAATAAATTGTTTGTTTGTCATAACTTCTGAGATTTTTGTTGGCTCCAAGGAACAAATTACGGAGCCTCTTCGTCAATACGTTTCGTAAATGCATAATAATGACACTGTCCCGCCGAAATGGCAAAATGTCGCTTAACTTATTTTCACGTTTTATCGCCAAATGGCACAATATATACAACTTAGTTGGATAAAAAGATCCTGTAGTACAAAATAAAAGTAGTAGTTTGGAGATAAACGCAGGATTGCAAGGATTGAAGTGGATTACAGTTTAGCTTGATATCAAAGTGTTTTTTGTTTGCTGGAGAGGCAGTGTCAATCTTGACATTTATCTGAAATCAAAATGCGTGTGTTATAACGGCCAGGTCTATTTATAGCTGCTTTACTTCGTTGTATTTGCTTAGCTAATGTTTGTAAGATGGAAAAAAAATGTTTGTTTATCATAACTTATAAGACATTTGTTGGCTCCAGGGAGAAAAATTATAGATCCTCTTCGTCAATATTTCGGGCATTTTCGGTTTTAGCCCTCGCACATCGTGAATACTCTTCGTAAATGCATAGTAATGACACTGTCACGACGAAATGGCAAAATGTCGCTTAACTAATTTCCACGTTATATCGCCAAATGGCACAAAATATACAACTTAGTAGGATAAAAAGATCCTATAGTACAAAATAAAATCAAAGTTGCCTTTGTTTGCAAGAGAGGCATTGTCAATCGTGACATTTATCTGAAATCAAAATGCGTGCGTTATAACGGCTAAGTCTATTTTTAGCTGCTTTACTTCGTTGTATTTGCTTAGCTAATGTTTGTAAGATGGAAAATAAATTGTTTGTTTATCATAACTTATGAGACATTTGTTGGCTCCAAGGAGAAAAATTACGAAACCTCTTCGTTAATATTTCGGGCATTTTCGGTTTTACCCGTCGCACATCGTGAATACTCTTCGTAAATGCATAGTAATGACACTGTCCCGTCGAAATGGCAAAATGTCGCTTAACTTATTTCCACCTTATATCGCCAAATGGCACAAAATATACAACTTGGTTGGATAAAATATCCCATAGAACAAAACAAAGGAAGTAGTTTAGAGATAGTGCGCAGGATTGCAAGGATTGAATTGGATTACAGTTTAGGGGTCTTTCTGCATGTACCGGTACCTATGAACCACTCATTTTTTTTTCTATTGTTTGTGAGGTATTGTATTTTTTGTCTTGTTTTGCATTTGTATTATTGTCGTTCCTTGTTCCTTTTGTTTTACGTAATATGTGACCGGTGAATGCAGAATCTACCCAGTTTAGCTTGAAATCAAAGTTGCCTGTATTTGCAGGAGAGGCAGTGAAAATAGTGACCTTTATCTGAAATCAAAATGCGTGCGTTATAACCGCTAAGTCTATTTTTAGATGCTTTACTTCGTTGTATTTGCTTAGCTAATGTTTGCAAGATGGAAATATAAATTGTTTGTTTATCATAACTTATGAGACATTTGTTGGCTCCTAGGAGAAAAATTACGGTGCTTCTTCGTCATTATTTCGGGCATTTTCGGTTTTAGCCGTCGCACGTCGTGAATACTCTTCGTAAATGCATACTGATGAGGGTGTCCCACCGAAATGGCAAAATGTGGCTAAGCTTATTTCCACGTTATATCGCCAAATGGCACAAAATCTACAACTTAGTAGGATAAAAAGATCCTATAGTACAAAATAACAGTAGTAGTTTGGAGATAAAGCGGAGGATTGCAAGGATTGAAGTGGATTAAGATTTAGGTTGATATAAAAGTTGTCCTTGTTTGCTGGAGAGGCAGTGTCAATCGTGACATTTATCTGAAATCAAAATGCGTGCGTTCTAACGACTCAAACTATTTTTAGCTGCTTTACTTCGTTGCGTTTGCTTAGTTATTGTTTGTAAGATGGAAAAATCAATTGTTTGTTTATCGTAACTTATGAGATTTTTCTTGGCTCCAAGGAGAAAAATTACGGAGCCTCTTCGTCAATATTTCGGATATTTTCGGTTTTAGCCCTCGCACATCCTTAATACTCTTCGTAAATGCATAATAATGACACTGACCCGCCGAAACGGCAAAATGTCGCTTAACTTATTTCCACGTTATATCGCCAAATGGCACAAAATATACAACTTAATTGGATAAAAAGATTCTATAGTACAAAACAAAAGTAGTAGTTTACAGATAAAGTGCAGGATTGCAAGGATTGAAATGGATTACAGTTTAGCTTTATATCAAAGTTCCCTTTGTTTGCAGGAGAGGCAGTGTCAATCGTGACATTTATCTAAAATCAAAATGCGTGCGTTATAACGGCTCAGTCTATTTTTAGCTGCTTTACTTCGTTGCATTTGCTTAGCTAATGTTTGTAAGATGGAAAAATAAATTGTTTGTTTATCATAACTTATGAGACATTTGTTGGCTCCTAGGAGAAAAATTACGGAGCCTCCGTCAATATTTCGGGCATTTTCGGTTTTAGCCGTCGCACATCGTGAATACTCTTCGTAAATGCATACTGATGAGACTGTCCCGCCGAAATGGCAAAATGTCGCTAAGCGTATTTCCAGGTTATATCGCCAAATGGCACAAAATATACAACTTGGTAGGATAAAAAGATCCTGTAGTGCAAAATAATAGTAGTAGTTTGGAGATAAAGCGCAGGATTGCAAGGATTGAAGTGGATTACAGGTTAGCTTGATATCAAAGTGTCTTTTGTTTGCTGGAGAGGCAGTGTCAATCTTGACATTTATCTGAAATCAAAATGCGTGTGTTATAACGGCCAGGTCTATTTATAGCTGCTTTACTTCGTTGTATTTGCTTAGCTAATGTTTGTAAGATGGAAAAATAAATTGTTTGTTTATCATAACTTATAAGACATTTGTTGGCTCCAGGGAGAAAAATTATAGATCCTCTTCGTCAATATTTCGGGCATTTTCGGTTTTAGCCCTCGCACATCGTGAATACTCTTCGTAAATGCATAGTAATGACACTGTCACGCCGAAATGGCAAAATGTCGCTTAACTAATTTCCACGTTATATCGCCAAATGGCACAAAATATACAACTTAGTAGGATAAAAAGATCCTATAGTACAAAATAAAATCAAAGTTGCCTTTGTTTGCAAGAGAGGCATTGTCAATCGTGACATTAATCTGAAATCAAAATGCGTGCGTTATAACGGCTAAGTCTATTTTTAGCTGCTTTACTTCGTTGTATTTGCTTAGCTAATGTTTGTAAGATGGAAAATAAATTGTTTGTTTATCATAACTTATGAGACATTTGTTCGCTCCAAGGAGAAAAATTACGGAACCTCTTCGTTAATATTTCGGGCATTTTCGGTTTTACCCGTCGCACATCGTGAATACTCTTCGTAAATGCATAGTAATGACACTGTCCCGTCGAAATGGCAAAATGTCGCTTAACTTATTTCCACCTTATATCGCCAAATGGCACAAAATATACAACTTGGTTGGATAAAATATCCCATAGAACAAAACAAAGGAAGTAGTTTAGAGATAGTGCGCAGGATTGCAAGGATTGAATTGGATTACAGTTTAGGGGTCTTTCTGCATGTACCGGTACCTATGAACCACTCATTTTTTTTCTATTGTTTGTGAGGTATTGTATTTTTTGTCTTGTTTTGCATTTGTATTATTGTCGTTCCTTGTTCCTTTTGTTTTACGTAATATGTGACCGGTGAATGCAGAATCTACCCAGTTTAGCTTGAAATCAAAGTTGCCTGTATTTGCAGGAGAGGCAGTGAAAATAGTGACCTTTATCTGAAATCAAAATGCGTGCGTTATAACCGCTAAGTCTATTTTTAGATGCTTTACTTCGTTGTATTTGCTTAGCTAATGTTTGCAAGATGGAAATATAAATTGTTTGTTTATCATAACTTATGAGACATTTGTTGGCTCCTAGGAGAAAAATTACGGTGCTTCTTCGTCATTATTTCGGGCATTTTCGGTTTTAGCCGTCGCACGTCGTGAATACTCTTCGTAAATGCATACTGATGAGGGTGTCCCACCGAAATGGCAAAATGTGGCTAAGCTTATTTCCACGTTATATCGCCAAATGGCACAAAATCTACAACTTAGTAGGATAAAAAGATCCTATAGTACAAAATAACAGTAGTAGTTTGGAGATAAAGCGGAGGATTGCAAGGATTGAAGTGGATTAAGATTTAGGTTGATATAAAAGTTGTCCTTGTTTGCTGGAGAGGCAGTGTCAATCGTGACATTTATCTGAAATCAAAATGCGTGCGTTCTAACGACTCAAACTATTTTTAGCTGCTTTACTTCGTTGCGTTTGCTTAGTTATTGTTTGTAAGATGGAAAAATCAATTGTTTGTTTATCGTAACTTATGAGATTTTTCTTGGCTCCAAGGAGAAAAATTACGGAGCCTCTTCGTCAATATTTCGGATATTTTCGGTTTTAGCCCTCGCACATCCTTAATACTCTTCGTAAATGCATAATAATGACACTGACCCGCCGAAACGGCAAAATGTCGCTTAACTTATTTCCACGTTATATCGCCAAATGGCACAAAATATACAACTTAATTGGATAAAAAGATTCTATAGTACAAAACAAAAGTAGTAGTTTACAGATAAAGTGCAGGATTGCAAGGATTGAAATGGATTACAGTTTAGCTTTATATCAAAGTTCCCTTTGTTTGCAGGAGAGGCAGTGTCAATCGTGACATTTATCTAAAATCAAAATGCGTGCGTTATAACGGCTCAGTCTATTTTTAGCTGCTTTACTTCGTTGCATTTGCTTAGCTAATGTTTGTAAGATGGAAAAATAAATTGTTTGTTTATCATAACTTATGAGACATTTGTTGGCTCCTAGGAGAAAAATTACGGAGCCTCCGTCAATATTTCGGGCATTTTCGGTTTTAGCCGTCGCACATCGTGAATACTCTTCGTAAATGCATACTGATGAGACTGTCCCGCCGAAATGGCAAAATGTCGCTAAGCGTATTTCCAGGTTATATCGCCAAATGGCACAAAATATACAACTTGGTAGGATAAAAAGATCCTGTAGTGCAAAATAATAGTAGTAGTTTGGAGATAAAGCGCAGGATTGCAAGGATTGAAGTGGATTACAGGTTAGCTTGATATCAAAGTGTCTTTTGTTTGCTGGAGAGGCAGTGTCAATCTTGACATTTATCTGAAATCAAAATGCGTGTGTTATAACGGCCAGGTCTATTTATAGCTGCTTTACTTCGTTGTATTTGCTTAGCTAATGTTTGTAAGATGGAAAAATAAATTGTTTGTTTATCATAACTTATAAGACATTTGTTGGCTCCAGGGAGAAAAATTATAGATCCTCTTCGTCAATATTTCGGGCATTTTCGGTTTTAGCCCTCGCACATCGTGAATACTCTTCGTAAATGCATAGTAATGACACTGTCACGCCGAAATGGCAAAATGTCGCTTAACTAATTTCCACGTTATATCGCCAAATGGCACAAAATATACAACTTAGTAGGATAAAAAGATCCTATAGTACAAAATAAAATCAAAGTTGCCTTTGTTTGCAAGAGAGGCATTGTCAATCGTGACATTAATCTGAAATCAAAATGCGTGCGTTATAACGGCTAAGTCTATTTTTAGCTGCTTTACTTCGTTGTATTTGCTTAGCTAATGTTTGTAAGATGGAAAATAAATTGTTTGTTTATCATAACTTATGAGACATTTGTTCGCTCCAAGGAGAAAAATTACGGAACCTCTTCGTTAATATTTCGGGCATTTTCGGTTTTACCCGTCGCACATCGTGAATACTCTTCGTAAATGCATAGTAATGACACTGTCCCGTCGAAATGGCAAAATGTCGCTTAACTTATTTCCACCTTATATCGCCAAATGGCACAAAATATACAACTTGGTTGGATAAAATATCCCATAGAACAAAACAAAGGAAGTAGTTTAGAGATAGTGCGCAGGATTGCAAGGATTGAATTGGATTACAGTTTAGGGGTCTTTCTGCATGTACCGGTACCTATGAACCACTCATTTTTTTTCTATTGTTTGTGAGGTATTGTATTTTTTGTCTTGTTTTGCATTTGTATTATTGTCGTTCCTTGTTCCTTTTGTTTTACGTAATATGTGACCGGTGAATGCAGAATCTACCCAGTTTAGCTTGAAATCAAAGTTGCCTGTATTTGCAGGAGAGGCAGTGAAAATAGTGACCTTTATCTGAAATCAAAATGCGTGCGTTATAACGGCAAAGTCTATTTTTAGCTGCTTTACTTCGTTGTATTTGCTTAGCTAATGTTTGTAAGATGGAAAAATAAATTGTTTGTTTATCATAACTTATGAGACATTTGTTGGCTCCTAGGAGAAAAATTACGGTGCTTCTTCGTCATTATTTCGGGCATTTTCGGTTTTAGCCGTCGCACGTCGTGAATACTCTACGTAAATGCATACTGATGAGGCTGTCCCACCGAAATGGCAAAATGTGGCTAAGCTTACTTCCACGTTATATCGCCAAATGGCACAAAATCTACAACTTAGTAGGATAAAAAGATCCTATAGTACAAAATAAAATCAAAGTTGCCTTTGTTTGCAAGAGAGGCATTGTCAATCGTGACATTAATCTGAAATCAAAATGCGTGCGTTATAACGGCTAAGTCTATTTTTAGCTGCTTTACTTCGTTGTATTTGCTTAGCTAATGTTTGTAAGATGGAAAATGAATTGTTTGTTTATCATAACTTATGAGACATTTGTTGGCTCCAAGGAGAAAAATTACGGAACCTCTTCGTTAATATTTCGGGCATTTTCGGTTTTACCCGTCGCACATCGTGAATACTCTTCGTAAATGCATAGTAATGACACTGTCCCGTCGAAATGGCAAAATGTCGCTTAACTTATTTCCACCTTATATCGCCAAATGGCACAAAATATACAACTTGGTTGGATAAAATATCCCATAGAACAAAACAAAGGAAGTAGTTTAGAGATGGTGCGCAGGATTGCAAGGATTGAATTGGATTACAGTTTAGGGGTCTTTCTGCATGTACCGGTACCTATGAACCACTCATTATTTTCTATTGTTTGTGAGGTATTGTATTTTTTGTCTTGTTTTGCATTTGTATTATTGTCGTTCCTTGTTCCTTTTGTTTTACGTAATATGTGACCGGTGAATGCAGAATCTACCCAGTTGAGCTTGAAATCAAAGCTGCCTGTATTTGCAGGAGAGGCAGTGAAAATAGTGACCTTTATCTGAAATCAAAATGCGTGCGTTATAACGGCTGTCTATTTTTAGCTGCTTTACTTCGTTGTACTTACTTAGCTAATGTTTGTAAGATGGAAAAATAAATTGTTTGTTTATCATAACTTATGAGACATTTGTTGGCTCCTAGGAGAAAAATTACGGTGCTTCTTCGTCATTATTTCGGGCATTTTCGGTTTTAGCCGTCGCACGTCGTGAATACTCTACGTAAATGCATACTGATGAGGCTGTCCCACCGAAATGGCAAAATGTGGCTAAGCTTATTTCCACGTTATATCGCCAAATGGCACAAAATCTACAACTTAGTAGGATAAAAAGATCCTATAGTACAAAATAAAAGTAGTAGTTTGGAGATAAAGGGCAGGATTGCAAAAATTGAAGTGGATTAAGATTTAGGTTGATTTTAAAGTTGTCTTTGTTTGCAAGAGAGGCATTGTCAATCGTGACATTTATCTGAAATCAAAATGCGTGCGTTATAACGGCTAAGTCTATTTTTAGCTGCTTTACTTCGTTGTATTTGCTTAGCTAATGTTTGTAAGATGGAAAATCAATTGTTTGTTTATCATAACTTATGAGACATTTGTTGGCTCCAAGGAGAAAAATTACGGAGCCTCTTCGTTAATATTTCGGGCATTTTCGGTTTTAGCCCTCGCACTTCGTGAATACTCTTCGTAAATGCATAGTAATGACACTGTCCCGCCGAAATGGCAAAATGTCGCTTAACTTATTTCCACATTATATCGCCAAATGGCACAAAATATACAACTTGGTTGGATAAAATATCCTATAGTACAAAACAAAAAAAGTAGTTGAGAGATAATGCGCAGGATTGCAAGGATTGAAGTGGATTACAATTTAGGGGTCTTTCTGCATGTACCGGTACCCATGAACAACTCATTATCTTCTATTGTTTGTGTGGTATTGTATTTTTGGTCTTGTTTTGCATTTGTATTATTGTCGTTCTTTGTTTCTTTTGTTTTACGTAATATGTGACCGGTACATGCAGAATCTACCCGGATTAGCTTTATATCAAAGTTGCCTTTGTTTGCAGGAGAGGCAGTGTCAATCGTGACATTTATCTGAAATCAAAATGCATGCGTTATAACGGCTCAGTCTATTTTGAGCCGCTTTACTTAGTTGCACTTGCTTAGCTAATGTTTGTAAGATGGAAAAATAAATTGTTTGTTTCTCATAACTTCTGAGATTTTTGTTGGCTCCAAGGAGAAAAATTACGGAGCCTCTTCGTCAATATTTCGGGCATTTTCGGTTTTAGCCCTCGCACATCCTTAATACTCTTCGTAAATGCATAATAATGACACTGTCCCGCCGAAACGGCAAAATGTCGCTTAACTTATTTCCACGTTATATCGCCAAATGGCACAAAATATACAACTTAGTACGATAAAAAGATCCTATAGTACAAAATAAAATCAAAGTTGCTTTTGTTTGCAAGAGAGGCATTGTCAATCGTGATATTTATCTGAAATCAAAATGTGTGCGTTATAACGGCTGAGTCTATTTTTAGCTGCTTTACTTCGTTGAATTTGCTTAGCTAATGTTTGTAAGATGGAAAATCAATTGTTTGTTTATCATAACTTATGAGACATTTGTTGGCTCCAAGGAGAAAAATAACTGAGCCTCTTCGTTAATATTTCGGGCATTTTCGGTTTTAGCCCTCGCACTTCGTGAATACTCTTCGTAAATGCATAGTAATGACACTGTCCCGCCGAAATGGCAAAATGTCGCTTAACTTATTTCCACATTATATCGCCAAATGGCACAAAATATACAACTTGGTTGGATAAAATATCCTATAGTACAAAACAAAAAAAGTAGTTTAGAGATAATGCGCAGGATTGCAAGGATTGAAGTGGATTACAATTTAGGGGTCTTTCTGCATGTACCGGTACCCATGAACCACTCATTATCTTCTATTGTTGGTGTGGTATTGTATTTTTGGTCTTGTTTTGCATTTGTATTATTGTCGTTCTTTGTTCCTTTTGCTTTTTTACGATACATTGCAAAAAGAGAAGAAAAATAATATATTAATTGAAAAAAAGTACAATATAGCTTAAAAGAGTATATGTTAACTCATTGACGTTGGATCGGTTATATGCAAAAAATCACTCAAAAACGTAAAAAGTCACTGACGACAATGACTTAAGGGAGTTGCACTAGCATTCACTTAGCCCATGGCGACAATCAAACAGTAGTTAAGAACTTTCCAATTGTTTGACTCTTAGTGCCAACCGTATAAAATACTATTTTCAGATAAAGTCAGTTTTTTATTAAATGTTTCTCGCCACCATAGAAAAACGTCCAAAACGACGAGGATACACTGCAAATAATTAACATGTGTCTTAAAGATTGATTTTTAAGGTTACATAAAGGACAGACTTGCCAGACTTAGAAATCGCACTGTTTTGCCGATTTGGCGATGATTTGAGGCCAGTACGCCGATTTCGAGATCTGGTGTGCTCAAAAGTGAGATTTTGTCAAAAATTCTTGCTCCGTACGGCCCCAAACCTGAGTTTCGTACACTTTTCATAGAATCGCACTATTTCCCTGATTTGACGATGATTTGAGGTCAGTACCACGATTTTGAGATTTGGTGTGTGCTCAAAAGTGAGATTTTGTCAAAAATTCTTGCTCCGCACGGCCCCAAACGTGCGTTTTGTGCACTTTTCATAGAAATCGCACGATATCTGTCTCCATTTAGAATTTATGTTTCAAAATATGATGCCATCCAAGAATCAGGACCGCCATTTTAGAATTTCTCTCAAAGAAAACAATTATAAAAAATGGACAATTTATCCAAATCATCTGAAACTTGGTACAGAACATCCTAATAATCTGTAAATGTAGTACATCAAAGCACAAGTCCATATGTTTCTCCATTCAGCATTTAGGTTTCAAAAAATATGTTTTTTCCTAGCCATTTTCAATGATGTCATAATGACGTCACAATGAGACATCGACACTGTCAATCTCCTAACCTTATGATTTTGTACTATCTGCTAAATTTGAAGTCTAAAGCGGTAATACTTTAGGAGTTATGATGGGGTACGTTTTAAGACATATCAGTGTCCGTACATGAAGCTGGTCATCACAGCAGGGGCAAGCCATGGAGCGGTGAGTACACGCTCTTTTGTGCTGCGCATTTGTACTCTATTTAGACCCTTTGAAGACTATGCACGACCAAACCAACTATCAGAACTATGACATAAGGTCCTAGTGCTACTCTAGGAAACTGTTTTCCGAACCGAAAGTGTTTGCTTTTGCATAGTCAGCAGTTTATCTTTAGATATTTAACCCTCCCCTCAAGAAATCACTTTATGGCTTTTAGAGACAAAGGACGAGGGTTTATCTATACTTTTATGATAGATGTAGTTGATACACCGGGAAAGGAACACTTTGGTGTATGTTTTGCGTGAATTCATTATTGTGCTTAGGAGTAATTAATAACTGAATAATTAATTAGCTGCAAATTTCAACCGTTAATAACATCGTCAGATCTTGTGTTTATGACCGTGTTTATATCAATCGAGTTAGATCTTGCTCCGCACGGCCCGAAACGTAAGTTTTGCGCATTTCTCATAGAAATGTACTGTTTTCGGTTTTTGGCGATGATTTGAGGTCAGTACGACGATTTTGAGATCTGGTGTTTTGAAAAGTGAGATTTCGCCAAAACTTGCTCCGCGCGGCCTCAAACGTGCGTTTTGTCCACTTTTCATAGAAATGCACTGTTTTCGCTTTTTGGCCATGATTTGCGGCCAGTACGACGATTTTGAGATAAGAAGGTGGCGTTATGGTACCTATAAAAATGGTTATAGACAATATTGAATGTTTACAAAATGAATTGTTCCTTGTCGACGTTTGGAGAATTAAAAATCCACCATCTAGAAGTTACACTTGGAGCCAAAAATCTCCACCAATTTTCTGTCGTTTAGATTACTGGCTTGATATCAAACAACTTACAGGATTTTTTAAATACAGCCGATATCATTCCAGCTACAAAAGCTGATCATGCAGCAATTGAGTTGAATTTAACCGACTCCAATCAAAACTCAAAGGGGCCTGGCTTCTGGAAAATGAACGTCTCTCTTCTTGAAGATCCGAATTAACTGGAAGAATTAAAAAAAAATATTCCACTTTGGAAAACAACAGGAAGCGAGAATTTATCAGAAAAAAGGTGTATCTGGGATTGGATTAAGTATAATATTCGGAACCATGCTATTTTGTTCTCGTTAAAGAAAGCCAAAGAACGATCTGCAATGGAAAAAAATTTACAACAAGTATACGAGGAAGCAACTAAAAAATTCGAACAGGACCCTTCCGACTCTAACCTAAATAATCTAAATGAAGCAAAAGAAACTGTAGAAAGTTATTATGAGGAAAAAACAAGGAGTGTAATTATTTGCGCAAGGGCACGATGGCACGAGCATGGCGAGAGAAGTACAAAATATTTTCTAAATTTAGAGAAGCTTAATCACGTCAAAAAACACATAAGAAAACTATTAATAAGTGGTGCCATTACATCTGATCCTTTTGGGATATTGAACGAACAAAAACGTTTTTACCATAGCTTGTACCACTCAAACGTAACAGATGAGGATAAAGAAAATGCAAACGAATTTTTAAATAATTTGAATATACCAAGATTATCAGAAGAACAAAAACAATCTTCTGAAGAAGAAATATTTGTTGAAGAAATTGCAGCCATTGTTAACAGTTTTGAGAGTAACAAATCTCCTGGTAATGATGGAATACCAATAGAAGTTTAGTTATGGAAAGTGTGAGGGAGTGTTTCAACCACGGCGAAATGTCTACCTCTCAAAGAAAAGCAAATATAACTCTTATAGAAAAGTAACATAAAGATCGAACTCTCATTGAAATTGGAGGCCAATCTCTCTTATTAATGTGGATGCAAAAATAATTTCAAAAGTGATTGCTTTAAGATTAAAGAAAGTTTTACCGAATATCATAATCAAACAGGTTATGTTGAAGATCGCTATATTGGTGAGACTATTCGATCAATTTTCGATATAATGGAATTTACAGACAGTAAGAATATTCCAGGTATCTTGATTTTCTTTGAATTTAAAAAAGCTTTCGACTCTTTAGAATGGCATTATCCTTTTTTCAGTTGCCTTGAGGCCTTTAATTTTGGCCCCAATTTCATAAATTGGGTCAAAATGTTTTATACAAATATTCAAAGCTGTGTAATAAATAATGTAATGACATCAGGCTATTATAATTTAGAACGTGGTGAGAGGCAGGGTGATCCCTTGTCCCCCTATCTCTTTATCTTAGCTGTTGTAAGCTTGGCAATCTCCATTCGTCAAAATGTTGATATCAAAGGAATTAAAATAGGAAATTATGAAGCCAAGCTATTGCAATACGCAGACGATACCACAGCAACCCTGTCTGATGAAAATTCTGCAAAAACGCTATTTGAACAACTAGGCCTCTTTAAGAACTTTAGTGGGTTGGAGATAAATAGTTCTAAAACAGAAGGAATGTGGATTGGTTCGCTTAAAAGAAAAGATGAAAAACCGTTTGGTATTAAATGGCCAAGTGAACCCATTAAAGCTTTAGGAACCTTTTTTACGTATGACCTATCATTATTTTACGAAAAAAACTTTCAAGAGAAGGTTAACAGCATAAAGCAGCTGACAAATATATTGTCATCTAGAGGACTGTCCATTTATGGTAAAGTAACTATAATCAAATCATTACTTATTCCAAAACTAGTTTTTATATCTTCGGTTCTTACACCTCCAAGTAAAATCATCAAACAAGTAAATAGTTTGATTTTCTCCTTTTCATGGAATGGAAAGGATAAAGTAACAAGGCTCTCTTCAATAAACAGTTATGAAGACGGTGGCATTAAAATGACAGATATTGAAAGCTTGGTCAAAGCTGTACGATTAGCTTGGCTAAAACGTATTTTCAGCGATAACGAAAGTACGTGGAAATTCTACTTGTTACATCTCCTACGTAATGTTGGTTGTCTTTTGCTTTTTAAATGTAATTATGCAATGGACGAGCTTTCAATTAACTCAGTTTTCTACAGAGAACTTTCAGAAGGTTGGTTAGAATTTCCAAATCTCTGTTTAGCTGATAAAGAACGGCTCTGTATAATTTCGAATAACAAAGATATAAGAATAGATGGAAAACCAGTTTTTTATAAATCTTATTTTGACTCGGGGATACGTATCATTAAAGATCTCTTGTTCAATCTCGACAATATAGAATCCTTTAATGTAATTAATAACATAGTTGAGAAAGCTACTTTTCTTACATGGACAGGTCTTAGGCGCGCAATTCCTTCTTCTTTGAAAATAATAGAGTACACTACCTTTACAGATAATACTTATTTTATATAGGGAAATGAGATTTTTGACATAGTGGAAAAGAAAACGAAAGACTATTATTCTTTAATAATATCAAATAAAGCATGGCTTTTCTGACGAAGACTTAAAAATTGCTTACAACCTTCCCCACTTAACAGCACAGGAGCCTTAAGTTAAATCCTTTCAATATAAAGTTTTAAATTCTATACTTTATATCAATGCAAAACGTTTTAAAATTGGATATCTCCAGCATGACAAATGTACTTTCTGCAAGACTGAACAAGAAACATTATTCACTTTCTCTTTTACTGTCGACGCTCACATATGTTGTGGAAAAATGTTGAACAGTATTATTTAACAATAACAAAGGAATTTCACGGGTTGCGTTTACGAGAGGTTATAATTGGAATAACGATGTCAAAATGTCCCTTGTTAAATTATCTGATATTAATTGGTAAATTGTATTTATGGGATTGCAGAAAGAAACAGGTACTTCCAAACATCGAAGGTTTCAAATTTAAAGCAAGAATTAAATACCAAGTTGAAAAATATATTTCCACTAAGAATAATAAACTAGAAACCTTTTATGAAAAATGGCCAAAAGACATTTCCCCACTTTAATTAGGTTCGTGTGTATGCTTTTGTGTGTATGTTCGTGTGTGTTTTTGCTTTATCTGAGGGTGTACTGTAAATAACTGTCAATTTCTCTTTATCAACATAATTAAGCATTAATACGAGCCTCATTCATTAATTGCGCGGCTGTTTTTTAGCTGTAATGTATATAATCTGTGAAATCTTGACAAATGTAAGTATGTCTGTTATGGCGGTTGTTTAGAGTGTTGTAATTTTTTTTGTTCTTTTTAATTAGTAGTAGTAATAATAATAATAATAATAAAACTGTTTTCGCTTTTTGGCGATCATTTGAGGCCAGAACGACGATTTTGAGATCTGGTGTGCTCAAAAGTGAGATATTGCCAAAACTTACTCCGCACGGCCCGAAACGTGCGTTTTGTGCACTTTTCATAGAAATGCACTGTTTTCGCTTTTTGGCGATGATTTGAGGCCAGTGCGACGATTTTGAGATCTGGTGTGCTAAAAAGTGGGATTTTGCTAAAACTTACTCCGCAAGGCCCGAAACGTGCGTTTTGTGCACTTTTCATAGAAATGCACTGTTTTCGCTTTTTGGCCATGATTTGAGGCCAGTGCGACGATTTTGAGATTTGGTGTGCTCAAAAGTAAGATTTTGCCAAAACTTGCTCCGCACGGCCCCAAACGTGCGCTTTGTGCACTTTTCATAGTAATGCACTGTTTTCGATTTTTGGCGATGATTTGAGGCCAGTACTACGATTTTGAGATCTGGTGTGCTAAAAGTGAGATTTTGCCAAAACTTGCTCCGCACGGCCCCAAACGTGCGTTTTGTGCACTTTTCATAGAAATGCACTGTTTTCGCTTTTGGCGATGACTTGAGGCCAGTAGGACGATTTTGAGATCTGTTGTGCTAAAAAGTGAGATTTTGCCAAAACTTTTTCCGCACGGCCCGAAACGTGCGTTTTGTTCACTTTTCATAGAAATGCACTGTTTTCGCTTTTTGGCGATGATTTGAGGGCAGTGCGACGATTTTGAGATCGGGTGTGCTCAAAAGTTAGATTTTGCCAAAACTTGCTCCGCACGGCCCCAAACGTGCGTTTTGTGCACTTTTCATAGAAATGCACTGTTTTTGCTTTTGGCGATGATTTGCGGCCAGTACGACGATTTTGAGATAAGAAAGGTGGCGTTATTGTACCTATAAAAATGGTTATAGACAATATTGAAGGTTTACAAAATAAATCGGACCTTGTCGATGTTTGGAGAATTAAAAATCCACAAACTAGAAGTTACACTTGGAGCCCAAAATCTCCACCAATTTTCTGTCGTTTAGATTACTGGCTTGATATCAAACAACTTACAGGATTTTGTAAATACAACTGATATCATTCCAGCTATAAAAACTGATCATGCAGCAATTGAGTTGAATTTAACCGACTCCAATCAAAACTTAAAGGGGCCTGGCTTCTGGAAAATGAACGACTCTCTTCTTGAAGATCCGAATTATCTGGAAGAATTAAAACAAAATATTCCACTTTGGCAAACAACAGGAAGCGAAAATTTATCAGAAAAAAGGTGTATCTGGGATTGGATTAAGTATAATATTCGGAACCATGCTATTTTGTTTTCGGAAAAGAAAGCCAAAGAACGATCTGCAATGGAAAAAAATTTACAACAAGTATACGAGGAAGCAACTAAAAAATTCAAACAGGACCCTTTCGACTCTAACCTAAATACTCTAAATGAAGCAAAAGAAACTCTAGAAAGTTATTATGAGGAAAAAACAAGGAGTGTAATTACCGCGCAAGGGCACGATGGCACGAGCTTGGCGAGAGAAGTACAAAATATTTTCTAAATTTAGAGAAGCTTAATTGGATAAAAAGTTTCTATAGTACAAAACAAAAGTAGTAGGTTAGAGATAAAGCGCAGGATTCCAAGGATTAAAGAGGATTACAGTTTAGCTTTATATCAAAGTGTCCTTTGTTTGCTGGTGAGGCAGTGTCAATCGTGACATTTATCTGAAATCAAAATGCGTGCGTTCTAACGGCTCAAACTATTTTTAGCTGCTTTACTTCGTTGCGGTTGCTTAGTTATTGTTTGTAAGATGGAAAAATCAATTGTTTGTTTATCATAACTTATGAGACATTTGTTGGCTCCAAGGAGAAAAATTACGGAGCCTCTTCGTTAATATTTCGGGCATTTTCGGTTTTAGCCCTCGCACTTCGTGAATACTCTTCGTAAATGCATAGTAATGACACTGTCCCGCCGAAATGGCAAAATGTCGCTTAACTTATTTCCACATTATATCGCCAAATGGCACAAAATATACAACTTGGTTGGATAAAATATCCTATAGTACAAAACAAAAAAAGTAGTTGAGAGATAATGCGCAGGATTGCAAGGATTGAAGTGGATTACAATTTAGGGGTCTTTCTGCATGTACCGGTACCCATGAACAACTCATTATCTTCTATTGTTTGTGTGGTATTGTATTTTTGGTCTTGTTTTGCATTTGTATTATTGTCGTTCTTTGTTTCTTTTGTTTTACGTAATATGTGACCGGTACATGCACAATCTACCCAGATTAGCTTTATATCAAAGTTGCCTTTGTTTGCAGGAGAGGCAGTGTCAATCGTGACATTTATCTGAAATCAAAATGCGTGCGTTATAACGGCTCAGTCTATTTTGAGCCGCTTTACTTAGTTGCATTTGCTTAGCTAATGTTTGTAAGATGGAAAAATAAATTGTTTGTTTCTCATAACTTCTGAGATTTTTGTTGGCTCCAAGAAGAAAAATTACGGAGCCTCTTCGTCAATACTTTTCGTAAATGCATAATAATGACACTGTCCCGCCAAAATGGCAAAATGTCGCTTAACTTATTTTCACGTTTTATCGCCAAATGGCACAATATATACAACTTAGTTGGATAAAAAGATTCTATAGTACAAAACAAAAGTAGTAGCTTAGAGATAAAGCGCAGGATTGCAAGGATTGAAGTGGATTACAGTTTAGCTTTATATCAAAGTGTCCTTTGTTTGCTGGAGAGGCAGTGTCAATCGTGACATTTATCTAAAATCAAAATGCGTGCGTTATAACGGCTCAGTCTATTTTTAGCTGCTTTACTTCGTTCTATTTGCTTAGCTAATGTTTGTAAGATGGAAAAATAAATTGTTTGTTTATCATAACTTATGAGACATTTGTTGGCTCCTAGGAGAAAATTACGGAGCCTCCTTCAATATTTCGGGCATTTTCGGTTTTAGCCGTCGCACATCGTTAATACTCTTCGTAAATGCATACTGATGAGACTGTCCAACCGAAATGGCAAAATGTCGCTAAGCGTATTTCCAGGTTATATCGCCAAATGGCACAAAATATACAACTTAGTAGGATAAAAAGATCCTGTAGTACAAAATAAAAGTAGTAGTTTGGAGATAAAGCGCAGGATTGCAAGGATTGAAGTGGATTACAGTTTAGCTTGATATCAAAGTGTCTTTTTTTTGCTGGAGAGGCAGTGTCAATCTTGACATTTATCTGAAATCAAAATGCGTGTGTTATAACGGCCAGGTCTACTTATAGCTGCTTTACTTCGTTGTATTTGCTAAGCTAATGTTTGTAAGATGGAAAAATAAATTGTTTGTTTATCATAACTTATGAGACATTTGTTGGCTCCAGGGAGAAAAATTACAGAGCCTCTTCGTCAATATTTCGGGCATTTTCGGTTTTAGCCCTCGCACATCGTGAATACTCTTCGTAAATGCATAGTAATGACACTGTCACGCCGAAATAGCAAAATGTCGCTTAACTAATTTCCACGTTATATCGCCAAATGGCACAAAATATATAACTTAGTAGGATAAAAAGATCCTATAGTACAAAATAAAATCAAAGTTGCCTTTGTTTGCAAGAGAGGCATTGTCAATCGTGACATTTATCTGAAATCAAAATGCGTGCGTTATAACGGCTAAGTCTATTTTTAGCTGCTTTACTTCGTTGTATTTGCTTAGCTAATGTTTGTAAGATGGAAAATAAATTGTTTGTTTATCATAACTTATGAGACATTTGTTGGCTCCAAGGAGAAAAATTACGGAGCCTCTTCGTTAATATTTCGGGCATTTTCGGTTTTAGCCCTCGCACTTCTTGAATACTCTTCGTAAATGCATAGTAATGACACTGTCCCGCCGAAATGGCAAAATGTCGCTTAACTTATTTCCACATTATATCGCCAAATGGTACAAAATATACAACTTGGTTGGATAAAATATCCTATAGTACAAAACAAAAAAAGTAGTTGAGAGATAATGCGCAGGATTGCAAGGATTGAAGTGTATTACAAAATTTCCATTTTTTCCATTTTATTTATTTTGCCATTTACCACATTACAAAAAAATATATATGTATATATAATAACAATAATAATAATAATACAACACACTAGAAATTAATAATAACTTAAAAGACGATAGACTACAAAATGTTTAATGTGGTAGTGACAAGGAAGCCTATATAGAAGCCGGGGGCTTATGCACTATAGGCTTCCTGACAATATAGAATAATCATATGAATTATGAGGACAGCATGAAATATAAAATGTATTATTTTAAAAAGAAAAAAAAGGAAAAGAAAAGCAAAGAAGAAGTATGTAGCTCAACAAAGAGTATTTTTGACTAAGAACTAAGAAAGAAGGAATTTTTTAAGTCTTTTGCAAAACAAACGGATGCTTTCACTGTTTTGAATTTCATGACTTAACGAGTTGAAAAACTTGGGTCCTTGAAACCGAATTGAGAAGTTTCGAATATTAGTTCTACAGGGAGGTATGTAAAAAAGGTTGCAATTTCTAGTATAATGAGAATGTAACTGGCTTGCAAGAGTAAACATATTACGAAAATAATTAGGAAGTAAACCTCTTTTAAATAAATACATAAATTTACCCATCTGATATAAATAAATGTCAGAAAATTTCAAAATTTCCTGTTCTTTGAAAAAAGCATCAGTGTGAGAATCGAAAGAAACTTTAGAAATTATTCTTATTATCTTCTTTTGCAGAATAATAACGCGGTTTAAGTTACTCTGATATGTCGATCCCCACACTGAAACACAATATATTAAGTAAGGATAAATTAGACTATAGTACAAACAGTGTAAGGAATTTTTCGGAAGGCAAAAACTTGACTTAAAAATGATGCCTATAGATTTTGATATTTTTCTAGAGACGCTAAGAATGTGCGGCTTCCATGACAAATGCTCATCAAGGATAACACCTAAAAATACTGTTTCTTTCACACATTCAATCTTATTGTTGTCAATTTGAATAGATAGATCAAGTGTTTGCCTCCTTTGGCGTGGTCTAAAAACCATAAAATTTGATTTTTTAAAGTTAATTGACGGCTTATTAGCTCGACACCACTGTGTTAATTTACACAATTCAGAATTTAGGGTTTCGGAAAGTAAATTATAATCTTTGTGAGAAAAAAATATGTTTGTGTCATCAGCAAAAAGAACAAAGTCCACCACCTTTGACACGTTGCACAGATCATTTATATAGAGCAGAAATAGGAGGGGGCCTAGTATAGAGCCCTGAGGCACCCCACACTTTATTTGGCAAGACTCCGAACAGATACCATTAAATTCCACATATTGTTGTCTATCGCTTAGATAGCTCTCAAACCATCTAAGTGCAGTGCCTCGAACACCATAATGCTCTAGTTTTGAAATTAGAATATGATGATCAACGGTGTCAAAGGCTTTAGACAAGTCTATAAAAATACCAACTGTATATTCCTTATTTTCAATAGCGGAAGAGATTTTGTCATACAAACAAGCTAGAGCATAAGCAGTGGAGTGATGTTTACGAAAACCATACTGATTATCAGAAAGGATCTTAAAATCATTGAGAAACCTTAGGAGACGATTGTACATTACTCTCTCTAGAATTTTAGAGAATGCAGGTAAAACAGACACGGGTCTGTAATTTGTAAATATATCCTGTTCACCAGATTTAAATAAAGGAATAACTCGAGCAATTTTTAATTGATTTGGTACAATACCAGAGGTGATGGATAAGTTAATTATGCTAGTAATAGGGAAAATTATTTTATCTATAGAATCTTTAATTAAGTTCATAGAAATGTTGTCATGACCTACAGCAGTACCTGAACGACAAGTACCACATATTTCAATAATTTCTTCCTCATTTGCTTCTTCTAGAAGTATTGAATTGACTAGTGTTGGGGGTAAAAAAGAACTATGCGACTTTTCTGTTGCAGGAATTTTGCTAGCTAAATTAGGACCAATGTTAGTAAAATATTTACAAAAATGATTAGCTATTTCCTTTGGTTTGGAAATTTCATGAGAATCTGCCCTAAATACGGATGGTAAACCACGCTTACCTTTATTTCTATTTAAAATTTCATTGAGAACTTTCCAAGTGGCCTTAACATTTGATTTTAGTTTCTCAATTTGTTTTTCATAATATAAACGCTTAGCAACTCGAAGAGAATGGGTAAGTTTGTTTTTATAAGACTTGTATGCATTTTCACTGGAAGAGTTAGGGTTATTAAGAAAACACTTATACAACATATTTTTCTTCTTTACGGATTTAGCAAGACCTTTAGTAAACCAAGGCTTACGAAGATTGAACCGCCTCGCTTTCTTTTTTCTGAGTGGAAAACACCGATCATAAATTGAAACATACTTTTCAATAAAGATTTTATAAGCGCAAGATGGATCATCTAAACCAGGTACTTCAGCCCAGTTTATCTTACCTAAGTCGTCTTTAAATGCATTTAGATTATGCACATTTTTTTCACGAAAGATTACGTATTTGTCCTTGTCACTAGTACTATTATTATTCAAAACAAGTGAAAAAATCGGTAGATGATCAGATATGTCATTGAGAAAAAGACCGCTTATTGAAGGACAAAGTGGATCGTTCGTGAAAATGTTATCTATCAATGAAGCTTTGTTCGCCGTAATTTTAGTGGGACGTGTAATAAATGGGAAAAACATCCTAGAGTACAACAATTCCAAGAAATCACTTGTCGCTTTATGACAATGGTGATTAATTAGATTTAAATTCCAGTCACCCATTAAAAATACAAGCTTATTTTCTTTGGTAATTTTTCCCAGTACTAGGTCCAAATCAAACAGAAATTCATCTAACTTTGAGTCGGGTGGTCGATAAATAATGCCGACAATTACATTCTTTTCTTTTGGCTTATTAATTTCAACAAACAAAGATTCAGCACTTCCGTCGACAGGGAACGCTAGATCAGGACGTTCTTTGTAATTTAAATGTTCACCAATGTAAAGGCCAACACCTCCACCAACGCGAGTAATTCTAGGTTTATGCAAAAATTTGTAACCAGCAATATCGGAAAAATGATAACAATCATCAAGCCAAGTCTCAGAAATCCCAACAATAGGAAGTTTCACTCGAAGTTGGCCTAAAAAAATTTATAAGTTTATCAAATTTATTAGATATACTACGAATGTTCATATGGAGAAAAGAAAGGCCTGATTCAAGGCTACTGCAGTTTAAGTTTAGGCGACTTTGCTCTTCGGCTAACATGTTGTTAAAGCTTTCTTCGGTATAGTATTCACAGCTACTGTTTTCTAAATAAAAATTTGTGTCTGGATCATTGTCTTTACAAAGACTAAAATTTTTATAGGAATCACATAACAAAGGATTAAACTTCAAATGAACTAATCTTTCAGGATCAAAATTAATAGTACCGCCATTCATAAATTCAAACAGAGTTAGCCGAAATTGATCATCGTCTAAATTATAAAATGGTAAGGATGATAAACTAATCACTTTCTGGTTTATCACGAATGACTAAGCGATCGAGGACAAAATATGCGATTTTACCCGCCTGTTTAGCAGCTTTAAGTTTAGGAATTTGAGGCTCTCTCTTCTGTAAGGTTGCCGGCGATAGATCTTCGCTGATATAAAGATCGGTTGGCTTCTCTCGTCTAGCTTTGCGCAAAACCTGCTCCCTCTGTTTCCAATCTCTTAATCTGCACACGATGGTTCTCGGCTGATTCTGGTTTGCTTGCCCCGACTTGGTTTTCCGCCTTTCCACCCGGTGAGCCCTTTCGATGTCAACATCAAAGTCCAGGTTTTCCTTGATCGCTCGTTTAACCTTAACTTCTGCGTCTTCCCAAGTTTCATTGTCAGATTCCGGGATTCGATTCACTCGGATATTATTTCTACGACTTTGATTTTCGAGATACTCCATTTTCTGGGAATGAGATGCAATGTCCTTGCTAGTTTTATCAAGTTCTTTGTTAATATTTAATAATTAATATTTCGGGCATTTTCGGTTTTACCCGTCGCACATCGTGAATACTCTTCGTAAATGCATAGTAAAGACACTGTCCCGTCGAAATGGCAAAATGTCGCTTAACTTATTTCCACCTTATATCGCCAAATGGCACAAAATATACAACTTGGTTGGATAAAATATCCCATAGAACAAAACAAAGGAAGTAGTTTAGAGATAGTGCGCAGGATTGCAAGGATTGAATTGGATTACAGTTTAGGGGTCTTTCTGCATGTACCGGTACCTATGAACCACTCATTATTTTCTATTGTTTGTGAGGTATTGTATTTTTTGTCTTGTTTTGCATTTGTATTATTGTCGTTCCTTGTTCCTTTTGTTTTACGTAATATGTGACCGGTGAATGCAGAATCTACCCAGTTTAGCTTGAAATCAAAGTTGCCTGTATTTGCAGGAGAGGCAGTGAAAATAGTGACCTTTATCTGAAATCAAAATGCGTGCGTTATAACGGCTAAGTCTATTTTTAGCTGCTTTACTTCGTTGTGTTTGCTTGGCTAATGTTTGTAAGATGGAAAAATAAATTGTTTGTTTATCATAACTTATGAGACATTTGTTGGCTCCTACGAGAAAAATTACGGTGCTTCTTCGTCAATATTTTGGGCATTTTCGGTTTTAGCCGTCGCACGTCGTGAATACTCTTCGCAAATGCATACTGATGAGACTGTCCCACCGAAATGGCAAAATGTGGCTAAGCTTATTTCCACGTTATATCGCCAAATGGCACAAAATCTACAACTTAGTAGGATAAAAAGATCCTATAGTACAAAATAAAAGTAGTAGTTTGGAGATAAAGCGCAGGATTGCAAGGATTGAAGTGGATTAAGATTTAGGTTGATATAAAAGTTGTCTTTGTTTGCTGGAGAGGCAGTGTCAATCGTGACATTTATCTGAAATCAAAATGCGTGCGTTCTAACGGCTCAAACTATTTTTAGCTGCTTTACTTCGTTGCGTTTGCTTAGTTATTGTTTGTAAGATGGAAAAATCAATTGTTTGTTTATCATAACTTATGAGACATTTGTTGGCTCCAAGGAGAAAAATTACGGAGCCTCTTCGTTAATATTTCGGGCATTTTGGGTTTAGCCCTCGCACTTCGTGAATACTCTTCGTAAATGCATAGTAATGACACTGTCCCGCCGAAATGGCAAAATGTCGCTTAACTTATTTCCACATTATATCGCCAAATGGCACAAAATATACAACTTGGTTGGATAAAATATCCTATAGTACAAAACAAAAAAAGTAGTTTAGAGATAATGCGCAGGATTGCAAGGATTGAAGTGGATTACAATTTAGGGGTCTTTCTGCATGTACCGGTACCCATGAACAACTCATTATCTTCTATTGTTTGTGTGGTATTGTATTTTTGGTCTTGTTTTGCATTTGTATTATTGTCGTTCTTTGTTTCTTTTGTTTTACGTAATATGTGACCGGTACATGCACAATCTACCCAGATTAGCTTTATATCAAAGTTGCCTTTGTTTGCAGGAGAGGCAGTGTCAATCGTGACATTTATCTGAAATCAAAATGCGTGCGTTATAACGGCTCAGTCTATTTTGAGCCGCTTTACTTAGTTGCATTTGCTTAGCTAATGTTTGTAAGATGGAAAAATAAATTGTTTGTTTCTCATAACTTCTGAGATTTTTGTTGGCTCCAAGGAGAAAAATTACGGAGCCTCTTCGTCAATACTTTTCGTAAATGCATAATAATGACACTGTCCCGCCAAAATGGCAAAATGTCGCTTAACTTATTTTCACGTTTTATCGCCAAATGGCACAATATATACAACTTAGTTGGATAAAAAGATTCTATAGTACAAAACAAAAGTAGTAGCTTAGAGATAAAGCGCAGGATTGCAAGGATTGAAGTGGATTACAGTTTAGCTTTATATCAGTGTCCTTTGTTTGCTGGAGAGGCAGTGTCAATCGTGACATTTATCTAGAATCAAAATGCGTGCGTTATAACGGCTCAGTCTATTTTTAGCTGCTTTACTTCGTTCTATTTGCTTAGCTAATGTTTGTAAGATGGAAAAATAAATTGCTTGTTTATCATATCTTATGAGACATTTGTTGGCTCCTAGGAGAAAAATTACGGAGCCTCCGTCAATATTTCGGGCATTTTCGGTTTTAGCCGTCGCACATCGTGAATACTCTTCGTAAATGCATACTGATGAGACTGTCCCGCCGAAATGGCAAAATGTCGCTAAGCGTATTTCCAGGTTATATCGCCAAATGGCACAAAATATACAACTTAGTAGGATAAAAAGATCCTGTAGTACAAAATAAAAGTAGTAGTTTGGAGATAAAGCGCAGGATTGCAAGGATTGAAGTGGATTACAGTTTAGCTTGATATCAAAGTGTCTTTTGTTTGCTGGAGAGGTAGTGTCAATCTTGACATTTATCTGAAATCAAAATGCGTGTGTTATAACGGCCAGGTCTATTTATAGCTGCTTTACTTCGTTGTATTTGCTTAGCTAATGTTTGTAAGATGGAAAAATAAATTGTTTGTTTATCATAACTTATGAGACATTTGTTGGCTCCAGGGAGAAAAATTACAGAGCCTTTTCGTCAATATTTCGGGCATTTTCGGTTTTAGCCCTCGCACATCGTGAATACTCTTCGTAAATGCATAGTAATGACACTGTCCTGCCGAAATGGCAAAATGTCGCTTAACTTATTTCCACATTATATCGCCAAATGGCACAAAATATACAACTTGGTTGGATAAAATATCCTATAGTACAAAACAAAAAAAGTAGTTTAGAGATAATGCGCAGGATTGCAAGGATTGAAGTGGATTACAATTTAGGGGTCTTTCTGCATGTACCGGTACCCATGAACCACTCATTATCTTCTATTGTTGGTGTGGTATTGTATTTTTGGTCTTGTTTTGCATTTGTATTATTGTCGTTCTTTGTTCCTTTTGCTTTTTTACGTAATATGTGACCGGTACATGCAGAATCTACCCAGATTAGCTTTATATCAAAGTTGCCTTTGTTTGCAGGAGAGGCAGTGTCAATCGTGACATTTATCTGAAATCAAAATGCGTGCGTTATAACGGCTCAGTCTATTTTGAGCCGCTTTACTTAGTTGCATTTGCTTAGCTAATGTTTGTAAGATGGAAAAATAAATTGTTTGTTTCTCATAACTTCTGAGATTTTTGTTGGCTCCAAGGAGAAAAATTACGGAGCCTCTTCGTCAATACTTTTAGTAAATGCATAATAATGACACTGTCCCGCCAAAATGGCAAAATGTCGCTTAACTTATTTTCACGTTTTATCGCCAAATGGCACAATATATACAAATTAGTTGGATGAAAAGATTCTATACTACAAAACAAAAGTAGTAGCTTAGAGATAAAGCGCAGGATTGCAAGGATTGAAGTGGATTACAATTTAGCTTTATATCAGTGTCCTTTGTTTGCTGGAGAGGCAGTGTCAATCGTGACATTTATCTAGAATCAAAATGCGTGCGTTATAACGGCTCAGTCTATTTTTAGCTGCTTTACTTCGTTGTATTTGCTTAGCTAATGTTTGTAAGATGGAAAAATAAATTGTTTGTTTATCATAACTTATGAGACATTTGTTGGCTCCTAGGAGAAAAATTACGGAGCCTCCGTCAATATTTCGGGCATTTTCGGTTTTAGCCGTCGCACATCGTGAATACTCTTCGTAAATGCATACTGATGAGACTGTCCCGCCGAAATGGCAAAATGTCGCTAAGCGTATTTCCAGGTTATATCGCCAAATGGCACAAAATATACAACTTAGTAGGATAAAAAGATCCTGTAGTACAAAATAAAAGTAGTAGTTTGGAGATAAAGCGCAGGATTGCAGGGATTGAAGTGGATTACAGTTTAGCTTGATATCAAAGTGTCTTTTGTTTGCTGGAGAGGTAGTGTCAATCTTGACATTTATCTGAAATCAAAATGCGTGTGTTATAACGGCCAGGTCTATTTATAGCTGCTTTACTTCGTTGTATTTGCTTAGCTAATGTTTGTAAGATGGAAAAATAAATTGTTTGTTTATCATAACTTATGAGACATTTGTTGGCTCCAGGGAGAAAAATTACAGAGCCTTTTCGTCAATATTTCGGGCATTTTCGGTTTTAGCCCTCGCACATCGTGAATACTCTTCGTAAATGCATAGTAATGACACTGTCCTGCCGAAATGGCAAAATGTCGCTTAACTTATTTCCACATTATATCGCCAAATGGCACAAAATATACAACTTGGTTGGATAAAATATCCTATAGTACAAAACAAAAAAAGTAGTTTAGAGATAATGCGCAGGATTGCAAGGATTGAAGTGGATTACAATTTAGGGGCCTTTCTGCATGTACCGGTACCCATGAACCACTCATTATCTTCTATTGTTGGTGTGGTATTGTATTTTTGGTCTTGTTTTGCATTTGTATTATTGTCGTTCTTTGTTCCTTTTGCTTTTTTACGATACATTGCAAAAAGAGAAGAAAAATAATATATTAATTGAAAAAAAGTACAATATAGCTTAAAAGAGTATATGTTAACTCATTGACATTGGATCGGTTATATGCAGAAAATCACTCAAAAACGTAAAAAGTCACTGACGACAATGACTTAAGGGAGTTGCACTAGCATTCACTTAGCCCATGGCGACAATGAAACAGTAGTTAAGAACTTTCCAATTGTTTGACTCTTAGTGCCAACCGTATAAAATACTATTTTCAGATAAAGTCAGTTTTTCATTAAATGTTTCTCGCCACCAGTTAGAAAAAAAGTCCAAAACGACGAGGATACACTGCAAGTAATTAACATGTGTCTTAGAGATTGATTTTTAAGGTTACATAAAGGACAGACTTGCCAGACTTAGAAATCGCACTGTTTTGCCGATTTGGCGATGATTTGAGGCCAGTACGCCGATTTCGAGATCTGGTGTGCTCAAAAGTGAGATTTTGTCAAAAATTCTTGCTCCGCACGGCCCCAAACCTGAGTTTCGTACACTTTTCATAGAATCGCACTATTTCCCTGATTTGACGATGATTTGAGGTCAGTACCACGATTTTGAGATTTGGTGTGTGCTCAAAAGTGAGATTTTGTCAAAAATTCTTGCTCCGCACGGCCCCAAACGTGCGTTTTGTGCACTTTTCATAGAAATCGCACGATATCTGTCTCCATTTAGAATTTATGTTTCAAAATATGATGCCATCCAAGAATCAGGACCGCCATTTTAGAATTTCTCTCAAAGAAAACAATTATAAAAAATGGACAATTTATCCAAATCATCTGAAACTTGGTACAGAACATCCTAATAATCTGTAAATGTAGCACATCAAAGCACAAGTCCATATCTTTCTCCATTCAGCATTTAGGTTTCAAAAAATATGTTTTTTCCTAGCCATTTTCAATGATGTCATAATGACGTCACAATGAGACATCGACACTGTCAATCTCCTAACCTTATGATTTTGTACTATCTGCTAAATTTGAAGGCTAAAGCGGTAATACTTTAGGAGTTATGATGGGGTACGTTTTAAGACATCAGTGTCCGTACATGAAGCTGGTCATCACAGCAGGGGCAAGCCATGGAGCGGTGAGTACACGCTCTTTTGTGCTGCGCATTTGTACTCTATTTAGACCATTTGAAGACTATGCACGACCAAACCAACTATCAGAACTATGACATAAGGTCCTAGTGCTACTCTAGGAAACTGTTTTCCGAACCGAAAGTGTTTGCTTTTGCATAGTCAGCAGTTTATCTTTAGATATTTAACCCTCCCCTCAAGAAATCACTTTATGGCTTTTAGAGACAAAGGACGAGAGTTTATCTATACTTTTATGATAGATGTAGTTGATACACCAGGAAAGGAACACTTTGGTGTATGTTTTGCGTGAATTCATTATTGTGCTTAGGAGTAATTAATAACTGAATAATTAATTAGCTGCAAATTTCAACCGTTAATAACATCGTCAGATCTTGTGTTTATGACCGTGTTTATATCAATCGAGTTAGATCCCAAAGTGATCTAACCGTTTTGCTAAAGTCAAAGAAACAGCTTCTAAAACGTGCGAGTTATTAACAGTTGAATTTTGTCCAACATGGCGAATCCAAAAGTGCGTCAAACATGCAAACGAGGCTATACTTTGACAGTTAATATCTCTGACGGGATTTTATCACACTTCCTCAAATTCGCAGGATATATACAACGTCTTTAATACTATTTGCCAATACACTCGGCGTTATTATCGGCTCAACGGTTTGTTTCTAGCCTTGTTTACAAGTTTTTCAAACATGGAAACGAGGCTACAATTTGATCGTTAATATCTCTGAGGGGATTACATCAAACAAATTCAAATTTGCAGGATATATAGCATGACTTTTATACTATCTGCGAATACACTCGGTTTTGATATCGGCTCAACCTTATGCTTCTAGTTCAAAACCTCGAACACATGCGAAAACACCTCAACAGAAACTAATATAATATAATATAATATAATATATTATCATGCTTATAATGGTGACCAAGCAGCGAAGGATGTCTTGAAGGTAAAAAGACAAAGAGTACCGTACAACAAGGACAAAGACATTAACTGTAACACGTTTCGCTCCGATTATCGCCACTGTGCAGTTCTTTACCAAGCAGCGAATGCTTTGGGCCTTGAAATGCTACAAAGGGGCGCCAAACGGGCCTTGGGGTGCATGTCCTGGATCTCTCAGAAACGAGAGATTGATGACCTAGCCTCGAAGGTGCTACAAAGGTGCGCCAAACGGGCCTTGGGGTGCATGTCGATGATCTCTCAGCAATGAGAGATTGATGACCAAGCCTCAAGAGCCCTTGACACTTAGACATTATATGGAATGTACAAGTTAACGCTAGACTGTGCGCCAGAAACGTTTCACTTAAACGAAGATCAAACAGTTGGCGATGCAGATAAGGACATTGAGAGAGACGAGGAAGAGAAGAAGTCCAGGAGAAGAAAAGTCACACCAACAGACAGTGAGGGCGACTACAAACCTGTAAAGAAGGCAAAAGAGAAAACAGCAAGTGCTCTTACAACAGACAGCGACAGCGATTTCCAAGCGCCCGTAAAGAAAACGAAAAAGAAAACAGCAAGTCCCCTGAAGAGCGATGACGAAGCGCCCGTGAAGAAAACGAAAAAGAAAGCAGCAAGTCCCCTGAAGAGCGACAGTGAGCAGAAGAAAAGAAGCCATCATAAGGAGAGGATGTGTAGGATAACAGGCTGCTTCTTTTACGGCTATAACCTACAACGTCATATACAAATGCTCGTTAGGATAGGCGGCATAGAAGAGGAAGACATTCCCCGTTTGACGTCGATGATTTGAGGGCAGTACGACGATTTTGAGATCTGGTGTGCTAAAAAGTGAGATTTTGCCAAAACTTGCTCCGCACGGCCCGAAACGTACGTTTTGTGTATTTTTCATACAAATGCACTGTTTTCGGCTTGTCGCGATGATTTGAGGTCAGTACGACGATTTTGAGATTTGGTGTGCTAAAAAGTGAGATTTTGCAAAAACTTGCTCCGCACGGCCCGAAAGGTACGTTTTGTGCATTTTTCATAGAAATGCACTCTTTTCGGTTTTTGGCGATGATTTGACGCTAGTGGCACGACTTTGAGATGTGGTGTGCCCAAAAGTGAGATTTTGCCAAAACTTGCTCCGCACGGCCCGAAACGTACGTTTTGTGCATTTTTCATAGAAATGCACTGTTTTCGCTTTTTGGCGATGACTTGAGTTCACCAGGATGATTTTGAGATCAGGTGTGCTCAAAAGTGAGATTTTGCCAAAACTTGCTCAACACGGGCCGAAACGTACGTTTTGTGCATTTTTCATAGAAATGCACTGTTTTCGCTTTCTTGCGGTGATTTGAGTCCAGCAGGAAAATTTTGATATCTGGTTTGCTAAAAAGTGAGATTTTGCCAAAACTTGCTCAACACGGCCCGAAACGTACGTTTTGTGCATTTTTCATAGAAATGCACTGTTTTCGGTTTTTGGCGATGATTTGAGGCCAGTGCGACGACTTTGAGATCTGGTGTGGCCAAAAGTGAGATTTTGCCACAACTTGCTCCGCACGGCCCGAAACGTACGTTTTGTGCATTTTTCATAGAAATGCACTGTTTTCGCTTTTTGGCGATGATTTGAGTTCACCAGGATGATTTTGATATCAGGTGTGCTCAAAAGTGAGATTTTGCCAAAACTTGCTCAACACGGGCCGAAACGTGCTTTTTGTGCACTTTTCATAGAAATGCACTGTTTTCGCTTTTTGGCGATGATTTGAGTTCACCACGATGATTTTGAGATCTGGTGTGCTAAAAAGTGAGATTTTGCCAAAATTTGCTCTGCACGGCCCGAAAGGTACGTTTTGTGCATTTTTGATAGAAATGCACTGTTTTCGGTTTTTGCGATTATTTGAGGCCAGTGCGACGATTTTGAGGTCTGGTGTGCCCAAAAGTGAGTTTTTGCCAAAAAGTTGCTGCGCACGCACCAAAACGTACGTTTTGTGCATTTTTCATAGAAATGGACTGTTTTCGGTTTTTGGCGATGATTTTAGGCCAGTACGACGATTTTGAGATTTGGTGTGCTAAAAAGTCAGATTTTACCAAAACTTGCTCAGCACGGCCCGAAACGTACGTTTTGTGCATTTTTCATAGAAATGCACTGTTTTCTGTTTTTGGCGATGATTTGAGGTCAGTACGACGATTTTGAGATCTGGTGTGCTCAAAAGTGAGATATTGCCAAAACTTGCTCCGCACGTCCCGAAACGTACGATTTGTGCATTTTTCATAGAAATGCACTGTTTTCGGTTTTTGGCGATGATTTTAGGTCAGTACGACGATTTTGAGATTTGGTGTGCTAAAAAGTGAGATTTTGCCAAAACTTGCTCGCACGGCCCGAAACGTACGTTTTGTGCATTTTTCATAGAAATGTACTCTTTTCGCTTTCTTGCGGTGATTTGAGTCCAGCAGGAAGATTTTGATATCTGGTTTGCTAAAAAGTGAGATTTTGCCAAAACTTGCTCAACACGGCCCGAAACGTACGTTTTGTGCATTTTTCATAGAAATGCACTGTTTTCGGTTTTTGGCGATGATTTGAGGCCAGTGCGACGACTTTGAGATCTGGTGTGGCCAAAAGTGAGATTTTGCCAAAACTTGCTCCGCACGGCCCGAAACGTACGTTTTGTGCATTTTTCATAGAAATGCACTGTTTTCGCTTTTTGGCGATGATTTGAGTTCACCAGGATGATTTTGATATCAGGTGTGCTCAAAAGTGAGATTTTGCCAAAACTTGCTCAGCACGGCCCGAAACGTGCTTTTTGTGCACTTTTCATAGAAATGCACTGTTTTCGCTTTTTGGCGATGATTTGAGTTCACTAGGATGATTTTGAGATCTGGTGTGCTCAAAAGTGAGATTTTCCCAAAACTTGCTCCGCACAGCCCGAAACGTACGTTTTGTGCATTTTTCATAGAAATGCACTGTTTTCGGTTTTTGGCGATGATTTGAGGCCAGTGCGACGACTTTGAGATCTGGTGTGGCCAAAAGTGAGATTTTGCCACAACTTGCTCCGCACGGCCCGAAACGTACGTTTTGTGCATTTTTCATCGAAATGCACTGTTTTCGCTTTTTGGCGATGATTTGAGTTCACCAGGATGATTTTGATATCAGGTGTGCTCAAAAGTGAGATTTTGCCAAAACTTGCTCAGCACGGCCCCAAACGTGCTTTTTGTGCACTTTTCATAGAAATGCACTGTTTTCGCTTTTTGGCGATGATTTGAGTTCACCACGATGATTTTGAGATCTGGTGTGCTAAAAAGTGAGATTTCGCCAAAACTTGCTCCGCACGGCTCGAAACGTACGTTTTGTGCATTTTTCATAGAAATGCACTCTTTTCGGTTTTTGCGATGATTTGAGGCCAGTGCGACGACTTTGAGATCTGGTGTGCCCAAAAGTGAGATTTTGCCAAAACTTGCTCCGCACGGCCCGAAACGTACGTTTTGTGCATTTTTCATAGAAATGCACTCTTTTCGCATTTTGGCGATGATTTCAGTTCACCAGGATGATTTTGAGATCTGGTGTGCCCAAAAGTGAGATTTTGCCAAAACTTGCTCCGCACGGCCCGAAACGTATGTTTTGTGCATTTTACATAGAAATGGACTGTTTTCGGTTTTTGGCCATGATTTTAGGTCAGTACGACGATTTTGAGATTTGGTGTGCTAAAAAGTGATATTTCGCCAAAACTTGCTCCGCACGGCTCGAAACGTACGTTTTGTGCATTTTTTATAGAAATGCACTCTTTTCGGTTTTTGCGATGATTTGAGTTCATTAGGATGATTTTGAGATCTGGTGTGCTCAAAAGTGAGATTTTCCCAAAACTTGCTCTGCACGCCCCGAAACGTACGTTTTGTGCATTTTTTATAGAAATGCACTGTTTTCGGTTTTTGCGATTATTTGAGGCCAGTGCGACGATTTTGAGGTCTGGTGTGCCCAAAAGTGAGATTTTGCCAAAACTTGCTGCGCACGCCCCAAAACGTACCTTTTGTGCATTTTTCATAGAAATGGACTGTTTTCGGTTTTTGGCGATGATTTGAGGTCAGTACGACAATTTTGAGATTTGGTGTTCTCAAAAGTGAGATTTTGCCAGAACTTGCTCCGCACGGCCCCAAACGTGCGTTTTGTGCACTTTTCATAGAAATGCACTGTTTTCGCTTTTTGGCGATAATTGAGTCCAGCAGGAAGATTTTGATATCTGGTGTGCTAAAAAGTGAGATTTTGCCAAAACTTGCTCAGCACGGCCCGAAACGTACGTTTTGCGCATTTGTCATAGAAATGTACTGTTTTCGGTTTTTGGCGATGATTTGAGGTCAGTACGACGATTTTGAGATCTGGTGTTTTGAAAAGTGAGATTTCGCCAAAACTTGCTCCGCGCGGCCCCAAACGTGCGTTTTGTCCACTTTTCATAGAAATGCACTGTTTTCGCTTTTTGGCGATGATTTGCGGCCAGTACGACGATTTTGAGATAAGAAGGTGGCGTTATGGTACCTTTAAAAATGGTTATAGACAATATTGAATGTTTACAAAATGAATTGGTCCTTGTCGACGTTTGGAGAATTAAAAATCCTTCATCTAGAAGTTACACTTGGAGCCAAAAATCTCCACCAATTTTCTGTCGTTTAGATTACTGGCTTGATATCAAACAACTTACAGGATTTTTTAAATACAGCCGATATCATTCCAGCTATAAAAACTGATCATGCAGCAATTGAGTTGAATTTAACCGACTCCAATCAAAATTTAAAGGGGCCTGGCTTCTGGAAAATGAAGGTCTCTTTTCTTGAAGATCCGAATTAACTGGAAGAATTAAAACAAAATATTCCACTTTGGAAAACAACAGGAAGCGAGAATTTATCAGAAAAAAGTTGTATCTCGGATTGGATTAAGTATAGTATTCGGAACCATGCTATTTTGTTCTCGTTAAAGAAAGCCAAAGAACGATCTGCAATGGAAAAAAATTTACAACAAGTATACGAGGCAGCAACTAAAAAATTGGAACAGGACCCTTCCGACTCTAACCTAAATACTCTAAATGAGGCAAAAGAAACTCTAGAAAGTTATTATGAGGAAAAAACAAGGGGTGTAATTATTTGCGCAAGGGCACGATGGCACGAGCATGGCGAGAGAAGTACAAAATATTTTCTAAATTTAGAGAAGCTTAATCACGTCAAAACACATAACAAAACTATTAATAAGTGGTGCCATTACATCTTATCCTTTTGGGATACTGAACGAAAAAAAAACGTTTTTACCATAGCTTGTACCACTCAAACGTAACAGATGAGGATAAAGAAAATGCCAACGAATTTTTAAATAATTTGAATATACCAAGATTATCAGAAGAACAAAAACAATCTTGTGAAGAAGAAATATTTGTTGAAGAAATTACAGCCATTCTTAACAGTTTTGAGAGTAACAAATCTCCTGGTAATGATGGAATACCAATAGAAGTTTAGTTATGAAAAGTGTGAAGGAGTGTTTGAACCACGGCGAAATGTCTACCTCTCAAAGAAAAGCAACTATAACTCTTATAGAAAAGCAACATAAAGATCGAACTCTCATTGAAAATTGGAGACCAATCTCTCTTATTAATGTGGACGCAAAAATAATTTCAAAAGTGATTGCTTTAAGATTAAAGAAAGCTTTACCGAATATCATAATCAAACAGGTTATGTTGAAGATCGCTATATTGGTGAGACTATTCGATCAATTTTCGATATAAAGGAATTTACAGACAGTAAGAATATTCCAGGTATCTTGATTTTCTTTGAGTAGTATGAGGTGGGTCAGCAGGATACCACTAAACAAAATAAGACTCCATCGACAGTGGTGAATGCCTATTTCCCCCAATTAGCGACCATCACCTACAGGCCTCCTTTCAGTCGGCCTGCAGGTTATATCACTAATTGGGGGAAATAGGCATTCACCACTGTCGATGGAGTCTTATTTTGTTAAGTGAGTATCCTGCTGACCCACCTCATACTACTGGGTCTTTTGTTTTACTCCAAGAGGCTTATTTAAGCCTTAGAACCAGCTTAAAACACTAATAACCAGTTTTAACCACCCGAAAGTGGTTTCAACCACTCAGCCTTTTTTTTGGCGCAACCCTTTATAACCGGGTTTTAACCACTAGAAAGCACACTAAAGTGCTCGGGCTTTACCAATTGAACAGAGTAGCCCCCCTTGCATAAACTGACCTTGCTGGTCTACGTTTATAACCTCTATATATATGGCGCGGGCACTGAACGTGTTTAAAGACATCAGTCGGCGGGAGCTGAATGACTGGCTTAACGTGCAAGAAAGAAAACCCTTTGTAAAGGCTCCTCACAACGAGGCTCTTGCAGGGTTTGATCCGTTAGATCGACAACGTCTGAGGGACTTTCAACTCCCTACTCGGATTGTTGAACTCTATGCGCCTGGTGAACGGGGCCAACAAGGCCGGCCCGGTCGAGTGCAGCGAACAGCTAAATGGAGTTTCACTCAGGGTCTCACAAAACCCCTTGTTCCTCAAATGATGAACCGCATCAAACAAGAGGTTCGCAGAAGGCATAAAGCTAACATCTCTTATGGGTACAGATTACGAAACATCGAAAATGGCGAGGTTATCGTTTGGTACTCAAACTTTAACAGCCCATGGTTTTCTAAGCTCTCAGAGACGAAACGCTGGCTGCAACAACGAGAAGAGCTTCGCCTTCAAGGTGAACACATCGAACGCCCTAACACTAAATGGAGCTTCGAAGCCGCCGTTTCCGTTGAACTCAAAGTGATCTTAGACAGACAACCTCTGTTGCTCGGTCTTGGTAGGCTGCCTGACTGGCTTCGCAACAAGCACCACGTTAGAGCCCTTGACACCTTCAACGACGATCTTTGTGTCTTTCGGTGCTTGGCTGTTCATAAAGGCGCCCGCTTGGATCGGTGTACTCAAAGAGCTCGAGCGTTAGCGCAAAGCTTCTTCGACGCTCAGCAGGCTCGGACGGCTGGCAATCTTGTGCCCTTCAAAAAGTTTCCTTTGCTTGAACGGCACTTTAAACAGGGCATTGCGGTTTACACCGTTAAAGCCGACGGCAACTTCGTTCTTAGCTACACACCCTCACATTATGACAAAGTTACCCCCAACTCACCAGTGATGACCCTCGGCATCTATGACTCACACGCCTTTCTGATCACCGACATCGACAAAGTCACAAACAACTACACTTGCGGTGAGTGTGGGGCGAGGTTCACAAAATCTTGCCACCTAACCCGCCACGCCAAGACATGCACTCGCGGCGAAACCAAGATTTCCTGCCCCGGAAACCAGATCCTTGCCCCGGAGTCAGCTTTCGAGAAGGCCTTTTATCCAGAAGCCAATTTTGGTATCCGCGCGCTCTGTTGGCTCGAATATGAGGCCAAGCAACGGGGCATCCACATCCACCACCACAGATGCGGCCACGGCGGCGAGCACACAATCGGGGGCTACAAGGTTGACGGCTACCATCCAGAGAGCAACACTGTGTTTCAGTTTCATGGCTGTCACTGACACGGTTGCCGCCACTGTTTCCCCGCGCCCGAACAAAGAAACGAAGCGATCAAAAACGACAGGCAAGGAAACCCAATCACCCGGGAGCAAGCCTTCGCCAAAACAATGCAAATCAGCCACGAGATCCGCACGATGTTCGGTTATAATCTAGTTGAGCGGTGGGAGCACGAGTGCCCCGCCCCTTGGTGGCACGCCAGAGCCCCTCACAAAAGAAACGAAACGTATCCACACGCCATAGTCTATGACTTCGAGGCCTATCAAGACAAAATCAAGGCAAGTCAGCCGACTATGGATCTCTCTTACGAAAGCGAGCACGTCCCTATCTCAGTCTCTATCGCAGACACTCTAGAGCCTGAGCCTGAGTACATTTGCTCTAAAGACCCCCAAGAGCTTATCCGGCTGTTTTATCAATCTCTGGTGCGCCGCGGCAACGCAATCCGAGAGGACATAGCCAGGCGCTATATGCCGCCAGACTTCGAGGGCCTGACAGACTCCCAAAAGACCCTCATCAAACAATGGTGCGACCAGGTCCCCGTTGTCGGCTTCAACTCTGGCCGCTACGACCTGCACCTTATCCGCCGCCACTTCGTCGAACACCTCGGGCAAGAGAGCGGGGTCTTCGCTGGCGAGAAACAAAGACAAATCATGTTCATCAACACGCCCTCCTTCAAGTTCCTCGGCATAATCAACTATCTCGCCCCAGGCATCACGTACGACAAATGGGTGAAGACATACGGCGCGAACCAGACCAAATCGTGGCTCCCGTATGAGTGGTTCGACAGCGCCGACAAACTCGACTACAAGGGCCTCCCGCCTTACTGGTGTTGGTACTCTCAACTCCGAAACTGCTTCACACTCACTCCAGACGAGTACAAGCAATGCAAACAGGTCTTCAAAGAGCGCGGGATGAAGACCTTCGGTGACTGGCTGCAATATTACAACAACCTCGACGTTGCTCCATTTCTCGAAGCGCTCGAGAAAATGAAAGCCTTCTATACAGTGCTTGGGGTCGACATTTTCAAAGACGCGGTCTCCTTGCCCGGGGTCTCGATGCAATACATCCTGCGCGGGACCTTGGGTGGCCCCAAGAAAAAGCGGCCGCCCCTCTATGCCCCAGGCCCCGAGGCCTACGCAATGCTGAAGGGCGCGGTGGTTGGCGGCCCCAGTCTTGTGTTCACCCGCAAGCACGTAGCCGGCGAGACCCGCATCCGCCCGCACCGATACGACTTGGCGCGCCCCGTGAAGCGCATCCTTGGCTTCGACGCCAACTCACTGTACCCCAGCACCATGCTGCAACAAATGCCCTGCGGCAAAGAGAGGGTCTTTCACTACGAGAACCCCGAACAGGCTGCTGCCCCCTTCATCACCCGGCTTGTGACGGGCCAGTGGTTCGGGTTCGCCGAGGTAGACATCGAAGTCCCCCGCCATCTGTGGGAGCAGTACGAGGAGTTCCCTCCGCTCTTCATCAACACGTGCGTTGGTGAGGCGGGCGTACCACAGCACATGAAGGAGTACCTAGCACAAAGCAACAGAACTCCGTTGCCCGAACAAAAGAAGCTGCTCGGCGTGCTCCAGGCCAAAAGGGTGCTGCTCTACGCCCCCGTGCTGGAGTGGCTCTACAACCACGGGCTCGAAGTCACCGCGCTATATCGCACGCTCGACTATACCCCGATGAAGGTCTTCGACTGGTTCGTCCGGGAGGTTGCAGACAACCGGAGGAAAGGTGACGCTGACAAAGAGAAAGCCTTGCTCGCAGAAGTGTTCAAGCTTCTGGGCAACTCTGCTTACGGCAAGTTCATCGAGGCCGTCGAGCGCCAGACAAAAGTGGTGTACACCCGCGACGAAGACGAGGTCGACAAACACCTGCGCTCAGCCTGGTTCGAAGATCTTGAAGACATCGGGGGCGCATACAAGATCGAGTTGCGCAAAACCAAGGTCACCATAAACCGCCCCTTTCAAGTCGGTATCGTCGTATATCAACTTGCCAAGTTGCGCATGCTGCAGTTCTACTACGAGTTCCTCGATCACTATCTCGACAGGCGTGACTTCGAGCTAATCCAGATGGACACGGACAGCATGTACTTCGCCCTTTCGCATGACACTCTAGAAGAGGCAGTTCGACCAGACCTTCGCACCCAGTTCGAAAGGGAGAAAAACAAGTGGCTCTCTTGGGACCAGTGGAGCAACAGAGAGCCTGGCCTGTTCAAGCTTGAAAAAGAAGGTACACGAGCCATCGCTCTATGCAGCAAGTGCTATTACGTAGAAGATGAGGCTAGCAGACAGGCCAAGATGTCCTCCAAGGGCGTCAACAAGAAGCAGAACGAGCTCCACTGGCAAAGATACGAGCGAGCCCTCGATGGGTTCAAAGACATGGCAGTCAACAGAGGCTTTCGAATGCACGAGGGCGCCATGTACACGTACGAACAGCGTAAGCTGGGCCTCAGCCCCTACTACGACAAGCGCTGGGTGTTGCCTGACGGCATTCACACAGAACCAAACGAGTTTCACAATCCAGCTGGTGGCAACTGAGTGCCTGGCGGCACAACCATCAACTCCTCGCGAACGAAGCCCCGCTTGGGTCCATCGTAGAGGTAATACACCACGGGCGCATCTGGCTTGGTGACAACCCTTTCAATGTTGTAAACTTTCAAAGACCAGATTGGATCCGTCGCGCGCTTGCCACCACCCTCTAGCTCCCCGGGGTAATACAAGTATCTCACATTAACCCTAGGAGGGAGCTTCTTCTCCTTTGCCCCCACTGGTCTCAAATATGGGGTCGCTGGCTTGGCTGAGGTGGCTTTCTCTTTGATTGCTTGAGCGGGTTTCTTGCCAGTCAATCTGGTTACTTCATTGTTCAAGGCAGAGATAACATCTGGCAATCTTTTAACCCAAGCGGCCGACCGGCCAGAGGGCAGATTCATTTCAACTGCGTACTGGTAACCAAACAATCGTTCAGCCAGGGTTCTGTTGAATCTTTCAACAATCCCTTGATCTCTGTGGATATCAACGCGCCCACGGCGAATGGTTGTTTTATGGGCCCCAGTCTCTTTAGTCACAGCTCCCATAAACTCTGTTCCCGGATCGACTTGCAACAGTTGTGGCCACTTCAAAGGCCCGCGCCTGTATATCCGGGCCAGCGCTTTCGAAACTTCATCAGACTCTTTCGAAGCCAAGGGCTCTGCTGCTTTGTAACGGCTTGCTACATCAACAACTGTCAAAGCATATTTGTAAACCTTTCGCCCATGAGGCAGTTTGTCGTGTGGCAAAAAAAGTAGATCTGCTTGATGCACTGAATTAGGCGTGAAGACATCAAACTTAGGCCTAGGGATGTGGCGTGGCACAGGGAGATATATTTGCCAAAGGGCTTGTTTGACAAGCCATTTCTTTGCTGCCTCTTCTGAGACCTTGGCTGCTGCAGCTAGCTTTTTGATAGCGGCAAGACCTTTCCAGTATCCTTTGGGGCCGTAAGAGATTTTAGATAGTTTGGAGTCCATATATTTATGTTTTTACAGAAAGCGAAACGCTGCATAACCAAGGGCCAGTGCGCCAGTACCGATAAACAAGAGTTCGCCTTGTTTCTGCTGAGGGCCCGGCTTATAGAGGTCAGAGAACTCCGGCTCTTTGGGGAGCGTTATTTGCTGCTCCCGATGTGTTTGGTTGTAGAGCACTAGAGCTTGATCAGTGTCTTGAAAGTTCTTTTTCGCTTGATCTTTGATCCGATCGTTGGTTGCAATCCAGTCGAGGAGCTTCGTGCGGTCTTTCTGGTATTTGGCGTAGGCCGCTTGATAGGCTTCTAACGCTTTATCGTGTCTGATCTTTTCATCCAGAGCGGCTTGGCCACTGTCGCCAGACAAGTATTTTGCAAGATAATTGCCGCCAGTGAAAGCAGCTGCGTTTAGAATTGCCCCACCAACCATGATAGCGATTGAGGCCATCTTGTATATAATTACACCGTGGAAGGGAGGATTTTCTGGTCCTCGAGGTATTTCTTGAGCGCGAGGCTCCCAGTCGTGGCAGCTACGAACTTGACGTAATTCATAAGACTCGCGCTGGGGTCAGCTGTGAGGTTTTCTTTGATGATTTTCTTGCCAATCCAGCCAATACCGGCGACAAGGCCAGTGATTGTGGCAGCATCGAGAACATATTTCACGAGCTTGTTGTCAGACATGGTGTATATTTATGTTTTTTTAGTTGAATCCTCATCGCTCTCTGTTAGTTCTGTGGCTAAGCGCCAAACTGTTTTAAGAGCAGTGATGTTGAAAAAGAAGAATGCCGCCGATTGCAGCCCCATTTACAAAGCCTTGAAAGAGATTGGCCCTTGTGTATATATTTACTCCATCTCTCGAATTCTTCGTCTTGGTGGCCTCTGTGTTGGTGGAGGGGCCTCTGCTGCTGCTGGTGGTGGTGTCTCGTTGCGCCCAAGGGTATTCATAATGGCCTCGCGCTGGTAATAAACATCCAAAGCGGAGACAATCAAACCTCCAACACCAAGGATGAGAACAGTGTTGCTGCTAGATTCTGCCTTCGTCGGCGCCTCGTTTGGGGCAGGCTCGTCTGCCTGGCTGGCTTGTTTTTTTGCCTCTCTTGCCAGACGTTTTCGTTCAGCCAAGGCTTTTCCAGAAGCAACACGGCCAGGGTTTTTAGCCGGAGCAGTCTTTGGGGTATCAGAGGTTACGTGTGTGGATGTAGGAGCGACTTTTTCTTCAGGGATCGTCTCGAGCGGTTGCGCCATCGTGTATATATTTTATTTTAAACCTGTGTGGTTCCTTCGTGGTTCCTTCATGGTTCCTTCATGGTTCCTTCATGGTTCCTTCATGGTTCCTTCATGGTTCCTTCATGGTTCCTTCGTGGTCCGTCAACTTCATCAAAGCCCTCCAGGGGGTAGCCTTCACTGTCCCTGCTGCTTGGGTGAGCGGGTGGAGATTCCTTTTTGAAGTCGATGTGTTTTGTAGTGATCAAAGCAGCATTGGCCAAGGCTAAGAATCGCCCACATCGCAGTGCCAGGCCTCCAGCAATAGATGACAGTTCATGTTGAATCATGTAGTCATTTTTGAGTTCTTTCTGCAGGGCCTTCACGTCGTCAATATCAACAGCAAAGCCGACGGCTTTGGTTACGAGCATTATGAAGCTGTCAATCAGAGACTCGGTTGTCTTGTTACCGACATAGGCTTCATATCTTTTGTAGAATTTTTCAACCTCCTTATCTGTCAGTCGCTTAACCTGCTCATGTGTGAGCTGGGTCCCGATGACCTCTTTTGATTTGCCTGTTGAAACAAGGACTGCCAGTTTCTCACGTTGAGCTTGAGTGTCTGGGCCTGTTAAGACTTCAGGAATCGCTGATGGCAAGGAGCTATCAGGGCCTGACTCTAGCATCTGCATGATTTCATTCATTGCGACCTCGTCTCCAGGGGGTGTTGCCATCATGTATACTTTTATTTTTTATTGGATTCAGCTATAATCCTACGAACAGTCTCCGTCGAAGTGGTAACTGGCTAGTTTTAGCCAAAATTCAATCTCGTGTTGCTGGCAGTCAATCACGAAAATGCGTGGCTCATTGTCTATGAACCCATCGTATGTCTTGTTGTGAACAAAGGTTGGGCACAAGAGAACGATATAATCAAACTTGCCCCTGAAGGGGCCGCGTAGCTGATTCAAGAGATATTGTGTTTTGCCAGAGTTAGTCGGCCCTATGATTAGAGCATTGAAAGGCAACTTTTGGGGGTCCATCTATATTTAATACTGAACAGCCTGCAGCTGCCTGTCCATGATGTTCATCTGCAAGTCGCTGATGGTGAATATGTGGCAGTGTACATTTCCTGATCCAGAGGGTTTTCTTTCGAGCTCAAGATGTACGCCGTCCTTTGTGTTGACAAGGCGTTGGCTGTTACCATGAAGGGTTGTATCAGCCATGGACCAAAGGTCGATAAGGAGGCCGAACTTGTTGCCTGTGAGATATTTGGTCAGATTCATGTTGGGCCTGCCGTCACCACTCTTTTTAAAGAGGCGGCTGACCTCGTTCCACATGTCTGTCCCGCTGATGCCTTCGTTGAAAATCCTGTTGGGTGAGCCGTTGATGGTAACATTCACCTTGGTAATGTCTGGATTAAAGTATTTTTCAGATTCCCGGGCTCCAGCCGTGTATGGCTCTATGAATAGCAGAAGGATGGCTTTCAGTGACCTGCGCTGAGGGTTCACCCTGAGATTCAGCCGTGCGTCTGAACCCTTCGAGAAGGGGACAACTTCCTCTCGCATGATATGGTCGTAGGCAAACTCCTTTCCGCTAGAGAGTACACTTGTTGCCTCGTCAGCCAGCTGCTTACTTCGGATTGTCTCGTACTCAAGCTGGATATTTGTCAACTTGTAGACAAGCTTGCTTGTATCCGAACCCTTGACAACTTGAGAGGCCTGGGCGAGCGTAATCTCGAATGTCAAATCGTTGTAGAGGGCCTGCGGGTACATGACGCCGTGGTCCGTTAGAATCTGGTGATCCAGATTGATGCGGTATTTGTTCTTGTAAATGGTCTCCAGCTTGTTTTCCACATCCACGCTCGAGGTCTTCTTGTCGCCGGAATTAGAGCGGATCTTGCACAAGTCAACGCTCTGGATGCCCTCTGAAATCATGTTTTCGCGCTTGTCGACAGAGAGGAAGAGGTCTTCAAAGATCTTGTAAATATCGTACCCGACGGTGTCCTGGACAGTGGTGGCGGCAAACTTGACAACGAGCCTGTCAACTAGTGCTCTGGAGACATTTTGTACAAGAGAGTTGTTTGCGTGGCCGCCGGTAAGGTCGATGTTAAAGATCAAGGCAAGCGAGCCCGGCACGATAACTTCATGTTCGTTGAGCTTGGGCACTGTAACGTACAGTGTCTCGCCCGGCTGGGCTGTAGAGCGATCAAATGTGATGCGCTTTACGGTGCGCTCTGCTTTCATTGCCCCAAGAATCTTCTCTGCGTTCGTTGGGAGGAGGTTTGGTTGCACAGCCATATATATAAATTTTATATTTATATATCATCATGGCAGAAGGAGGTTATGATATACCTGGCGAGAACGAAAACACCGGGCTTGACTGGGGCTTAGACCACGATGATGATGATGACGAAGAAGAAGTTGACACAACAACCCCCTTTCAACCGGCCGGCACATCCACCCCATATCATGGCGGTGAAGAGCATATTGAAATGCATACACTGCCTCGGGAACAGAGCGGTTTTGATCCTGAAGACATCCCTCTGCTTGAAGGCGACTTCTTAGATGCAACGGAAAAAGCCTCTAGGGTCGATCAAGTCATGGACTGGATCAAAAGGCGCTTTCCGAGAGTAGATCTCAGACGATTAGACCCTATTGGGTTTGGCAGAAAACCAGGAAACGAAAGCAAAATAGTCTCCTTTGGGGCAAGAGGTGGCGAAACTGCCGTTTTCAAGCAGGATGGTTCAGGGCTTCTTAAATCATTTACAGACAAGTTCAAAACAACTCTTGGCCCAAGTGCTGAAGAGATCGTCTCTGAAGACAATACAGCTATAAGAGAAGAAAGACAAAGGTTGAAGGAGGCAGAGAAACAACGAAAGGAGGCGGAAAGGGTTTCTGAAGCACGGCAACAAGCAGCAAGCGAGGTTCAAAATCTCAGGGGGAGAATCGAAGAAACTCAAGCTAGAATTGACTCGACAAATGTAAGTATGTCTGTTATGGCGGTTGTTTAGAGTATTGTAATTTTTTTCTTTTTAAGTAGTAGTAGTAATAATAATAATAATAATAATAATAATTATAATAATAATAATAATCATAATAAAACTGTTTTCGCTTTTTGGCGATGATTTGAGGCCAGTGCGACGATTCTGAGATCTGGTGTGCTAAAAAGTGAGATTTTGCCAAAACGTACTCCGCACGGCCCGAAACGTGCGTTTTGTGCACTTTTCATAGAAATGCACTGTTTTCGCTTTTTGGCGATGATTTGAGGCCAGTGCGACGATTTTGAGATTTGGTGTGCTCAAAAGTGAGATTTTGCCAAAACTTGCTCCGCACGGCCCGAAACGTACGTTTTGTTCATTTTTCATAGAAATGGACTGTTTTCGGTTTTTGGCCATGATTTGAGGCAAGTGCGACGATTTTGAGATTTGGTGTGCTAAAAGGTAAGATTTTGCCAAAACTTGCTCCGCACGTCCCGAAACGTACGTTTTGTGCATTTTTTATAGAAATGGACTGTTTTCGGTTTTTGGTGATAATTTGAAGTCAGTACGACGATTTTGAGATTTGGTGTGCTAAAAAGTGAGATTTTGCCAAAACTTGCTCTGCACGGCCGGAAACGTACGTTTTGTGCATTTTTCATAGAAATGCACTGTTTTCGCTTTTTGGCGATGATTTGACGTCAGTTAGCAGTTCAGTAATGGACAATTTATCCAAATCATCTGAAACTTGGTACAGAACATCCTAATAATCTGTAAATGTAGCACATCAAAGCACAAGTCCATATCTTTCTCCATTCAGCATTTAGGTTTCAAAAAATATGTTTTTTCCTAGCCATTTTCAATGATGTCATAATGACGTCACAATGAGACATCGACACTGTCATTCTCCTAACCTTATGATTTTGTACTATCTGCTAAATTTGAAGTCTAAAGCGGTAATACTTTAGGAGTTATGATGGGGTACGTTTTAAGACATATCAGTGTCCGTACATGAAGCTGGTCATCACAGCAGGGGCAAGCCATGGAGCGGTGAGTACACGCTCTTTTGTGCTGCGCATTTGTACTCTATTTAGACCTTTTGAAGACTATGCACGACCAAACCAACTATCAGAACTATGACATAAGGTCCTAGTGCTACTCTAGGAAACTGTTTTCCGAACCGAAAGTGTTTGCTTTTGCATAGTCAGCAGTTTATCTTTAGATATTTAACCCTCCCCTCAAGAAATCACTGTATGGCTTTTAGAGACAAAGGACGAGGGTTTATCTATACTTTTATGATAGATGTAGTTGATACACCAGGAAAGGAACACTTTGGTGTATGTTTTGCGTGAATTCATTATTGTGCTTAGGAGTAATTAATAACTGAATAATTAATTAGCTGCAAATTTCAACCGTTAATAACATCGTCAGATCTTGTGTTTATGACCGTGTTTATATCAATCGAGTTAGATCCCAAAGTGATCTAACCGTGTTGCTAAAGTCAAGGAAACAGCTTCTAAAACGTGCGAGTTATTAACAGTTGAATTTTGTCCAACATGGCGGATCCAAAAGTGCGTCAAACATGCAAACGAGGCTATACTTTGATAGTTAATATCTCTGACGGGATTTTATCACACTTCCTCAAATTCGCAGGATATATACAACGTCTTTAATACTATTTGCCAATACACTCGGCGTTATTATCGGCTCAACGGTTTGTTTCTAGCCTTGTTTACAAGTTTTTCAAACATGGAAACGAGGCTACAATTTGATCGTTAATATCTCTGAGGGGATTACATCAAACAAATTCAAATTTGCAGGATATATAGCATGACTTTTATACTATCTGCGAATACACTCGGTTTTGATATCGGCTCAACCTTATGCTTCTAGTTCAAAACCTCGAACACATGCGAAAACACCTCAACAGAAGCTAATATAATATAATATAATATAATATATTATCATGCTTATAATGGTGACCAAGCAGCGAAGGATGTCTTGAAGGTAAAAAGACAAAGAGTACCGTACAACAAGGACAAAGACATTAACTGTAACACGTTTCGCTCCGATTATCGCCACTGTGCAGTTCTTTACCAAGCAGCGGATGCTTTGGGCCTTGAAATGCTACAAAGGGGGGCCAAACGGGCCTTGGGGTGCATGTCCTGGATCTCTCAGAAACGAGAGATTGATGACCTAGCTCGAAGGTGCTACAAAGGTGCACCAAACGGGCCTTGGGGTGCATGTCGATGATCTCTCAGCAATGAGAGATTGATGACCAAGCCTCAAGAGCCCTTGACAATGAGACATTATATGGAATGTACAAGTTAACGCTAGACTGTGCGCCAGAAACGTTTCACTTAAACGAAGATCAAACAGTTGGCGATGCAGATAAGGACATTGAGAGAGACGAGGAAGAGAAGAAGTCCAGGAGAAGAAAAGTCACACCAACAGACAGTGAGGGCGACTACAAACCTGTAAAGAAGGCAAAAGAGAAAACAGCAAGTGCTCTTACAACAGACAGCGACAGCGATTTCCAAGCGCCCGTAAAGAAAACGAAAAAGAAAACAGCAAGTCCCCTGAAGAGCGATGACGAAGCGCCCGTGAAGAAAACGAAAAAGAAAGCAGCAAGTCCCCTGAAGAGCGACAGTGAGCAGAAGAAAAGAAGCCATCATAAGGAGAGGATGTGTAGGATAACAGGCTGCTTCTTTTACGGCTATAACCTACAACGTCATATACAAATGCTCGTTAGGATAGGCGGCATAGAAGAGGAAGACATTCCCCGTTTGACGTCGATGATTTGAGGGCAGTACGACGATTTTGAGATCTAGTGCTAAAAAGTGAGATTTTGCCAAAACTTGCTCCGCACGGCCCGAAACGTACGTTTTGTGCATTTTTCATACAAATGCACTGTTTTCGGCTTGTCGCGATGATTTGAGGTCAGTACGACGATTTTGAGATCTGGTGTGCTCAAAAGTGAGATTTCGCCAAAACTTGCTCAGCACGGCCCGAAACGTACGTTTTGTGCATTTTTCATAGAAATGCACTGTTTTCTGTTTTTGGCGATGATTTGAGGTCAGTACGACGATTTTGAGATTTGGTGTGGCCAAAAGTGAGATTTTGCCAAAACTTGCTCAGCACGGCCCGAAACGTGCTTTTTGTGCACTTTTCATAGAAATGCACTGTTTTCGCTTTTTGGCGATGATTTGAGTTCACCACGATGATTTTGAGATCTGGTGTGCTAAAAAGTGAGATTTTGCCAAAACTTGCTCCGCACGGCCCGAAACGTACGTTTTGTGCATTTTTCATAGAAATGGACTGTTTTCGGTTTTTGGCGATGATTTTAGGTCAGTACGACGATTTTGAGATTTGGTGTGCTAAAAAGTGAGATTTCGCCAAAACTTGCTCCGAACGGCCCGAAACGTACGTTTTGTGCATTTTTCATAGAAATGCACTGTTTTTGGTTTTTGGCGATGATTTTAGGTCACTACGACGATTTTGAGATTTGGTGTGGCCAAAAGTGAGATTTTGCCAAAACTTGCTCAGCACGGCCCGAAACGTGCTTTTTGTGCACTTTTTATAGAAATGCACTGTTTTCGCTTTTTGGCGATGATTTGAGTTCACCACGATGATTTTGAGATCTGGTGTGCTAAAAAGTGAGATTTTGCCAAAACTTGCTCCGCACGGCCCGAAACGTACGTTTTGTGCATTTTTCATAGAAATGCACTCTTTTCGGTTTTTGGCGATGATTTGACGCTAGTGGCACGACTTTGAGATGTGGTGTGCCCAAAAGTGAGATTTTGCCAAAACTTGCTCCGCACGGCCCGAAACGTACGTTTTGTGCATTTTTCATAGAAATGCACTGTTTTCGCTTTTTGGCGATGACTTGAGTTCACCAGGATGATTTTGAGATCAGGTGTGCTCAAAAGTGAGATTTTGCCAAAACTTGCTCAACACGGGCCGAAACGTACGTTTTGTGCATTTTTCATAGAAATGCACTGTTTTCGCTTTTTGGCGATGACTTGAGTTCACCAGGATGATTTTGAGATCAGGTGTGCTCAAAAGTGAGATTTTGCCAAAACTTGCTCAACACGGGCCGAAACGTGCTTTTTGTGCACTTTTCATAGAAATGCACTGTTTTCGCTTTTTGGCGATGATTTGAGTTCACCACGATGATTTTGAGATCTGGTGTGCTAAAAAGTGAGATTTTGCCAAAAGTTGCTGTGCACGGCCCGAAAGGTACGTTTTGTGCATTTTTGATAGAAATGCACTGTTTTCGGTTTTTGCGATTATTTGAGGCCAGTGCGACGATTTTGAGGTCTGGTGTGCCCAAAAGTGAGTTTTTGCCAAAAAGTTGCTGCGCACGCACCAAAACGTACGTTTTGTGCATTTTTCATAGAAATGGACTGTTTTCGGTTTTTGGCGATGATTTTAGGCCAGTACGACGATTTTGAGATTTGGTGTGCTAAAAAGTCAGATTTTACCAAAACTTGCTCAGCACGGCCCGAAACGTACGTTTTGTGCATTTTTCATAGAAATGCACTGTTTTCTGTTTTTGGCGATGATTTGAGGTCAGTACGACGATTTTGAGATCTGGTGTGCTCAAAAGTGAGATTTTGCCAAAACTTGCTCAGCACGGCCCCAAACGTGCTTTTTGTGCACTTTTCATAGAAATGCACTGTTTTCGCTTTTTGGCGATGATTTGAGTTCACCACGATGATTTTGAGATCTGGTGTGCTAAAAAGTGAGATTTCGCCAAAACTTGCTCCGCACGGCTCGAAACGTACGTTTTGTGCATTTTTCATAGAAATGCACTCTTTTCGGTTTTTGCGATGATTTGAGGCCAGTGCGACGACTTTGAGATCTGGTGTGCCCAAAAGTGAGATTTTGCCAAAACTTGCTCCGCACGGCCCGAAACGTACGTTTTGTGCATTTTTCATAGAAATGCACTCTTTTCGCATTTTGGCGATGATTTCAGTTCACCAGGATGATTTTGAGATCTGGTGTGCCCAAAAGTGAGATTTTGCCAAAACTTGCTCCGCACGGCCCGAAACGTATGTTTTGTGCATTTTACATAGAAATGGACTGTTTTCGGTTTTTGGCCATGATTTTAGGTCAGTACGACGATTTTGAGATTTGGTGTGCTAAAAAGTGATATTTCGCCAAAACTTGCTCCGCACGGCTCGAAACGTACGTTTTGTGCATTTTTTATAGAAATGCACTCTTTTCGGTTTTTGCGATGATTTGAGTTCATTAGGATGATTTTGAGATCTGGTGTGCTCAAAAGTGAGATTTTCCCAAAACTTGCTCTGCACGCCCCGAAACGTACGTTTTGTGCATTTTTTATAGAAATGCACTGTTTTCGGTTTTTGCGATTATTTGAGGCCAGTGCGACGATTTTGAGGTCTGGTGTGCCCAAAAGTGAGATTTTGCCAAAACTTGCTGCGCACGCCCCAAAACGTACCTTTTGTGCATTTTTCATAGAAATGGACTGTTTTCGGTTTTTGGCGATGATTTGAGGTCAGTACGACAATTTTGAGATTTGGTGTTCTCAAAAGTGAGATTTTGCCAGAACTTGCTCCGCACGGCCCCAAACGTGCGTTTTGTGCACTTTTCATAGAAATGCACTGTTTTCGCTTTTTGGCGATAATTGAGTCCAGCAGGAAGATTTTGATATCTGGTGTGCTAAAAAGTGAGATTTTGCCAAAACTTGCTCAGCACGGCCCGAAACGTACGTTTTGCGCATTTGTCATAGAAATGTACTGTTTTCGGTTTTTGGCGATGATTTGAGGTCAGTACGACGATTTTGAGATCTGGTGTTTTGAAAAGTGAGATTTCGCCAAAACTTGCTCCGCGCGGCCCCAAACGTGCGTTTTGTCCACTTTTCATAGAAATGCACTGTTTTCGCTTTTTGGCGATGATTTGCGGCCAGTACGACGATTTTGAGATAAGAAGGTGGCGTTATGGTACCTTTAAAAATGGTTATAGACAATATTGAATGTTTACAAAATGAATTGGTCCTTGTCGACGTTTGGAGAATTAAAAATCCTTCATCTAGAAGTTACACTTGGAGCCAAAAATCTCCACCAATTTTCTGTCGTTTAGATTACTGGCTTGATATCAAACAACTTACAGGATTTTTTAAATACAGCCGATATCATTCCAGCTATAAAAACTGATCATGCAGCAATTGAGTTGAATTTAACCGACTCCAATCAAAATTTAAAGGGGCCTGGCTTCTGGAAAATGAAGGTCTCTTTTCTTGAAGATCCGAATTAACTGGAAGAATTAAAACAAAATATTCCACTTTGGAAAACAACAGGAAGCGAGAATTTATCAGAAAAAAGTTGTATCTCGGATTGGATTAAGTATAGTATTCGGAACCATGCTATTTTGTTCTCGTTAAAGAAAGCCAAAGAACGATCTGCAATGGAAAAAAATTTACAACAAGTATACGAGGCAGCAACTAAAAAATTGGAACAGGACCCTTCCGACTCTAACCTAAATACTCTAAATGAGGCAAAAGAAACTCTAGAAAGTTATTATGAGGAAAAAACAAGGGGTGTAATTATTTGCGCAAGGGCACGATGGCACGAGCATGGCGAGAGAAGTACAAAATATTTTCTAAATTTAGAGAAGCTTAATCACGTCAAAACACATAACAAAACTATTAATAAGTGGTGCCATTACATCTTATCCTTTTGGGATACTGAACGAAAAAAAAACGTTTTTACCATAGCTTGTACCACTCAAACGTAACAGATGAGGATAAAGAAAATGCCAACGAATTTTTAAATAATTTGAATATACCAAGATTATCAGAAGAACAAAAACAATCTTGTGAAGAAGAAATATTTGTTGAAGAAATTACAGCCATTCTTAACAGTTTTGAGAGTAACAAATCTCCTGGTAATGATGGAATACCAATAGAAGTTTAGTTATGAAAAGTGTGAAGGAGTGTTTGAACCACGGCGAAATGTCTACCTCTCAAAGAAAAGCAACTATAACTCTTATAGAAAAGCAACATAAAGATCGAACTCTCATTGAAAATTGGAGACCAATCTCTCTTATTAATGTGGACGCAAAAATAATTTCAAAAGTGATTGCTTTAAGATTAAAGAAAGCTTTACCGAATATCATAATCAAACAGGTTATGTTGAAGATCGCTATATTGGTGAGACTATTCGATCAATTTTCGATATAAAGGAATTTACAGACAGTAAGAATATTCCAGGTATCTTGATTTTCTTTGAGTAGTATGAGGTGGGTCAGCAGGATACCACTAAACAAAATAAGACTCCATCGACAGTGGTGAATGCCTATTTCCCCCAATTAGCGACCATCACCTACAGGCCTCCTTTCAGTCGGCCTGCAGGTTATATCACTAATTGGGGGAAATAGGCATTCACCACTGTCGATGGAGTCTTATTTTGTTAAGTGAGTATCCTGCTGACCCACCTCATACTACTGGGTCTTTTGTTTTACTCCAAGAGGCTTATTTAAGCCTTAGAACCAGCTTAAAACACTAATAACCAGTTTTAACCACCCGAAAGTGGTTTCAACCACTCAGCCTTTTTTTTGGCGCAACCCTTTATAACCGGGTTTTAACCACTAGAAAGCACACTAAAGTGCTCGGGCTTTACCAATTGAACAGAGTAGCCCCCCTTGCATAAACTGACCTTGCTGGTCTACGTTTATAACCTCTATATATATGGCGCGGGCACTGAACGTGTTTAAAGACATCAGTCGGCGGGAGCTGAATGACTGGCTTAACGTGCAAGAAAGAAAACCCTTTGTAAAGGCTCCTCACAACGAGGCTCTTGCAGGGTTTGATCCGTTAGATCGACAACGTCTGAGGGACTTTCAACTCCCTACTCGGATTGTTGAACTCTATGCGCCTGGTGAACGGGGCCAACAAGGCCGGCCCGGTCGAGTGCAGCGAACAGCTAAATGGAGTTTCACTCAGGGTCTCACAAAACCCCTTGTTCCTCAAATGATGAACCGCATCAAACAAGAGGTTCGCAGAAGGCATAAAGCTAACATCTCTTATGGGTACAGATTACGAAACATCGAAAATGGCGAGGTTATCGTTTGGTACTCAAACTTTAACAGCCCATGGTTTTCTAAGCTCTCAGAGACGAAACGCTGGCTGCAACAACGAGAAGAGCTTCGCCTTCAAGGTGAACACATCGAACGCCCTAACACTAAATGGAGCTTCGAAGCCGCCGTTTCCGTTGAACTCAAAGTGATCTTAGACAGACAACCTCTGTTGCTCGGTCTTGGTAGGCTGCCTGACTGGCTTCGCAACAAGCACCACGTTAGAGCCCTTGACACCTTCAACGACGATGTTTGTGTCTTTCGGTGCTTGGCTGTTCATAAAGGCGCCCGCTTGGATCGGTGTACTCAAAGAGCTCGAGCGTTAGCGCAAAGCTTCTTCGACGCTCAGCAGGCTCGGACGGCTGGCAATCTTGTGCCCTTCAAAAAGTTTCCTTTGCTTGAACGGCACTTTAAACAGGGCATTGCGGTTTACACCGTTAAAGCCGACGGCAACTTCGTTCTTAGCTACACACCCTCACATTATGACAAAGTTACCCCCAACTCACCAGTGATGACCCTCGGCATCTATGACTCACACGCCTTTCTGATCACCGACATCGACAAAGTCACAAACAACTACACTTGCGGTGAGTGTGGGGCGAGGTTCACAAAATCTTGCCACCTAACCCGCCACGCCAAGACATGCACTCGCGGCGAAACCAAGATTTCCTGCCCCGGAAACCAGATCCTTGCCCCGGAGTCAGCTTTCGAGAAGGCCTTTTATCCAGAAGCCAATTTTGGTATCCGCGCGCTCTGTTGGCTCGAATATGAGGCCAAGCAACGGGGCATCCACATCCACCACCACAGATGCGGCCACGGCGGCGAGCACACAATCGGGGGCTACAAGGTTGACGGCTACCATCCAGAGAGCAACACTGTGTTTCAGTTTCATGGCTGTCACTGACACGGTTGCCGCCACTGTTTCCCCGCGCCCGAACAAAGAAACGAAGCGATCAAAAACGACAGGCAAGGAAACCCAATCACCCGGGAGCAAGCCTTCGCCAAAACAATGCAAATCAGCCACGAGATCCGCACGATGTTCGGTTATAATCTAGTTGAGCGGTGGGAGCACGAGTGCCCCGCCCCTTGGTGGCACGCCAGAGCCCCTCACAAAAGAAACGAAACGTATCCACACGCCATAGTCTATGACTTCGAGGCCTATCAAGACAAAATCAAGGCAAGTCAGCCGACTATGGATCTCTCTTACGAAAGCGAGCACGTCCCTATCTCAGTCTCTATCGCAGACACTCTAGAGCCTGAGCCTGAGTACATTTGCTCTAAAGACCCCCAAGAGCTTATCCGGCTGTTTTATCAATCTCTGGTGCGCCGCGGCAACGCAATCCGAGAGGACATAGCCAGGCGCTATATGCCGCCAGACTTCGAGGGCCTGACAGACTCCCAAAAGACCCTCATCAAACAATGGTGCGACCAGGTCCCCGTTGTCGGCTTCAACTCTGGCCGCTACGACCTGCACCTTATCCGCCGCCACTTCGTCGAACACCTCGGGCAAGAGAGCGGGGTCTTCGCTGGCGAGAAACAAAGACAAATCATGTTCATCAACACGCCCTCCTTCAAGTTCCTCGGCATAATCAACTATCTCGCCCCAGGCATCACGTACGACAAATGGGTGAAGACATACGGCGCGAACCAGACCAAATCGTGGCTCCCGTATGAGTGGTTCGACAGCGCCGACAAACTCGACTACAAGGGCCTCCCGCCTTACTGGTGTTGGTACTCTCAACTCCGAAACTGCTTCACACTCACTCCAGACGAGTACAAGCAATGCAAACAGGTCTTCAAAGAGCGCGGGATGAAGACCTTCGGTGACTGGCTGCAATATTACAACAACCTCGACGTTGCTCCATTTCTCGAAGCGCTCGAGAAAATGAAAGCCTTCTATACAGTGCTTGGGGTCGACATTTTCAAAGACGCGGTCTCCTTGCCCGGGGTCTCGATGCAATACATCCTGCGCGGGACCTTGGGTGGCCCCAAGAAAAAGCGGCCGCCCCTCTATGCCCCAGGCCCCGAGGCCTACGCAATGCTGAAGGGCGCGGTGGTTGGCGGCCCCAGTCTTGTGTTCACCCGCAAGCACGTAGCCGGCGAGACCCGCATCCGCCCGCACCGATACGACTTGGCGCGCCCCGTGAAGCGCATCCTTGGCTTCGACGCCAACTCACTGTACCCCAGCACCATGCTGCAACAAATGCCCTGCGGCAAAGAGAGGGTCTTTCACTACGAGAACCCCGAACAGGCTGCTGCCCCCTTCATCACCCGGCTTGTGACGGGCCAGTGGTTCGGGTTCGCCGAGGTAGACATCGAAGTCCCCCGCCATCTGTGGGAGCAGTACGAGGAGTTCCCTCCGCTCTTCATCAACACGTGCGTTGGTGAGGCGGGCGTACCACAGCACATGAAGGAGTACCTAGCACAAAGCAACAGAACTCCGTTGCCCGAACAAAAGAAGCTGCTCGGCGTGCTCCAGGCCAAAAGGGTGCTGCTCTACGCCCCCGTGCTGGAGTGGCTCTACAACCACGGGCTCGAAGTCACCGCGCTATATCGCACGCTCGACTATACCCCGATGAAGGTCTTCGACTGGTTCGTCCGGGAGGTTGCAGACAACCGGAGGAAAGGTGACGCTGACAAAGAGAAAGCCTTGCTCGCAGAAGTGTTCAAGCTTCTGGGCAACTCTGCTTACGGCAAGTTCATCGAGGCCGTCGAGCGCCAGACAAAAGTGGTGTACACCCGCGACGAAGACGAGGTCGACAAACACCTGCGCTCAGCCTGGTTCGAAGATCTTGAAGACATCGGGGGCGCATACAAGATCGAGTTGCGCAAAACCAAGGTCACCATAAACCGCCCCTTTCAAGTCGGTATCGTCGTATATCAACTTGCCAAGTTGCGCATGCTGCAGTTCTACTACGAGTTCCTCGATCACTATCTCGACAGGCGTGACTTCGAGCTAATCCAGATGGACACGGACAGCATGTACTTCGCCCTTTCGCATGACACTCTAGAAGAGGCAGTTCGACCAGACCTTCGCACCCAGTTCGAAAGGGAGAAAAACAAGTGGCTCTCTTGGGACCAGTGGAGCAACAGAGAGCCTGGCCTGTTCAAGCTTGAAAAAGAAGGTACACGAGCCATCGCTCTATGCAGCAAGTGCTATTACGTAGAAGATGAGGCTAGCAGACAGGCCAAGATGTCCTCCAAGGGCGTCAACAAGAAGCAGAACGAGCTCCACTGGCAAAGATACGAGCGAGCCCTCGATGGGTTCAAAGACATGGCAGTCAACAGAGGCTTTCGAATGCACGAGGGCGCCATGTACACGTACGAACAGCGTAAGCTGGGCCTCAGCCCCTACTACGACAAGCGCTGGGTGTTGCCTGACGGCATTCACACAGAACCAAACGAGTTTCACAATCCAGCTGGTGGCAACTGAGTGCCTGGCGGCACAACCATCAACTCCTCGCGAACGAAGCCCCGCTTGGGTCCATCGTAGAGGTAATACACCACGGGCGCATCTGGCTTGGTGACAACCCTTTCAATGTTGTAAACTTTCAAAGACCAGATTGGATCCGTCGCGCGCTTGCCACCACCCTCTAGCTCCCCGGGGTAATACAAGTATCTCACATTAACCCTAGGAGGGAGCTTCTTCTCCTTTGCCCCCACTGGTCTCAAATATGGGGTCGCTGGCTTGGCTGAGGTGGCTTTCTCTTTGATTGCTTGAGCGGGTTTCTTGCCAGTCAATCTGGTTACTTCATTGTTCAAGGCAGAGATAACATCTGGCAATCTTTTAACCCAAGCGGCCGACCGGCCAGAGGGCAGATTCATTTCAACTGCGTACTGGTAACCAAACAATCGTTCAGCCAGGGTTCTGTTGAATCTTTCAACAATCCCTTGATCTCTGTGGATATCAACGCGCCCACGGCGAATGGTTGTTTTATGGGCCCCAGTCTCTTTAGTCACAGCTCCCATAAACTCTGTTCCCGGATCGACTTGCAACAGTTGTGGCCACTTCAAAGGCCCGCGCCTGTATATCCGGGCCAGCGCTTTCGAAACTTCATCAGACTCTTTCGAAGCCAAGGGCTCTGCTGCTTTGTAACGGCTTGCTACATCAACAACTGTCAAAGCATATTTGTAAACCTTTCGCCCATGAGGCAGTTTGTCGTGTGGCAAAAAAAGTAGATCTGCTTGATGCACTGAATTAGGCGTGAAGACATCAAACTTAGGCCTAGGGATGTGGCGTGGCACAGGGAGATATATTTGCCAAAGGGCTTGTTTGACAAGCCATTTCTTTGCTGCCTCTTCTGAGACCTTGGCTGCTGCAGCTAGCTTTTTGATAGCGGCAAGACCTTTCCAGTATCCTTTGGGGCCGTAAGAGATTTTAGATAGTTTGGAGTCCATATATTTATGTTTTTACAGAAAGCGAAACGCTGCATAACCAAGGGCCAGTGCGCCAGTACCGATAAACAAGAGTTCGCCTTGTTTCTGCTGAGGGCCCGGCTTATAGAGGTCAGAGAACTCCGGCTCTTTGGGGAGCGTTATTTGCTGCTCCCGATGTGTTTGGTTGTAGAGCACTAGAGCTTGATCAGTGTCTTGAAAGTTCTTTTTCGCTTGATCTTTGATCCGATCGTTGGTTGCAATCCAGTCGAGGAGCTTCGTGCGGTCTTTCTGGTATTTGGCGTAGGCCGCTTGATAGGCTTCTAACGCTTTATCGTGTCTGATCTTTTCATCCAGAGCGGCTTGGCCACTGTCGCCAGACAAGTATTTTGCAAGATAATTGCCGCCAGTGAAAGCAGCTGCGTTTAGAATTGCCCCACCAACCATGATAGCGATTGAGGCCATCTTGTATATAATTACACCGTGGAAGGGAGGATTTTCTGGTCCTCGAGGTATTTCTTGAGCGCGAGGCTCCCAGTCGTGGCAGCTACGAACTTGACGTAATTCATAAGACTCGCGCTGGGGTCAGCTGTGAGGTTTTCTTTGATGATTTTCTTGCCAATCCAGCCAATACCGGCGACAAGGCCAGTGATTGTGGCAGCATCGAGAACATATTTCACGAGCTTGTTGTCAGACATGGTGTATATTTATGTTTTTTTAGTTGAATCCTCATCGCTCTCTGTTAGTTCTGTGGCTAAGCGCCAAACTGTTTTAAGAGCAGTGATGTTGAAAAAGAAGAATGCCGCCGATTGCAGCCCCATTTACAAAGCCTTGAAAGAGATTGGCCCTTGTGTATATATTTACTCCATCTCTCGAATTCTTCGTCTTGGTGGCCTCTGTGTTGGTGGAGGGGCCTCTGCTGCTGCTGGTGGTGGTGTCTCGTTGCGCCCAAGGGTATTCATAATGGCCTCGCGCTGGTAATAAACATCCAAAGCGGAGACAATCAAACCTCCAACACCAAGGATGAGAACAGTGTTGCTGCTAGATTCTGCCTTCGTCGGCGCCTCGTTTGGGGCAGGCTCGTCTGCCTGGCTGGCTTGTTTTTTTGCCTCTCTTGCCAGACGTTTTCGTTCAGCCAAGGCTTTTCCAGAAGCAACACGGCCAGGGTTTTTAGCCGGAGCAGTCTTTGGGGTATCAGAGGTTACGTGTGTGGATGTAGGAGCGACTTTTTCTTCAGGGATCGTCTCGAGCGGTTGCGCCATCGTGTATATATTTTATTTTAAACCTGTGTGGTTCCTTCGTGGTTCCTTCATGGTTCCTTCATGGTTCCTTCATGGTTCCTTCATGGTTCCTTCATGGTTCCTTCATGGTTCCTTCGTGGTCCGTCAACTTCATCAAAGCCCTCCAGGGGGTAGCCTTCACTGTCCCTGCTGCTTGGGTGAGCGGGTGGAGATTCCTTTTTGAAGTCGATGTGTTTTGTAGTGATCAAAGCAGCATTGGCCAAGGCTAAGAATCGCCCACATCGCAGTGCCAGGCCTCCAGCAATAGATGACAGTTCATGTTGAATCATGTAGTCATTTTTGAGTTCTTTCTGCAGGGCCTTCACGTCGTCAATATCAACAGCAAAGCCGACGGCTTTGGTTACGAGCATTATGAAGCTGTCAATCAGAGACTCGGTTGTCTTGTTACCGACATAGGCTTCATATCTTTTGTAGAATTTTTCAACCTCCTTATCTGTCAGTCGCTTAACCTGCTCATGTGTGAGCTGGGTCCCGATGACCTCTTTTGATTTGCCTGTTGAAACAAGGACTGCCAGTTTCTCACGTTGAGCTTGAGTGTCTGGGCCTGTTAAGACTTCAGGAATCGCTGATGGCAAGGAGCTATCAGGGCCTGACTCTAGCATCTGCATGATTTCATTCATTGCGACCTCGTCTCCAGGGGGTGTTGCCATCATGTATACTTTTATTTTTTATTGGATTCAGCTATAATCCTACGAACAGTCTCCGTCGAAGTGGTAACTGGCTAGTTTTAGCCAAAATTCAATCTCGTGTTGCTGGCAGTCAATCACGAAAATGCGTGGCTCATTGTCTATGAACCCATCGTATGTCTTGTTGTGAACAAAGGTTGGGCACAAGAGAACGATATAATCAAACTTGCCCCTGAAGGGGCCGCGTAGCTGATTCAAGAGATATTGTGTTTTGCCAGAGTTAGTCGGCCCTATGATTAGAGCATTGAAAGGCAACTTTTGGGGGTCCATCTATATTTAATACTGAACAGCCTGCAGCTGCCTGTCCATGATGTTCATCTGCAAGTCGCTGATGGTGAATATGTGGCAGTGTACATTTCCTGATCCAGAGGGTTTTCTTTCGAGCTCAAGATGTACGCCGTCCTTTGTGTTGACAAGGCGTTGGCTGTTACCATGAAGGGTTGTATCAGCCATGGACCGAAGGTCGATAAGGAGGCCGAACTTGTTGCCTGTGAGATATTTGGTCAGATTCATGTTGGGCCTGCCGTCACCACTCTTTTTAAAGAGGCGGCTGACCTCGTTCCACATGTCTGTCCCGCTGATGCCTTCGTTGAAAATCCTGTTGGGTGAGCCGTTGATGGTAACATTCACCTTGGTAATGTCTGGATTAAAGTATTTTTCAGATTCCCGGGCTCCAGCCGTGTATGGCTCTATGAATAGCAGAAGGATGGCTTTCAGTGACCTGCGCTGAGGGTTCACCCTGAGATTCAGCCGTGCGTCTGAACCCTTCGAGAAGGGGACAACTTCCTCTCGCATGATATGGTCGTAGGCAAACTCCTTTCCGCTAGAGAGTACACTTGTTGCCTCGTCAGCCAGCTGCTTACTTCGGATTGTCTCGTACTCAAGCTGGATATTTGTCAACTTGTAGACAAGCTTGCTTGTATCCGAACCCTTGACAACTTGAGAGGCCTGGGCGAGCGTAATCTCGAATGTCAAATCGTTGTAGAGGGCCTGCGGGTACATGACGCCGTGGTCCGTTAGAATCTGGTGATCCAGATTGATGCGGTATTTGTTCTTGTAAATGGTCTCCAGCTTGTTTTCCACATCCACGCTCGAGGTCTTCTTGTCGCCGGAATTAGAGCGGATCTTGCACAAGTCAACGCTCTGGATGCCCTCTGAAATCATGTTTTCGCGCTTGTCGACAGAGAGGAAGAGGTCTTCAAAGATCTTGTAAATATCGTACCCGACGGTGTCCTGGACAGTGGTGGCGGCAAACTTGACAACGAGCCTGTCAACTAGTGCTCTGGAGACATTTTGTACAAGAGAGTTGTTTGCGTGGCCGCCGGTAAGGTCGATGTTAAAGATCAAGGCAAGCGAGCCCGGCACGATAACTTCATGTTCGTTGAGCTTGGGCACTGTAACGTACAGTGTCTCGCCCGGCTGGGCTGTAGAGCGATCAAATGTGATGCGCTTTACGGTGCGCTCTGCTTTCATTGCCCCAAGAATCTTCTCTGCGTTCGTTGGGAGGAGGTTTGGTTGCACAGCCATATATATAAATTTTATATTTATATATCATCATGGCAGAAGGAGGTTATGATATACCTGGCGAGAACGAAAACACCGGGCTTGACTGGGGCTTAGACCACGATGATGATGATGACGAAGAAGAAGTTGACACAACAACCCCCTTTCAACCGGCCGGCACATCCACCCCATATCATGGCGGTGAAGAGCATATTGAAATGCATACACTGCCTCGGGAACAGAGCGGTTTTGATCCTGAAGACATCCCTCTGCTTGAAGGCGACTTCTTAGATGCAACGGAAAAAGCCTCTAGGGTCGATCAAGTCATGGACTGGATCAAAAGGCGCTTTCCGAGAGTAGATCTCAGACGATTAGACCCTATTGGGTTTGGCAGAAAACCAGGAAACGAAAGCAAAATAGTCTCCTTTGGGGCAAGAGGTGGCGAAACTGCCGTTTTCAAGCAGGATGGTTCAGGGCTTCTTAAATCATTTACAGACAAGTTCAAAACAACTCTTGGCCCAAGTGCTGAAGAGATCGTCTCTGAAGACAATACAGCTATAAGAGAAGAAAGACAAAGGTTGAAGGAGGCAGAGAAACAACGAAAGGAGGCGGAAAGGGTTTCTGAAGCACGGCAACAAGCAGCAAGCGAGGTTCAAAATCTCAGGGGGAGAATCGAAGAAACTCAAGCTAGAATTGACGCTCTGGATCAGGAACATGGTTCAAGCGTTGAGAGTCAAACCGAGCTAGATCGGTTAAAACAACTAAAGAAAAATCTTCAAGGCGATCTTGAAAACCAGAAAAAAGAATTAGGCGCTCTTCAAAAAATACAAAAACAACGAGACCAAGAGCAGGCAAAGGTTGACAAACTCAGAACACAACTTTCTGCAAAAACAAGGGAAAGAAATGCTGTTGAAGCAAGACTGAACTCCACCAAGCCGCTGGATGAGTTAAACGAACAAGAGGCCGAGCTTGTTCGACAAAACGAGGAAGACAAACGCGTGATAGAGGATGAGAACACTTCTCCCTCTGACAGAGAAGCCGCGGAAGCCCGTGTTGCTGAGCGAGAAGAAGAACTGGCAAGACTAAGAACACAAGTTCAGGAAAGAGAAGAAGCCTTACCTTTGAGAGAGAGGGTCAAAAATATCTTCAAGAAATATGGTTGGACCCTTCAAGCAGTTGTTCTGGCTGCCGGCATTGTCATAGGCGCTGTGGTATTAACCACCTTGAATGGCCTGGCAAAGGCCACCAAGGCTATTGGAAATGGGCTTAAAGAGCTTGGCAAAAAAGCAGCCAACGCCCTGCCAGGCTTGATCGGCTCGATCGTGAGCTTTATCTTCAAAGCAGCCGGCCAGGTTTTATCCTTTCTTGGCGAGCACGCCTGGCTACTGATCCTTGCCGTTGTGGCTTTCTTGGTTGAAAAGACAATCAAGCGCAAGCGTTAACGCATCCAGATAAACAAGCCTGCTAAAGCAAGAGCGCCCCCAGCAATGAGCGCCTTGTTTACGTGATGCAGCTCGATCTTAGTCTCTTGTGTTGGGGCCGGCGCGCTGGTGGCTGGCTCGCTGGTGGCGGGTTTTGGGTCTTTTGGCGCTATGCCCTGTGCCTGTGTCGCCTGTTTGTGAATTGGGTTCGATGGGTGGCTGTTTGGTGGATTAATCTTTGTCGGCCCACCGTCCATTGGGCGAAGGGAGGCTTTTTTTGTGGCAAGATTGACATCGTTGTTCACGCCCAGCTTCATCCCTTGCGTTGCCTGCTTTAGCTTGTTATTGTACCCCACCACGCTCTCTGTGTTGATAACCATGCGTGAAGGCATGAGCCAGCTCCCAGGGGCGACCACGAAGTTTAGCCTCACTTTTGTTGCTTGGATGGTCTGCTGATAATGCTGTACGCTCTTAGATATGTCATTCAGTCTTACGGCGTCCTCTAAGAGTGTTAAGAAGACTCTCTGCGTTTCGAATGCCCGGCCTCCACTCCCAAGAATGCTGCTGCGAGTGTTTGCTTGTGCACCAAGAATGCAGTACACAAAGGCCTCGATTGATTGGTTCATACGTGCGAGCCCTGGTTGTGTTAGCCCTTGTGCATAATTCGGCACAAAGTGTTCAAACTGACTAACCGCGCCTTGGTCGTTGCGAACAAAGGATATGCCGTTTTCAAAAATAATACGACTTTTTTAATCATTTTCACAAACATGTTTCGACGGTACATCCGTCATCGTCAGTGTGACGGTTATGAAAGTTTACAGTGATTTAAAACGTGCCTGTTGCAAGTCATACGTTGAATTGCGTTTGAAAACAATACGCTACTTAACAATACGCTAGATAAATTTCGAAGTTAACGGAATTAAGAGAATGCGTGTGCGCGTGCAACTATAGGGAAAGCGTCAAATTGATATGTTTGACCTGTTGATTAAGGTCGGGCTTTTCCCACTTGATATACATAGACTCCTTAAGCTTAACTTGGTATTTGGTCGGCGCAGAGTCTAAGATCTTGAAACAGTCTAAGTTACAAGAAGTACGGCACGACTCTGAAGCCTGCAAATGCTTATAAACGTGAGAAGATCTGTCCGATGACAAGTGCTCATGCACGCGCGTGGAGAAATGTCGGCTTGTTTCACCAACGTAACAAGCATTATATGCCGTTTGCACGATAGTTTGGGTCTTTTCTGTCGGTCACACGCTCGTCATCAAATAGGGCTAGATCAGGATCAGGATAGACATAGTCAGTAGAACTGGGCCCCTCACCATAAACCCAAATGTACACATTGCCAAGACCGTGATTCTTTCCGTATGTGAAACGGAAGTCAGAATTGGGGCCGACACCGAACTCTTGGCAAAGCCTCTTGTATGCATCGATGTTAAACTTGTTGTCTTTCTGGTTGAATGTGGGGTCGTCTGGCAAGGCGCTCACGCTCTGTTCCCCACCCAGCTTGAACAGGATTCGCCTTGTTGTGAAATAGACGTGAAACCTGTAAAACGACCGGAGCTGTGGGGTTAGGGAGAGAGTAGAGTTCTTATCAAACAGAAGGTCACGCGAGATCCCGCAGCCGGTTGTTGCACACCACAGAGCGAAATTCAGTTGTTGTGGCCAGAAACTCATTTGCGGGCCGCCTAGCCACTTTCGGCCGTATTTCGCGGTTTTGAATGAAATCTGTGTGTCTCTGAAAATATTTCTGTATTTCGTTGTAAAATAATCAGTTGGCGTGACATAGATCTTTTGTGCTTCGTCGTTCAAGACAGAGCCAATCATCATGTCTTTGTCGATTGAGGTGGAGAAATCAACAGCCGGGATTAGTTTTTGTGTGTTTCGGTTCAACGTCAACTGATAGGGGAACCCACCAATATACTCTAAGCCAAGGGCGTCTTTCAGGGGTTGAGACCAATTCTTGTGCGGTATGTCTGAGGGCATAGCCCATGAGCCTGGGCCCTCTGGGAAAAGCACTACTGCTGAGGCTTTGTGATTTTCATCGAAAGAAACTTCTGTTGTAAATCTTGACATATCAGCGTGCGGGAAACGCCTTTTGAAGTCTGAGATAGCCTTAGCCTTGGCAGCTGTAGAGAGTTTTGCAGCCTCCGGAGAACTCATCCAAGCAAGTTGCGGGTTAACTGTGGGTTGTGTTGTTCTAGGATGTTGATAAATATTAGGAGGGCTATAAAACGGGGGTGGGGGGTCGTAATCGTGGCCGCCAATGTTTAGACCACCAGGGCGTCTGCCAAACATGGTTGTATATAAATATATTTATATACACAATGGTTGTGTTAACAATCGTCGCGCCTTCGAACCCTCACACCATCTACTTCGATGAAGCACTCCCAAAGCCAAGTTACATCCGGCTTCTAGCTTGCTCGCTCTACAATTCGTTGTATAATTTGAAAGAAAATGGACAAATATCTGTTAAACTAACTGACTCAGCGTACCCAACTTTTGTCAGCATTACATCTGGTTATTATACTCCAGAGAGCATGGCAACAACCATAACCGAAAATTTCGCAAAAGAGAATACAGAAGTTCTTGTAGACACACGTACATCTCTTGGTGTTATGAGGATCTTAAACCCAAAAAATAAATATTCATTTACTCTGTCCAATAATCTAAAAGAGCTATTCGGCATTGTCTTCCAAGCTAACTCAAGTATTCTAGTTAGAAAATTTTATTCACAAGACACTTACTTTGTTCACTGTGACATTATTGACAAACAACAAAATTTTTTCAACGGAAAACCTTCAAGTGTTTTGGCCAGATTAGATATCAAAGGTAAACCATACGAGAAAATTAACTATCAACCAATACAACAGCATGTCTTACGTGACACCTCCTCTGGAGATTATGTAAACAGCATAACACTGTCTGTCAAAGACGTAGACAATAACCTCTTTGACTTCAATGGACTTTCATTAGAGTTTGAAGTTGAAATAAATTAATATATATACACAACCATGAGCTCGGCTAATGTGTTGCCATCGGCACCGGATTACAGCGAGACCCAATCGCTTTACCCAGCCTTACCAACAAATGTCGAAGACTTCCGGCTCAAGAAAATAACAGACTTGCAGAAAGAGCTTGAGAAAGAAGCCGACCACTATCGCCAGGTCGCAAAAAAATACAAACGGGCCCACGCGATTCTTCATGCAGCGGCTGTGGGTCTTGGTTTGGTTGCTACAGGCATGTCATCAGCTACTTTCGCGACAGCATTATCTGGAGTTGGGATTGTGGCCAGCCCTGCCCTTGCTGGTGTAGCGGCGATTACAGGGGCTTCCTCCGCGGCCCTCACAGTGTTCAGCAAGAAATTTGAACGAAAAATCGCGAAACACGAGAAAATCTACACTCTTGCTGTTGCCAAACGGAACTCTGTCTATGAGATGATCTCAAAGGCTTTAACTGACAATAACATCGACGATACGGAGTTTACGATTATCATAAAAGAGGTTGAAAAATATAACAAACTGAAAGACGATATTCGCTCTGGTGAAACAAAACCCACACAGGGTGGACAGCCTCAAGCGCCAGATCTTGACAAGATCAGAGAAGAACTTAGCAAAGAAGTCAAAGTTGAGTTCCAAAAAAAATTAAATCGTCTTGCAGATGTATCCAAGTCAGATTTGAAAGAATAAACTCTGTATTTAATCTACAAATCTCGAAAGGAAAACAATATATAGGAGCAATGCCTATTCTAAGGGAATTAATCACATTGCTTCAAGCTGCAAACAGGCGCTATAACAATCTCGAACAGGAGTATAAAGAACTGCAAAGAAATCACTGCGAACTTTACCAGAAATATATGACCCTGCGCCACAGCCCCCCTTTGCCAGGATTGTAAAACGCGGTGCGCGAAAGAAGAACCGGGTGGGTGCAGTGTGAAATTGCTTTCGTATTGAACATTCATTTATTGTTTCTAGTATAAACATGGCAAGGTTTGAAGCAAACCGTTTCAATAAACAGCTATCTATTGTCAGACAAATGGATGAAAAGAATGCATATAAGACACAATTAGATGCCTTAGATGTTAAACACAAACACATCTGGCTACGAGGCATCTATGAAAATGACTATATAGATGAATTGAATCGCTCGCAACTTAAAGAAAAGTTACAAATTATCTTTTCATATCTTTCTTCGTCAGCAAAACAAGGCTTAATACAGCAGTACCGTAAAACCAAGTTTGTTTCAATTCAAAGCATAAACGAAAACATAAAATCATGCCAAAGCTGTGGCGGGTCTTTTTCACTCCTGGTTGATTCAACAGAACTTATCTGTGAACTATGCAACCGAGTTGAAAGAATAGAAGGTGCCCCCTTTGATAGAGCAGACATTTACAAAAATGAAAATATAAAAAGTAAAAGCAAGGCAAAAACAGACTATAGCTTTAACTATAGACTTGATCAGTTATTTGGAAAATCCTATAAAATATTGACCCAGGAAGAGCTTGAACAAACAAAATATATTCACTCAAAGATAAAACCACATCTACCAAAGAATGTTTATATAAATTTTAAAATTTATAAAATCTTAATCCTAATCCTGCAAGAAGGGCCAAGAAAACGGAAGATTTTATCTTACATATGGTTTCATATGCCCCCTAAATACCGAAAGCATGAGCGGTGCTGGCAAGAGGCCATGCATTCAGCTAGAATTGCATAAACTGCCCCTGAAGAAAGGCCTCGACGTCGCCTTCATTTTCGCCAACTTCTCCCGCGGAAGTTATTTTGTCCTCTGTATGGATAAGTGAATGAATTTTTTTTTAAGTTCAGCTAACTTCTTGTGAAAATTTTCGGCCCTTTCTTGAATGCCTGCTAAGAACCCCTCGTGCTTGGTGATTGGAAGTTCTGTTTCATCAAGGAGCTTCCAAGCAAAGAAGGCAACAGCTCTTGGACCCTCGGCACTGGTGGTTAGCTCGCTCTTGAATTTCTGCCGTCTAAAGAACTCCACTTGCTCGATTTCCTCACTAAAAGTTCTTCTAACAGGACCGTAAGAACACCATAGCTCTTTCTCCTCGATGCTTGCCATTATTTTATCAAACTGTGGCTGCGCAAGTTCAGCGACATCAACGAGCTCAGTTTGTTTTTTTGTCAAAAATTGCTTAGAAAAGAGGTAAACAATGCCCCAGGCAAGTGTTTTATTTGCCTTTGTTGAATGAACAACACCTCCGTTTAGCCTCGCGTTATGAAACGTGCTTGATGTCATCTGTTTCAAAGGGCACAGTCTGAAATAGGAGTCAACGAAAAGGCCCTTTTTTACTTGGCTTCCGCTGAAAGCGAGGCCTGTCTGAAGTTGTGTCACATAATAGCGCGGAATGGCTCTAACGGCTATCTTTCGTTTAAATGGGCATTTAAACTCTAAGAGAGTAATGTTGCCAGCTTTGTCTTCGAAGTAGCCATCAGGGCTGCATGTAAGCTTTCCATAAAGGGGGTGCTCCTTTTCCAGATTAAGCGATACACTGTGGGCAAAGACGGTTGTGTCGTGTTTTTGTTCAAAACATTTTCGTGCGATTGGCTCGAAAAGGTTGCCCCAGGTACATGCCGTCATGTTGACCATGTCTGGTGCCCGCGCTTTCTTGAAAAGAAGGCTCTTTTCGTCTTCAAAGGGCGAAGCCCCTATCAGCGCGGCAACTTCTGAAGCCCCGATGGTGCTCTTTCTGGCGCAGACACAAGCGCGGCTCTTTTTTTTCAGACCAGTTTTCCTGGAGTTAAGAAAGTTCAAGAAATTTTGCACAGGCATCGCAGATATACAAGGTGAAAGCGTTTTTTCAATTGGGGATGATGGCGGCAAGTTGTTGCGGAGTCAGTCTTTGTACCGCTTTAAGAATATATGTCGGCACAATGTCTGGAGGCAATGGTTGCCCTTCGATTGCTTTAATGCATTCACACGGTCCCCCTTTTCTGCATACATAGCAAAGAAGACTTCCATGTCTTGAGTGATTAAAGGCCATTCGTTTACTTGATTGTGTCAGAACGCTCTTTCTTCCTCTCCCCATTGCCGCTTAGGTACCCAAGAGATGTGTTTCTCCAATTGGTAATAACACAGCCCCCAGTTGTTCAAATAACGGTTTATTAGGTACTTTCTGGTGGTTAAACCCGGTTATGGAGGGTTGCGCCAAAAAAAGGGGCTGGATGGTTGAAACCCCTTTCGGGCGGTTAAAACTGGTTATTAATGTTTTAAGCTGGTTCTAAGGCTTAAATAAGCCTCGTGGAGTAAAACAAAAGACCCAGTAGTATGAGGTGGGTCAGCAGGATACTCACTAAACAAAATAAGACTCCATCGACAGTGGTGAATGCCTATTTCCCCCAATTGGTGACCTAACCTGCAGGCCGACTGAAAGGAGGCCTGTAGGTGATGGTCGCTAATTGGGGGAAATAGGCATTCACCACTGTCGATGGAGTCTTATTTTGTTTAGTGGTATCCTGCTGACCCACCTCATACTACTCTTTGACTTTAAAAAAGCTTTCGACTCTTTAGAATGGCATTATCGTTTTTTCAGTTGCCTTGAGGCCTTTAATTTTGGCCCCAATTTTATAAATTGGGTCAAAATGTTTTATACAAATATTCAAAGCTGTGTAATAAATAATGTAATGACATCAGACTATTTTACTTTAGAACGTGGTGTGAGGCAGGGTGATCCCTTGTCCCTCTATCTCTTTATCTTAGCTGTTGAAAGCTTGGCAATCTCCATTCGTCAAAATGTTGATATCAAAGGAATTAAAATAGGAAATTATGAAGCCAAGCTATTGCAATACGCAGACGATACCACAGCAACCCTGTCTGATGAAATTTCTGCAAAAACGCTATTTGAAGAACTAGACGTATTCAAGAACTTCAGTGGGTTGGAGATAAATAGTTCTAAAACAGAAGGAATGTGGATTGGTTCGCTTAAAAGAAAAGACGAAAAACCGTTTTGTTTTAAATGGCCAGGTCAACCCATTAAAGCTTTAGGAACCTTTTTTACATATGACCTATCATTATTTTACGAAAAAGACTTTCAAGAGAAGGTTGGCAGCATAAAGCAGCTGACAAATATATGGTCATCTAGAGGACTGTCCATTTATGGTAAAGTAACTATAATCAAATCATTACTTATTCACTTATTCACCTCCAAGTAAAATCATCAAACAAGTAAATAGTTTGATTTTCTCCTTTTTATGGAATGGAAAGGATAAAGTAACAAGGCTCTCTTCAATAAACAGTTATGAAGACGGTGGCATTAAAATGACAGATATTGAAAGCTTGGTCAAAGCTGTACGATTAGCTTGGCTAAAACGTATTTTCAGCGATAACGAAAGTACGTGGAAATTCTACTTGTTACATCTCCTACGTAATGTTGGTGGTCTTTTGCTTTTTAAATGTAATTATGCAATGGACGATCTTTCAATTAACTCAGTTTTCTACAGAGAACTTTCAGAATAATGGTTAGAATTTCCAAATCTCTGTTTAGCTAATAAAGAACGGTTCTGTATAATTTCGAATAACAAAGATATAAGAATAGATGGAAAACCAGTTTTTTATAAATCTTATTATGACTCGGGGATACGTATCATTAAAGATCTCTTGTTCAATCTCGACAATATAGAATCCTTTAATGTAATTAATAACATAGTTGAGAAAGCTAAATTTCTTACATGGACAGGTCTTAGGCGCGCAATTCCTTCTCCTTTGAAAATAATAGAGTACACTACCTTTAAAGATAATACTTATTTTATAAAGGGAAATGAGATTTTTGACATAGTGGAAAAGAAAACAAAAGACTATTATTCTTTAATAATATCAAATAAAGCACAATTACGTAGTAATGCAAAGAATTTAAAACATGATTTTGGCTTATCTGACGAAGACTTAAAAATTGCTTACAACCTTCCCCACTTAACAGCACAGGAGCCTTACGTTAAATCCTTACAATATAAAGTTTTGAATTCAATACTTTGCATCAATGCGAAACTTTTTAAAATTGGATATCTCCAATAATAATGCCACCTTTCTTATCTCAAAATCGTCGTACTGGCCGCATTTCATCGCCAAAAGCAAAAACAGTGCATTTCTATGAAAAGTGCACAAAACGCACGTTTGGGGCCGTGCGGAGCAAGTTTTGGCAAAATCTAATTTTTGAGCACACCCGATCTCAAAATCGTCGCACTGCCCTCAAATCATCGCCAAAAAGCGAAAACAGTGCATTTCTATGAAAAGTGAACAAAACGCACGTTTCGGGCCGTGCGGAAAAAGTTTTGGCAAAATCTCACTTTTTAGCACACCAGATCTCAAAATCGTCGTACTGTCCTCAAATCATCGCCAAAAAGCGAAAACAGTGCATTTCTTTGAAAAGTGCACAAAACGCACGTTTCGGGCCGTGCGGAGTAAGTTTTGGCAATATCTCACTTTTGATCACACCAGATCTCAAAATCGTCGTACTGGCCTCAAATCATCGCCAAAAAGCGATAACAGTTTTATTATTATTTTTATTATTATTATTACTACTACTATTTAAAACGAAAAAAATTACAATACTCTAAACAACCGCCATAACAGACATACTTACATTTGTCAATATTTCACAGATTATATACATTACAGCTAAAAAAAAACAGCCGCGCAATTAATGAATGAGGCTCGTATTAATGCTTAATTATGTTGATAAAGAGAAATCGACAGTTATTTACAGTACACCCTCAGATAAAGCAAAAACACACACGAACATACACACAAAAGCATACACACGAACCTAATTAAAGGGGCCCTTGTTTTTTCCTCATAATAACTTTCTAGAGTTTCTTTTGCCTCATTTAGAGTATTTAGGTTAGAGTCGGAAGGGTCCTGTTCCAATTTTTTAGTTGCTTCCTCGTATACTTGTTGTAAATTTTTTTCCATTGCAGATCGTTCTTTGGCTTTCTTTAACGAGAACAAAATAGCATGGTTCCGAATACTATACTTAATACAATCCGAGATACACCTTTATTCTGATAAATTCTCGCTTCCTGTTGTTTTCCAAAGTAGAATATTTTGTTTTAATTCTTCCAGTTAATTCGGATCTTCAAGAAAAGAGACCTTCATTTTCCAGAAGCCAGGCCCCTTTAAATTTTGATTGGAGTCGGTTAAATTCAACTCAATTGCTGCATGATCAGTTTTTATAGCTGGAATGATATCGGCTGTATTTTAAAAATCCTGTAAGTTGTTTGATATCAAGCCAGTAATCTAAACGACAGAAAATTGGTGGAGATTTTTGGCTCCAAGTGTAACTTCTAGATGAAGGATTTTTAATTCTCCAAACGTCGAAAAGGACCAATTCATTTTGTAAACATTCAATATTGTCTATAACCATTTTTATAGGTACCATAACGCCACCTTCTTATCTCAAAATCGTCGTACTGGCCGCAAGTCATCGCCAAAAAGCAAAAACAGTGCATTTCTATGAAAAGTGGACAAAACGTACGTTTCGGGCCGTGTTGAGCAAGTTTTGGCAAAATCTC
>JAJGOT010001010.1:0-106544 GCA_022457155.1 Cladopsammia gracilis | reverse complement strand
AAGTTCTATATAAAGGAAGTTGCAACTTACGATTTCTGCCATGGTTGTCTGCTGAGCATCTTGACGTTGGGCGTGCTGGCGGCCAAGGTCTTTTGTTTCACCAGCTGTTGATGGCATTGGGTGTTCTGTTTCGTAGTTGAGAAAAACAAAGCATACAAATAAATTTATTTCAATGGAGAGAGAGTATATTTTATCTTTTTCTTACAGACTCTAAAAGGGAATGATGTACATATGTAACATCGCTGTCATGACACCATGCCAGTCAGTGCGAGTATTAAATTTATAAACTAAGAATGTTAAAAGCACACCTTCATCCAAAATGCTGTGCGCGCCGTGATCACTTTCTGTGCTGCACGAAATTCATGCTTGAATGCGTGCAACCAATCAGATCACGTGTATGAACAATACAGCATTTCAAAACAAAAACAAACGACCGCAACGTCTTTTGGGTGAAGGTGGGCCTTTAATTTAGCTTACCATTTTTCCTAGTCATTGTTGGCTCTTGAATGTCCCCAATTACATCTTCAGTGGGACTTTCACTTGATTCTTCCCTTGCTGGTTGTTCTGCAGATGTGCTTAATAACTCTCTAGTGACCTCTACAGCAATCTTGTGATCAAATACAGTTGTGTGTTCAAGAGAAGGTGGATTTCTCCAGGCCTCTGTCCCAGCATTTTTGACAGGGGAGATCATGTACACTCCGTCAGTACTGGGTTCATTTTCATTAAATTCTTCACCTCTCAGAGATTTACAGAGGCTCGTTTTGCCAACACGGTCCTGACCAACGACTAAAACCTTGACACGTTTATCGTATGTACTACCACCAGTTTTTAGAGCTCTGTGGAAAGCTGCAAGTGCTTTCTTGCCCCTAGCCTGGACATGGGCTGGAATTAAATCTAAAAAAAGAATGTACAGGTTTTAAGTCATTACTTTAAGGCACATTGTTAGAGGATCTGAATGAGGTTATACTGATAACTGAGATCTGAGACCGGGGTCACTAATCCCTAAGTAATCGACATCAAATGAGTCATTGATTTGCATTCTGGTAGTTACTGTAGTAGAACACTATGTCAGCTCCATGTAGGAGATTTGTGACAGCTATTTTCTGAAAATCTTTCTCTGGGCAAATCATTAACCAGTGTTATACCTTTATTAAACTATTGTTTGTAGAAAAGGGAGTTACGCCTCATCTTTAACTAAAAGAGCTTGTTTTACCAGAGGGGTTGAGATGTTCAATGGATGTACAAGAGTCTTCCGTCCAAGTTTGCAAAACTTCTTTGAAGAAAGGATCATTAGTCTTGAGCTTATCCATCAAATCTCTTTTATTACTTCTTAAAAACAAAAATTGATATTCTACGCTCCATAGATTTTGAATCTAACCGCTTAGAGCAATTCAAAAAAGCATGGGCCAAACTTCTTTAACTAAGTGTATGCTAGTGCAACTCCCATAATATATATTCCTTAAAGCTACATTGTACTTTCTTTTTAATTAATTTTTTTCTCAGTCCGTTGTCAAAATGTAAAATAACTCATTGCATACAGCTGTTTCGAGAAAGGTTGTCGGAAAAAGGCGCAAAAGTGCACGCGACAATCCCGAAAAATAATATGGGAAGTGATCAATCAATTTTAATAAGTCAAATAAATACATGAAACCCGCGATGCTTCGTCCGAACGGGGAAGATCTTAGGTAGCGGGCCATCAGGATAAATCGGCCAAATGAGTTTTTAGGATATAGCATGGATGACTACCCACAATACCTTTCTGGATTGTCGCGTGCACTTTCACGCTTTTTTCCGACAACCTTTCTCGAAACAGCTGTATGTATCGTAATTATTATTTCTCTTTTGTTTCATTTTCAATGTATTGTAAAGCTTTGCATTTACTATTTGCAATTAAAAATCTCCTCTATGAAATAAATAAAAATAATAAAAATGATAATTTTCCTTCACCTTTCTCGACTTCTAGATACAAAAAAAAATCCCACTTTCCATTATTTTCCTTATCAAGATATTTCCTTCCCCATAAACGTTTGAGGGATTTTAAAAAAAACTCTATATCTCACGTTTTGTTTTATTCTACTGCCTTTCCCGTTTAACAATAATTCGTAAAATAACTCATTCATTTGCTTAATAATGAAGGTTTTTTTAAACGTTGTATTAAAAAAATACACCTGGAGTCAGGTCACTTCTTCGAAGAGAGAGGCAATGTGATGCTAAGAGGTCATTTTGGTTCCAAAATACAAGCGACATGAGAGAAAATAAATACTTAGCCCCTGTAAATCACAGGCGGTCGAAGCTCATTATCAGATAACCGGGACGTGAACTTTGCTTTATGAGCGGTATTTTGTTACTAAGATTCGAATTATAAAGGTTTGTGTGAGAATGCAACGGTTTTGTTTTAAAACTTAACAATTCGAATATTTTGTGAATAAAATTGGCTTACCCTGTTGCTGTGTTGCATTCTTTGTTCTTTTTTTGTTTGCCTGCTCCTCGGGACGATTTGGCGAGTTGTGGAACACCGAAATAACGACAACTCGCCAAAATAGCGTTAAGGTGGCTCCGTTGTTATTTCGGGCGCACTCGTCTATGACAAACTTTGTCTCATAACTGTTCCGGCTCTAAAGCGATGCTTCTAAAACTTTGCGAAAACTTGCAGCTATTACTTAGCAATAATATGATAGAATTCGATTTTCATGGGGAAAATATATTTAGTAATAATCGGGCTTAAATGAACCCCACTTTTTGAACAAAATCGCACCCTATGAAAAATTTTGCTGTTATATTTGTGTTAAATTTCTGGAATCAGCTTACATTGACTTAATACATACCCTTACCAAGTTTCAGCAAAATCGTTGGAGCAGAAATGCGGAAGAATTAATGCCATCAAAATTTAGCCCTAAAATTCTCTTAAAATTTTAAATACTTCATGACTTAACAATCTACGAACCCAAATTTCTGGGGGAAGCCCTCCCAATGCTTGCTAAATCTGAATTATAAGCCGATTGCAAATCGTGCGAACCGTTAAAAAGTATTCACTAGTTCTGTAAATATTATAAAATGCTCCAAAACCTGCTCAAATCTCCAATGCTGCGTTTTCCATCATTTTTCGAAAATTATCCTGCAGTTTGGTGTCAAACTCCTTCCACATGAATTTCAAGGTACCGCAATATTTTTACATCGATCGTTTTTTGCTTAGAAGGGCTTGCAATTGGAGAAATAGTTGTTTTTTATAAGCTGCTCCGCATCTGAGCTCAGGCGAAGCTGACAAGCAGTTTTCAGAGTTTTGTTTATGAATACGAAATGAGCACGTGTGGAATTTATTCTAAGAATTCGCACCTTTATAAGGGGGGCGAACGAAATATGCGCGCTAGTTACCCCAGGAGGGGAGAGAGCATGTACACTCCATTAGAAGTTTCCATCGGGTGCAATGTTTTTAAATGCGGGGACTACGCTGACTACGCGCGCATATCACGTACGCCGCCCTAACTAAGGTGCGAATTCTTAGAATAAATTCCCCACGTGCTCATTTCGTATTCATAAACAAAACTCTGAAAACTGCTTGTCAGCTTCGCCTGAGCTCAGATACGGAGCAGCTTATAATCCTAACAACTATTTCTCCAATTACAAGCCCTTCTAAGCAAAAAACAATCGATGTAAAAGTATTGCGGTACCTTGAAATTCATGTGGAAGAAGTTTGACACCAAACTGCAGGATAATTTTCGAAAAATGACGGAAAACGCAGCATTGGAGATTTGAGCAGGTTTTGGAGCATTTTATGATATTCACAGAACTAGTGAATACTTTTTAACGGTTCGCACGATTTGCAATCGGCTTAAAATTCAGATTTAGCAAGCATTGGGAAGGCTTCTTCCAGAAATTTGGGTTCGTAGATTGTTTTGTCATAGAGCATGAAGTATTTCAACTTTTATGAGAATTTTAGGGCTAAATTTTGATGGCGTTAATTCTTCCGCATTTCTGCTCCAACGATTTTGCTGAAACTTGGTAAGGGTATGTATTAAGTCAATGTAAGCTGATTCCAGAAATTTAACACAAATATAACAGCAAAATTTTTCACAGGGTGCGATTTTGTTCAAAAAGTGGGGTTCATTTAAGCCCGATTATCACTAAATATATTTTTTCCCATGAAAATGAATTCTATCATATTATTGCTAAATAATAGCTGTAAGTTTTCGCAAAGTTTTAGAAGCATCGCTTTAGAGCCGGAAAAGTTATGAGACAAAGTTTGTCATAGACGAGTGCGCCCGAAATAACAACGGAGCCACCTTAAGATCGTCCCGAGGAGCAGGCAAACAACAAAGAATACAACACAGCAACAGGGTTAGTCAATTTTAGGGCATGGCAGATTGGAATTCACGGGATTTTTGACAAGCTGAACAATAGGAAAGAAATTGCGTTGTAAACATCGCAAGTGAATAGAACTTCTGAGAAGCAAGCCAAAAGTCAACCAACTTGAGGTATTTTGATAGCCTTAGACTCTATCACCTAGCAAAAGTGCTTGCGAGGGAATAATATAGGGTACAAAGTACTTGCTCCTACATATTTTAAGAACATGTAATGTGGGAAATTAAAGCAAGCACTAATTTGCCGATAACTTTTAGGTGTTACATAATTATTAGAAATGGAGGCAATACAACATGTAACACATCATCGAATTAGCTTATTTCGAAAGAATACACGAAACTAGAGATGGTTTATTTTAAGGTAGAAAATTGGTAGTCGGGGCGTCGAAAACCCATATCGAGCCACCTTAAATCAACGAGAGATGCTTTCCAGGAAAGGATGTCAGTTTGTTCAATAGATTACAAAGGCTGAACATTACAGCTTTCTCATTTCTTTACCGAGCTTAACATTTACCATCATTCTTTATTTATCAAATAATTATAGTCGGGACCGTAAGTGACTGCGACCACTTTCTTCAACGCTGGGGATTTGATTTTTTTCTACTGTTTTTACCATTGGTAACCAAATTTGAGCTATGATTGGTTAATGGTTGCCTTTGGAAACCATCAACTTATCGTAACTAACGCTGGTTACCCAAACGATCCCAGAAAGCCTAGTGCCGAAAGCTGGTGCCCAGTCTCCCTGAAGTTTGCGGAAGGGCAAATAAGAAACCATCTATAGTAAGGAAATTCAAAGTACATTTATATATTACAAGTACTAATAATATCTACTGTGGTCAGTGTAGAATACTTTACCATCTTGGAGCACTCTTTCCTCCCATCTCTCCTGCAGAAACAAACAAATATGCAGCTGCCGTGTTAGTAGCTAATATAGACCATCACTTTACAATTATCGAAAACTTTTGCTTATCAGGGAATTAAGTGATTAATGATTGTCCCATTCCAATAACTATCATGCAGGCAACTTTTAACAGTATTTAAATTCATAAGTTTACGTGCATGCAAATACAAAGTACTGTATACTGCACTGCTTAAATCTGTAAGTGTTCTACCTGTGTATACCACATTGTACAACTGCTATCACTACACTTTATGCTGGCCACAGCCTGGCTTAAACATGGACCACCAGATCTGTCAATTGTTCATCAATGTATCATATTTCAGAACAACCTCAACACAGGCTCTCTCTCATTGCTGGGAGAGCCACCTGAAGTCTCTACATGCGCGATCTACTACTGCTGTTTAAGGTGGTTCGATACAGTTTTCTGGAGACCATACCAACATTTTTCAATCGGCTTTTAAGCGGTCTTCTCCAAGTCAGATCAACGTGAAATTTTCACCACTAACTTGTTTTGAATTGAAGTTTGGCAAGATATTTTTTACTGGTAAAATCGATATTACCATGACAACGATAAACAAGAAACTTAGAAATCAGTAAAATTGAAATTTAGCGCGTTTAAGATTTCGCATTGAAAATCCCACATAGGCATCTTAAAATATGGTATATGGCATATATATTTTGCTAGAATAAGAAAATTCTGTATGTTTGAATTAAAATAAATCGCAATAACATTTCAAACCGTACTATTTGTGTACTGGTATTAAATTGATCGAGAGATTAACACTGGTTTTGTGAAATTACTTAATGATAATGTCAAAAAGTAGCTTGATGTTATGTTTGTAAACCTTGAAAGTTTTGTTTACTTTCTCTTTTGCGATCTTGAGAACTACCTTTTTCCCTAACATCGCATCATGTGCAATTTTTGGGTAATTTTCGATTTTAATGGCGTTTGCAAAAATCTGAGAAACGGCTCGATGGATTTTTTTAAAACATTCACTGTGCATGCTTACCGATGTGCAAAATATTATCTGAAAGTTGCATTGCCATTGATTCACTGGAACGCCTTTAAATTTAAAGATGAAGACGACATACGAACCGGCCGAAAAAATGGCGTTACAAATTTACTTTTTTTTAAGTTATTCTCAGTAATGATTTCAAATCAATGCGCACTACATTCTTCCGTGATTGAAACATTGCAATCTACGCTCGTTGATGCAAATGTCTTTGTATCTGTTTTCTGTTGCGTTCAAAACGCCTGCTGTAAAAGCGTTTTCAAAACGCAAAAGGGCATTTATTGCTCAAAATAATCCTAAAAAAAGACTTAAGGGAATCTGGAAAGTAGCAAGGAGAGTAATAGGGTACAATCATGCTCGAATATAGATAATAATAGATGCACAACAGATCACAACGAAAGTATAAATCACGGAGGAATGCATATGCGCATTGATTTGAAATCATTATTAAGCATAACTTAAAAAAGTAAATTTGTAACGCCATTTTTTCGGCCGGTTCGTACGTCGTTTTCATCGTTAAATTTAAAAGCGTTCCAGTGAATCAATGGCAATGAAACTTTCAGATAATATTTTGCACATCGGTAAGCATGCACAGTGAATGTTTTAAAAAAATCCATCGAGCCGTTTCTCAGATTTTTGCAAAAGCCATTAAAATCGAAAATTACCCAAAAATTGCACATGAAGTGATGTTAGGAAAAAAGGTATTTCTCAAGATCGCAAAAGAGAAAGTAAACAAAACTTTCATTTATTTATTTATTTATTTACCACGTAAGTCTTCACTCAATGATGAGCATTTAGACTGTCTAACTAAGTACTTAAATATAAATTAATAAAAATTGGAAATTGCTTCCTTGAAAAGTAACAGAGATTTGCTTAATGCAATATCCCTAGGGAACTGGTTCCAAGCAAGTAGTGTTCTGGGGTAAAATGAAAATTTGAAATAATCACAACTGGCAGTTGGGAGCTTGTATGCATGCTCAGAGGAACGAGTAGACTTATAAGTAACTGGCTGAAGCATGTTTTTGTCGGCATAGGTTAAGTTATTCCGCATTTTATATAGCATCGACAGGCGAGCTATTGATCTTCGAGATTGCAAGGTTTTCCAGTTCAGGCAGTATAGCATGTCATTAACACTGTCAAGGCGATCATAACGGTTAAGGACCCAACGCGCTGCCCTCCTTTGTACCGTTTCTACAGACTTTATGTTTTTAGCTGTAAACGGATCCCACACAGTAGAGCAGTATTCGATTGTAAGCCGGATTAAAGTTCTATATGCCGTCTCCTTAGTTTTGGAAGGACAGTGCCGTAGGTTACGTTTTAGAAAACCCAGTGTTTTATTTGCCTTGGATGAGATATTTTTCACATGCTCATTCCAGCGAAGATCATTAGATAGATGAACCCCAAGATATTTAGTAGAGTCTACTGTATCGAGATAATGACCATGAAGCTTGTAGTTATAGAGCACAGGGTGTCGACGTCTAGTGAACCGGAGGACATTACATTTTGAGATGTTAAATTTCATTCTCCAGTCCGACTCCCATATTTCTAGATTATGTAGATCCTGCTGCAACTGCACGCAATCATCTACTGATTTAACAGTCAGATAGATTACAGTATCATCCGCGAAGAGACGTACATTACACTTCACGTAAAGTGGTAGGTCGTTAATAAAGGCTAGAAACAGAGTTGGCCCCAATACCGATCCTTGTGGAACACCCGATAATACTGGCGTGTAGTTTGACTTCACACCTTCTAAGACCACACACTGTTTCCTGTTCTTAAGGAAGTTTTTTATCCAGTTTAACGTGTAGGTGTCAACACCATAATTTGACAGCTTCAGCAGCAACTCATTATGGGGCACTTTATCAAATGCTTTGGAGAAATCCATGACTATAATGTCAGTTTCGCCACCACCTTGCATTTCCTTAGCAAGATCCTGAACAAGACCAATCAGCTGTGTCTCACAAGACCGTGACTGGCGAAAGCCATGTTTGGAAGTAACATCAAGCTACTTTTTGACATTATCATTAAGTAATTTCACAAAACCAGTGTTAATCTCTCGATCAATTTAATACCAGTACACAAATAGTACGGTTTGAAATGTTATTGCGATTTATTTTAATTCAAACATACAGAATTTTCTTATTCTTGCAAAATATATATGCCATATACCATATTTTAAGATGCCTATGTGGGATTTTCAATGCGAAATCTTAAACGTGCTAAATTTCAATTTTACTGATTTCTAAGTTTCTTGTTTATCGTCGTCATGGTAATATCGATTTTACCAGAAAATATATCTTGCCAAACTTCAATTCAAAACAAGCTAGTGGTGAAAATTTCACGTTGATCTGACTTGGAGAAGACCGCTTAAAAGCCGATTGAAAAATGTTGGTATGGTCTCCAGAAAACTGTATCGAACCACCTTAAATGCACACCGCACAGAACATGTTACGGAAACACTAACATGTTGTTTTGCCACGGGTGATCATCGCCTTGTCTATAAAAAAGCCGAACCCATCACTGAATGTGCAATCAGACTCAATTTGCGACACGAGAATTTCATTTGAATATTAATCATATTTTAATTCAAAGGTAACAAAGTTGGTTAATGACCGGAATTACTCCAAAATGTATCCAAAAAAAATTATAGACTATGAACATTGACACTTTTTCCCTCAGGGATAGTTGACAAAATAAATGAGTGAGTAGCAAAACCACTGCGCGCACGCGCTAAAACACCTATTAAACAGAATGCGATTCATGCGCGCGTATCCGTGTTTCGCTTCTTGTTTGATTATCACTGACGGATAGAAGAGTAGCCTGTCTACAAGTCGTTTTCTTTCCGACAGCGCGGCAGGCGCGTGAATGTATAGTGTATTGACCTGAGGAGCCGTCCTTTGAATTGTTTATTTTGACTTAAATAGCTGTGATTGGACAACTACGTTGCATGCGCGTCATTCAGGTGCACTTAAATGTTTTTTTTTTTTATTTTTTTTTATTTATTAGTAACAGGAATATACACAGATATTTGGCTATTACAAAGAAATTTAGCTATTACAGTGTAAATAGCAGTTACGTAGTTTACACATACGAGAAAAAAAAATTTACAAAAGTAAAGTAAAAAACTAGAGTAGTGGTGCCCAGGTGCGACAATACTTCGGAAGTGCTTTTTTTGTAGTCGCTATTTCTTTAAGAATTTTAAGTTTTTCTTGAACACTCAGTATAAAACATTCGAAATCTAAGACGTTTCCGCGAAGGCTTGTGCAAAAGATACAATATTTGGCAATTAATAGACAATAGTTTAGTGTTTGCCAATGCTTTGTTCTATCATGCCAGCCGTAAAGTATATGGCTTGTAGTTAACATTATTATTCCACATGTTTTTTGGTACCACCAGTTTTGAAACAGGGTCCAAAAATCAATTGGTTTCTTTTTTGCTGTTTCTCTTTTAGATTCAAACTGATAGGAAATATTGTTCGGGCGATCAGTGCTCATAATGATAATAAATAAAAGTTTTGAAACTGACCTGTTAAAAAATCTTTATAAAAAGTTTAAAAGTTTTTCTAAATTTTCGGTCGCTCACTGCGGCCTTCATCAGAGAATGAATGTTCTTTTTGTGGGAAACAAGTTATTTAAAATCCTTGACAATTGGTAGGTATACTCTTGGGAATGAATTCCGTTCGTTGACACAACTAGGGTCGATGGTTGAATGCCACGATTCTAAGAATAAACGTTTGGATAAGTTGTTCACACTTCTCTCCAGAATCTGAACATAGTTTGGGTGTATGTCATGGTTGGTCGTCTCCGCGTGTTGTTTTATGAATGAATCATTATTGCTGCGCGTCCCTGGCTTGTGTTCGGGCCCGCGTGAATTCCAGGAGCGTTTTGATTCGCCAACATAGGTGAAATCGCATGACTTGCAGTTAACTTTATAAACAATGCCTTTACAGGCCACGAGTGGCGGTCGATCTTTAGGCTTTTTAAAAACAGTGTTTAAAGTTCTAACGGGTTTAAAAGCCGTAGTGACGTTGGCTTTGTTTAGGATTTTCTTTACTCGATCAGATACCCCTTTCACGTACGGGATGGTGGCAAAACCTTTCCGTGGTTCCGGTCTCTCGTCTGGTTCACGGGGTGCAGGTGGCGTTGCATGTGAAGACTCAATGAAACGTTCGGTGTAACCATTGGCCTGGAGATCGCGTGCTACTCGGTCTTTCTCGGCTCTCCAATCAGACTCAGTCGAAGGCAAAGACTTCGCCCTGTCCATCAAGGTTTTGATCACTGCTCTTTTGCTTTGGGCGGGACTGTGGGATTGAAAGGAGAGGTACTTGTTCGTGTGAGTTGCCTTTCTGTGCACATTCACATAAACTTTGCCTTCCGGTCCAACGGTACATTTTGTGTCCAGAAACGCAATGCTGCGTTTCTGGACACAAAATGTACCGTTGGACCGGAAGGCAAAGTTTATGTGAATGTGCATAGAAAGGCAACTCACACGAACAAGTACCTCTCCTTTCAATCCCACAGTCCCACCCAAAGCAAAAGAGCAGTGGTCAAAACCTTGATGGACAGGGCGAAGTCTTTGCCTTCGACTGAGTCTGATCGGAGAGCCGAGAAAGACCGAGTAGCACGCGATCTCCAGGCCAATGGTTACACCGAACGTTTCATTGAGTCTTCTCATGCAACGCCACCTGCACCCCGTGAACCAGACGAGAGACCGGAACCACGGAAAGGTTTTGCCACCATCCCGTACGTGAAAGGGGTATCTGAGCGAGTAAAGAAAATCCTAAACAAAGCCAAAGTCACTACGGCTTTTAAACCCGTTAGAACTTTAAACACTGTTTTTAAAAAGCCTAAAGATCGACCGCCACTCGTGGCCTGTAAAGGCATTGTTTATAAAGTTAACTGCAAGTCATGCGATTTCACCTATGTTGGCGAATCAAAATGCTCCTGGAATTCACGCGGGCCCGAACACAAGCCAGGGACGCGCAGCAATAATGACTCATTCATAAAACAACACGCGGAGACGACCAACCATGACATACACCCAAACTATGTTCAGATTCTGGAGAGAGGTGAGAACAACTTATCCAAACGTTTATTCTTAGAATCGTGGCATTCAACCATCGACCCTAGTTGTGTCAACGAACGGAAGCCATTCCCAAGAGTATACCTACCAATTGTCAAGGATTTTAAATAACTTGTTTCCCACAAAAAGAACATTCATTCTCTGATGAAGGCCGCAGTGAGCGACCGAAAATTTAGAAAAACTTTTAAACTTTTTATAAAGATTTTTTAACAGGTCAGTTTCAAAACTTTTATTTATTATCATGATAGAAAATACCCCTTACTTTTTTATTGGGATGAAGTTCACATAAATGTTTTAATCTCGAATTTTGTTATTGATACGATTAATTAGTAATTAGACTTCGTGTCATGCAATTGAGGCATAATCAAGCTCGTAATTTCAAATCGACCTCGCGCGATTTGAGATTAATCACCCGATTCCTTCCTTTATTGTATCCATTTTGAAATCACTGTTGATCCTTGCAATCTGATTGGCTCTTAGCAGTGCGATTTATTCCCGAATCGCACTATTTTTTGCTCTAAATCTCATCTTTACTCTAAATCGCACTATTTTTTGCTCTAAATCACATCTTGACACACGACGTCTAAGTCTTTCTGTTTTGCATACAAAATGAGATGTAAAGGCGTTTCCGGTTCCTTTTTTTTTTTACAAACCGGCTGGATCAATAAAATATTAGTACTCACTACAATCCTGTATTTGGGAACTTAAATTGTGCCATTTGAAAATGGATGTAATAAAGTGGTTATTGAACTTCATGTCGTGCAATTTCAAATCGAACTCACGCTACGCGCTCGTTCGATTTTGAAATCGCGCGTACGATTTCAGAACAAATTACACTCCACTCAGTGTATATATGTTATTTACCGGCCGGGAGGTCCGTATAGGAAAAAACTGTGCCAGAGGTCTCGAGTACGGCCCTCGGCCTGCGGCCTCGGGCCGTACTCGAGACCGAGGGCACAGTTTTTTCCTATACGGACCGACCAAGGCCGGTAAATAACTTATTTATTTTTTTCCTACTTCAATTTTGCGATTTGCCGAGAAAATCTTGATATACTTGTACAGCTTTTGAAGAAATGTCTTTACGCGCCGCGTAAAGCTGACACAACGCGTGCAAAAGGTAACTCGGTAATCTTCACAACTTTTTCATTCAGAAACAAAAAAAACTTATTTTGCAAAGTGAACTAATTTCTATCAGTTGATTTCTATCGGTAGAATAAACGGCTGTTGTGTTTGCTTGTGGTGAGGATAGAGAAATTGCCTACAGCGAAGCCGTGGAAAGCTGAAGATTAACTTTAAAAACTTTTCAAATTTTTCTACAAATGGAATCGAGCGTAATTCATTCATAGCAGTGCGAAAGCTTAAACTGAGCTATTCTTATTTAAAAATCATATCTTCTTGAATGAAAACTTACAGAATTTAGATTAATGAAGGCAAAAACTGTGGAATATAAGCATACTAACTGAGCAATGTAGTTAAAGTACGATCCGATAGAGAAAATGCGTATAAATTAACTGAAAACAACCCGTACAAAACAAGAATGACAAATTTAAGCAACACTTTTCAATGAAATTTCACAGAATCTCGATTAGAAGAAAACGAAAAACGGAAAAATAAGAACACTTCAATCAAATGCAGTCAAAACCTTTGTAAACAAGCGCTAGATTGTCTAAAGACGGTAAATTTTTAAGGGACAAATGTCGCTTTGCAAAAAAACAACAACAAACTCCGAACAAACTATAAAATCAACAAATCATAAAATCCAAACTTGTACTCGCCTTTTCGAGGAATAACATTGGTCTTTAATTTTACGGCTGATTTCTCTATCCATTAGTTTAATCTTTCTTTCTTCGTTGAGTCTTTTTGATACCTCGTTGAAGCGTTAAGATCTTTAGCGTGTTTTCGGATCTTTGTCAGTCGATGTCAGCCATGCATGGTGAAAGTTTGCTGGTTTTCTTCATTGTTTTCTTCATTTATGTCGTTAAATATTTTATCTAGCTAATAAAATTCGCTTTCCCTTTGGTAGCTTTCGTCTGGGTTCATATTTGACGAGAAAATTCAATAATACCAGGGCTCACAAGCTTAAAACAACGGAGTCACAAATTATCGTGAATCATGCAACTACGCAACCCGGGCGGAATCGTTGAGTGAGCGGGCAAGATCGTAAATTTCCGCCCGCTCCCGGAACCAATCATATTGCAGGATTCGCAGAATTCCGCCCGCTCGCCTCTGAGAAAAAAATAAATACCTCTTACTAACCGAGTTCGAGGGCCGTACTGTAAATTACGGCCCGCGTTTTTCCCCTTCGATTTATGGCCCAAGCGCGAAGCGCGCGGGCCATAAATCGAAGGGGAAAAACAAGGGCCGTAATTTACAGAACGGATCGAGAAAACGAGGTTAGTAAGATATTTATTATATCTCTAAATCGGAAAAGGAAAACCTTTCAAGTCAAAAGATAGACGGCTTCATTTGACTGACGCACGTCACAAGAAAGCAAAGAGCAAATTTTATTGGCTTTCAAAAATAGTGTGATCGGTCCTCGATTCGGCGTGAACTTGCGTGGCTCTTGAATGAAAACTCTATAAACGAATTAATTTAATCTTCCATGTGTTCGGTAGGACGACGGAAACCTGACATAAGGTAGTTTTCTTTGAAAAGGATTCTTAGTTACTGGCGAAGACAAGCGAGGAAAAGAAGAATGAAAACGCCGCGATAAAATCGCCAAAACAAACGTGTTTGTCAAACGGGAAAATGTGGCAGCACTTCGGTCTACAGCGGTGAACGAAGAAACTTTCAAATTTCTAAAAGGACACTGAAAATATCTCGTCATCAAATACTGCAAGTAGTTTTTGGCTTTTTGTGTGCTTTGGTGGCTTCATGCCGAACTTTGTGCGTCGATGAGTTTGAATTTCAATCGCACCTGACATATTTTCAGCGTGAGCTGCAGCAAGAGCGTATTTGCGAATACGCAAAATTGTTTTCATGGACTCCACTACAAGGACAAAAATTTCGCTGAGGAATCAAGGTACACTTTTAGCGTAATTTTGTAGCTTCAAGTCTGTTCTTATTAGAGCCACTGCCACAAACGATAACTCTGAACTTAAGTTTATAACCAGACAAAAACTTGATCAAACTAAGTTAAGCACACGAGTTAAGCTTAATTTAAGTTTTGCCGATGGAAGTCGTTTCAAGTTGTTTTGCAGCTTTATGTTTTTCATAGAGACATTTTCTTACGAAGAAAGACTGTTTTGTTAATGCCTAATTAAATTGTAAGAGTTAAACGAATTTGCCGTGTTACTCGAGTTTTTATAACTTACAGCCTAAAACCTAAATACCAAAACAAAAAAGCTTTACTCGAGAAAATTGTCAATGCTTTTTGATTCGCAGCTAATCAGTTTTTTGCTAAAGTTATATTTTAATTTCATCGGAGAGTTTTTGTAACCTGGCATGTTAACCCACTTATAGCTTCAAACGTTTCCTCTGGATAATTTTTAATGTAGAAAACAACTTTTGTAAGCGTGTGTTAGGCCTGATGCTGAGACTCTCAAATTTAGCGGGCCGTACTGTAAAATACGGCCCGCTAAATTGACCAATCACAGCGCGCGTACTAACTAAGAGATATAATAAAATTACCATTACCATTGAGGAAGATTTTTTCTCTTTCCTTTTTTGCAAAGATCTTGAGTGAGTTGAAATAAAAATATTGTATTGTATTGTATTGCTTTGTGTTCTTCTCGACGAGCAATCCTGGACACAAAACGACGTTTTTAAAAACTAACTTTAGTGACTTACAGCATAACCGCAAAGCGCGATCCCTTCAATAATAAAAAAAAAACAATCCTTATGCACCTCCATTATTCCCCAAAATCTCTGTTAAATTTTAGCGAAATCTGCTTTCAAGCGTTCACGATATAACGTTTTTCAAAGTGATACCCCTGCTAAAATTTTGCCTTATGAATTTATTCATGGCCAGGTATGCCCCGCGACCACTTTAGATCAGGTCTTCATTTGCATGTACTCTTGAAGTACGCATGCCCAGGTCATAAAATAGGTAAATGACCCCAAATTATTTCAAAATGTATCCATACAGCAATTATAGACAGTCAACAGTGCCAATTGTTTCTTAGGGATAGTTGACAAAATAAATGAGTGAGAAGCAAAACATGCGTGCACGCGCTGAAATATCTGTGTTTCGCTTCTTGTTTGATTATGAAATAAAATAAGTAAACTGTGCTAAAATAATATATTTTCTTTTTTTTAACAAAAATTAACAACCCACCTGCTGCTGCTTGTCCTCCAGTTCAGACGCTGAGTCAGGAAAGAGGCTGGGGTAGTATTTTTTCCAGTAGCGCTCTGATGGCGATTTATCTTCAGGTTTGGTGTTCCCTTCGAGATCCTGCCATAAATCAAAAAAGAAAGAACATCGACCATCATAACCTAAAAATTCTGAGAAAAGTCAACGGCCCCCCAGGTCTGAAGGTAACCGTTTGACCTAATAAGTGACAAAAGAAACAAACGAGCGAGCGTTAAAAAAACACCCACTATACATAATTTTTACTGCTCGTACTTCAGTAAAGCCTCTGAAACTCGCATGCAAAACAGAAAGATGAAATGAAATAAAATGAAATGAAATTAACAAAGAACTTCGGCGAATTACACCCTTTTCTGTTTAACAAATTTTCTGTCTGACCGATGTTTCATTCATTTCAAATGGTTTTTAAATGATCAGTTAATAGCAGGTTCACGAAAATTTGGAGGCATAAAACCACACATTTCAACTTATACATGTTTCGGCATTTACTTATGTCATCTTCAGTTACAAAAGTTGTAGTTTTAATTTCCTATTAACTACAAAAATAAGGGTTGCATAATGCAATACATACAAATAGCAAATAACAATAACGTTGCAATTAAATAAATTGTACTACAATGTGAAAGGACCAAAGATGACATTAGTATATGTCGGAACATGTATTGTAAGTTGAAATGTGTTGTTTTATGCCTCCAAATTGTTTTTAATATATAAATTTCAATGCGTGTTTTTAAACACGGAACGAGCCCATAAAAGGGAAGGACACGCCCCCTTTGAAACACTTTGTTGGCTTCCTAACTGATCAGATCTGATCGCAGTTGGCCAGTAGAAGGGGAAAGAGAACTTGTTTATTTCTTCCAACAGGAGATCGATTTATGATCAAATTACAAGCTAAATGCAAGACATACCTGTAAAATGCAACATACCTGTAGTCGGCGTGATTTAAAGACCACAACGTAATTATTATCAAATTTCTTCGCCCGATTCGAAAGAGTGTACCGTACTTAAGACAAAATTTATATGCCGTGTACGAGGAAATTTTAGCAGAAGGAAAATTTCGACTGAATTTGTTTTGCGGGAGGAGGTTTTTACGGATCGAGACAGCTAAAATTTCTGCTGGGAGGAAATGTTTGCGGTTTCTGGTCAAGTATAAATAAAATTCAAGGCAGTATCGGTATAGACCTCTTAGCTTGTATGTTTTGTTTTCCCGATGTAGATCATGTGATGTTACCCTAGAGAACTGTTTAATTTTCCTTCACATGCATATGTATGCATTATTTATGAAAAGACAAAGGACAAATTCCCTTGAGAACATCACATGACGTACATTGCCTGGGAAAAAAAAACATACAAGCTAAAGAGGTCTATTACCGGAAGTTTCTATAGTTCCCATAGTTATGGTTGCTGTTCTAGCGCCAACATAAACATAAACAACGAGAAAACCTGAGTGAATTATTGTACGTTCTTGTAAAAACGTATAGTCGATTATGATAACAGTCTCTGGTGACACAAGCGGAAAAATACGGTTTTCCGTGAAAAGCCCTATGTGATAGCAAAAATTATTTTATTAATGGATGAGTCAATTCCAGCAGTGCCCATCTCCCCCCCCCCCCCCCCCATTTACACATGTTGCTATCCCGGGGGTGAGGCATGAGTAAATCTAGCTTAGCCGGGTGGGCGGGTATTAGCACATCCGTCATTTACCCCGGGGAATTTGACAGCCACGTGGCTTTGACCTTGCAGTTTGACAATTCTTAAAACATGACATCCTTCAAGGACTTTATTGGCAAGGACGAAGAGTTTGTCGGAAAATGGCTGGTCCAGCAAGGGCTAGAAAAGCTTGTAGACATTTTTAAAGGCATGTTTGACCGTTTTGTTTCTTTTTAATATATCATAAATGTCTTCATTTCAAAGGCAAAAGAATTTAAGAAGATGCATACGTCTGTAGCCGCTTCTTGAATTAATCACTCATTAACAGCCGTTCGAACTACGGTGGAACTTCGATTTCTTCAACCCTCGGTTTCTCGAACTTCCGGATACTCGAACGAAAAGCCGTTTCCCTTGGATACAAATACTATAGTTCTATAAACAACATTAAAACTTGCACTGCATGATTTAACAGATGTAAACGGATGAATATAAACCTCATTTTTTCTCAACTTCCGGTACTCTAGTCTGTTCACTGGCTCTAGCTACAAGACAAATATTATTTAAGGAGGCTCGTACCCATTTCTCAAGTCCACACCCTTTCAATTTTAATGGGCCATATCTTTTGTTGTAGTGCATAAAAAGACAAGCCACTAGGCATGCAAACACACAATACATTGAACTTTATGGGAGTATAGGATTTGTTTACATCGGTGCTTCCATGGCAACGGAATGGTGATCCTCTAAAATTCACAAGTTGCGGAATTTCTCTAGATCAAGAGAAATGTTTGTAAAACCCGCTAGTGGACTAATTGATTAGACCATGGGCTTCAACTGGACAAAGTTTGAAAGAAATGTATGAGAGCGTTTTCAAAATTTTTAGGGATGAAGTTTTGGGGATTATAAATACAGTGAAAAACATACTATCGACATAATTGGCTAGTATCTAAAGAAAATGATGCGCGATGGGGATGCAGTTTCATCTCATAGTAGTTTGATTCCATTTGAAATGGTGTGTGAAAAAGTGAGGGGGTTGCTTTGGCCGATTGCGAGAAAAAAGGATTTGATTAGCGTGCGTTCAGCTGCCCTTGTTGCCAATTTTGTATGTAATTTGGTCTACGCCAACAAATGTGATGATAATTTGGAAACCGCGAGATAATTTTTTTTAAAAATTTGACAATCTCGAGATTGGTCATCAATTTATATGGCCTGCAAGTTTCAAGGACATTGAAGACATGCAAGGCAATAAAATAGGGCCTCCAATGTACCATTTTTTTCCCGCAGATTTTGTGTTTACAAGTGAGCGTCCTCGTTATTCACGGGTATTGTTTTCAAGTTTCATATGCACGTGCAAAACTTTACAAAAAAATTTATTTGCATCGAACAGAACGCTCGATTGCTTTCCGAAGAATTTTCCGAAACATGCTAATAACTGGCTTGCGTTCTTGCGTGTGACATATTAAAGAAGCACTGTTTCTGCATTAAGTTTATAAATTTCCAAATTGGGATATTTTCTTCTTGTCCTGCAATTTTAAAGAGACCCTCGGTATGGCTGCATTACAGCGTAATAGCGCAACATCGAGTAAGTAATGTTATTACAATTCTCAAGCCAGCTATTAGCATCTTTCGGAAAATTCTTCGGAAAGCAATCGAGCGTTCTGTTCCGATGCAAATAAATTTTTTGATAAAGTTTTGCACGTGCATATGAAACTCGAAAACAATACCCGTGAATAATGAGGACGCTCACTTGTAAACACAAAATCTGCGGAAAAAATTGGTTCATTGGAGGCCCTATTTTATTGCTTTGCATGCCTTCAATGTCCTTGAAACTTGCAGGCCATATAAATTGATGACCAATCTCGAGATTGTCAAATTTTTAAAAAAAATTATCTCGCGGTTTCCAAATTATCATCACATTTGTAGGCGTAGACCAAATTACATACAAAAATGGGAACAAGAGCAGCTGAACGCACGCTAATCAAATCCTTCTTTCTCGCAATCGGCCAAAGCAACCCCCTCACTTTTTCACACACCATTTCAAATGGAATCAAACTACTATGAGATGAAACTGCATCCCCATCGCGCATCACTTTCTTTAGAAATTAGCCAATTATGTTGATAGTATGTTTTTCACTGTATTTATAATCCCCAAAACTTCATCCCTAAAAATTTCGAAAACGCTCTCATACATTTCTTTCAAACTTTGTCCAGTTGAAGCCCATGGTCTAATCAATTAGTCCACTAGCGGGTTTTACAAAAATTTCTCTTGATCTAGAGAAACTCCGCAACTTGTGAATTTCAGAGGATCACCATTCCGTTGCCATGGAAGCACCGATGTAAACAAATCCTGTACTCCCATAAAGTTCAATGTATTGTGTGTTTGCATGCAAAGTGGCTTGTCTTTTTATGCACTACAACAAAAGATATGGCCCATTAAAATTGAAAAGGTGTGGACTTGAGAAATGGGTACGAGCCTCCTTAAACTTGAGCTGTATGAGCCCGGAGGTGGGGCATTAACCGTTCTTTTTTGGCCCGACTGTGGGGAATTTGAAAGGCTTACTTGTCCCCGCCGTGGGGAATTTACCATTTTTTTTTCCAAGAAAAAACAGGCAAATGACCGGGGGTTGACCCGGAGGGGCGGGGAGGGGGGAGGGGGGAGGGATGGGCACTGCTGGAATTGACTCATCCATAACTTTCGCAAGCGTCTCCTATTATGTTCACTGTTAAAAAATTCTTATTAAGCCCATCTACAGAGTTAAAACAAGATTTACTAATTTTTCTACGGGAGTATGTTTCTGCGGCGGAAAATTTTAAGGGAGCCTTTTTTTGCGGATCGAAGGAAATCCGCAAAAATTTATAACTCCGCAAAATTAAACTTTTACACGGTAGACGAATTTCTTTCAAATATTTAGTTCATATTCAAGACATTGTATCTTGTTTTTGTATGTTCTTTTTATTTTCCGTTGTTACTACATTCGTTTTCTACATACTTGACATTTGAATGTTATTACCATTGATGCATGACCGGTCGACCGAAACGAATATTCCCGCAGATGTAAACAACAGAAAAAGCTCAAAACGTCTCGGCTGGCCGGCGGAGACGTTTTTGTCAGCATCTATATGAAATATTCCATGGAAGTTAAAGGAGGTCTCCCCCGTCCCTAGCCGTCGAATGTTTTCGATGCAAAGTTTTGAAGCCGATAAAACGTCCAACGCCAGCGGTGCTCACAATTATGTCCGAGGGAAATCAGATAAGCCATCTGGGATTCCTCGTACCTTCGTTTCCTTGCTCTTGTTTCTTTAATTATTACCCACCGCAAAACAAAACGAACGAGCAATTAAATTAAAGTGACTATTTCGCTGGCAGGATTTGAAGAACAACCTATTTCGAGACATAGTTTGTTTAAATTCATTTTATAGTAAATGAAAATCGAAGCATAACTCCAAGAAACGAATTCTGAAGTAAACATCAACGGATAAAAATAACTTTCTGAATTTCCCTCCTGTATCCATCTTCTTCAATTAAAAATCCTTTCTCGCCAGCTCTCCGAATGCGGGAATCTCTCAACGCGCTAAAATAAGACCTTGGGCAATAAACCAATCAAATGCGCCCATTTTTTGATTGACATGTTGAACACCTCAAAATCGTAACTGACACCTGTAAATCACGCTAGTTTCACGTGTCGATATATAGCCAATCAGCTGCTGCCATGTCACTAGCCTTCTTTCCCGCCACTGTGAATGAAATGACAATGTTGCTCGTTGATTTCGTAGTTTGTTGTTCGCTTTCGTTCGCTTTAGTTGAATCGCTCAGAAAAAAATAGCGTAAAACAAGTCGGAGAAACTTTATAGCGCCAACAGCTCAAGATGGACTCGAACAATGAATCGGAAAAGACTGCGGAAAATTTAGTGAGTGAAGATGTGTCCTTTACTTACAAAGATGCTAAAAGGTCCGTCGCACCTGAAGCGAACAAAAATACGCAGAAGAAGATGCAGAGTGCATTGGATTGGTGAAGTCGCTTTAAACGAAAACGAAACAAGAAAGCATGTAGGAATACCATTGCTAGAATAAGATGTTTGCACTAGCAAATTTATTTTATCTGTGAGAAACATTATTGTGGTGAACAATGAGCCAACATCTCTCAGAGAAATTTACCTACGGTACAGCGAATATTTTGTGGAAGGACAAGCAATTACCAAATCGTGAGACACTTTAGTCACAACAAAAGCAGCTTAAAAGACCTTTTCGTAAATTTCCTGGACTCTAAGAGGACCTTAAGTTCATTCAGTTTTGGAATCGAATAGGAACCCTTCACGGCTGGACGATTCAAATTGAAATTGTGAGTTTATACTGTGTGTTATGATTTCATTTGCAAATTGTTTGTTTGAATTGAACATTAAACTCGTTTGCCTTTATGCTTGGTATTCATCTCTTATTGTGAATTAAAATTCATTCAGAAATGAATACTGTGGAATGTTTGTGTTATTTTACGTAATTAATGTGTGGGGTTATACGGAAATCTTGCCTAAAATTCTGTTTTCATGTTCAACTCGTTATCTCACGAGTCAGAGTTTAGCACTCGAAGAAAAATTTCATATCTCAGCGCTCCAATGAAAGCTTTTTATTTATTTATATTTATATGCTGATACTCGGCTAAAACATTTGTTGTATTTAACTTGATTAATTTAACGGAATGAATTTGAAATGAGTTGTGCTACAATTAATTTGCTGAACTATGAAATTTATTTTCAAAAGCAAATCTCATGTTTTTGTCAAATCAACTGACAAGAGAAGGAAAAACAGAAAAACCAAGAACTGAGTATTAAATATACTGTAAACAATAATTGTTAAAACATTGGAAAACTTACGTGGTAGGATGAGAACAAATGAGAAATTTTGCTGTGATGAACAGCTGCAGTCAAATCCTCCGCTTGTTTTCTTGTCATTTTAACATCGTCAAGCCACAGTATCTTCAGGTCAGGAACAGAGCTGAGGTTTTCAGTTATAAAACTGACTCCTTCACCAAGAAGAGGGTTATATGACAAGTCGAGCAAAGACAAGTTAGGAACTTTATACAAAGATTCGGCAATAAAAGCAGCTTCATTGGCTGTCAAATTGATTTTATTAAGTGTTAATCCCTTCAGTCTGTTCGTGAATTTTATATTTTTCATCAGATTCTTTGTCAACTTAGCATCACACGCGTCAGCATCTTTACCACCAACCCATATCCTTCGTGGTGCGGTAACAAGAGACAGTGCATCAGGGAGAATTTCTAACACTGACCTGTCCACATTATAAGCATTAATGTCCCTAACCATTGACAAGCAATGATTAGAATAAGAGTCGCTGTCAGAGTTCTTGGTTAAACGCAAACCGGTTGTGTTTTCCTGTTCGCTCGACTCGACGCCATTACGTTTTCTGTTCTTCGTTGCGGTGGACTCCGGTGCAACTATGACTTCCTTTATCATTTTAGTGGGAAAAGGGTCGTCAATGCGGTCAAAATAAAGGTAAGTTCTTTGTTTTTTCTTTAAGAAAAACTCGTCTACTGGACGAAATTTATGCTTTTTAAGAAATTCCGATGCTTTCTTTTCCCCCGAACAGCAAACAACAACTGCATTTAAATCTTCCACTATCGTAATTAAATCAGTATAACCCTGCTCTGGATGCTTGTTATCTTCATCATCAGAGAAAAATATGTAATTTAAATTTCCGGTGGTTTTCAGCAAGTGTTCGTTGGCAATAATATGCAGCTGGGAGGAATTTATTAATAGGACACCTTGTACAGAAGAAAGAAACGCAGGAAAGAGCTCTCGTCTCCACTCGGCCGAACAGCAAAAGAAACACTGTCCACAAAGCGTTAAAAACCTTTTTTGTTCGCCTGACAAATCCCTCAGTGACGGTGTTTCCATGAAGTTGTAGTCTATGAAGCCTTCCTTTTCTGCTGAAATCCTCAAGTGATTAAGAATCTTACTAGCCGCTTCTCCTGATGACTCAGAGGCACATTTGAAATCTTTGTCCATTTCGAGGATCTTTTCAATCGAGTCAACTTTTAACAGCTCTTCTATGAGAAACCATGCATCCAGATATTCATGTAGAGATTTGTGGAAAAAAAAGAACACCCTGATCACGATTTAAACTTGACATATTTTATTTAAATAATCCCACATCAATTAATTTTCTTTTTATTAAATCGTGGTCACGAGGTGGTTATTTTAAAGTTAAATAATTTAATTGATTGAAACTCTCAGAGGAGGACACATCATAAAACAGTCAAGACAGTCAATGCCACAAAATAAAACTTGAGCAAAAACAAAACTGTTACATAAATTATGTGGAGAAATTTTCAAAACATGTCAAAGGGCCACTAAGGTAATCATTATGACTACCTGGTAGAAATTTGAAAACAATGGTCTGATCTTCTGTCCACATGCAGTAAATTGTGGCATTGCAGGTATTTAACTTTACTCCCACAGTCATATTCACATTAAAAACAATATTGCAACAACAAACAGTGACATTCTCTCTGTGGTGGTGATAATCATTCTGTATTTTGTATTGCACATGACTGTGAACATTCTGCAAAATCGATGGATTTATAATGTATTCCCTTTAACTGGAACAAACCTAGGGAGGGTTCATAATTTATGTAGGGGGGGGGGGGCTATGTCGATTTTTAGGGGTTATGTTGATTTTTAGGGGACGTAGACCCCGGTGGTGTGGTCAACCTTGCGGGTTGTGGGATTGGAAGGGATGGCACCTCGCATGGGACCTGAGTCCCGTTCGTGCCTTTCCCTCTGGACTGTACGAGTCCAGAAAAGTTGTTAGAATTTTTTCTCGTTAGGTTTTAGGGGGAGAGGCTATCGAAAATTTCTCTGGACGTGAAAGAAGGTAAAAGGGGGGACCATCGAAAAAGATTCAATAAAAACTGCCACCATCAGTTTACTCAATGTCATATTTAGCACTAAGAGGCTGAGAGGGGAAAAGGAAGCACGCAGGGGATGATTGGATGGGGAAAGAGAGGAGCTGGGGAGACCATGCCTTTGGCTCTTGCCATCGTCTCCCACGTGCTTATTAATTTTTATTTAAAATTTTATTAATGGGATACCAGTGGGAGCCTCTGCGGAGGAGAGTCCGTGTTCTAAAGTTTATATTCCAATTGGTTCCAGTTAGTACACCATGTCATCAGGGTTTTGTTTGATGGTGGTGGTGGAGAGGGGGGGGGGGGGTCATGATATTTTGTCCACGGTTGTGGGATATGCAATGGGGGGGGGGGGGGGGAGGAAAAACACATCAAATAATAGGGGTCTTCCAAAAATTGCAAGGGAAAAAATCAAAAATCTACATAGCCCTCCTCTACATAAATTATGAACCCTCCCCTAGTGGACCCCATGTTTTCCACAGAGCCTGCATTATAACAAAATCTCAATAACACAAATAACACAGAACTAATTATAATATTCATAACTATACATGACACAAGGGAACTATAATATTGTATTTTTTAAATTATTGATGGTGAATTGCATAACATGTGATTTAAATTATTTTATTTCTGGTTTGATATTCTATACTGAGATCTGTTTTATTTTTACATGTGCAGCTGCTTATAAATTATTTTATTAGGGGGCGGGCTGATTCATGACCGCACTTTTTTTAGAACATTCACTGTATAAATCATTCTTACCTGTCGTTTTTGGCGTCTTTTTCCATGTTTTAAAATCATCCCAAAGGGACCTTCGTTGCTGTTTTTCCATCTTCTCTCACTATGTATGGAACCCAACCTATAAGAAAAGTGTATGTCAAGTTAATCCTACCATTTTATCATATCAATTTTTACACAAGGAATGCAGACATGTGCATGTGTATATACGGGGTATATGTATTCATTTATTGTTCAATTTAATAATTGAAGGGCTAGGTGGAAAACTATGCTACATGTAGGTGAATATTTAAATAACAGACTCTTTAAGTTGTTGTACATGTAGTATATAATTGCTAGGTGGAAAACTATGCAAAGTGAATTTTTTTGTTTCTACCAACTATAATATATATTAGTTGCTGTTACCAGATTAACTCACTCTTGTATGTTAGTCAATATCTGAAGTCTTCTTTTAATTTTTGAATTTCAATGTGTGGTCACCTCCTGAACTCGTGGACATTTGCACTTACTACATGTAGCAACTGGCAACCAAACTTTGAAATTTAATCTAAGCCAATTCATGCTCCTTAATGATCTCAGTAAGTGAGAGGAATTTAATAGCGAAACCTGTTGTTGTGTCCTGTCTGGTAAATCAGACTGGATAACCATGAAAAACTGATCGAGATCAGTTTAATCCGATGTCGTGTTCAACCATATGACCACTTATAAATTGCACACTGCATCCTGCACACAAGAGAGTCTTTAATAATCCCATTATTTTGTTGTGTTAACCAAATTTTACTGAGTAAGCCGCAACTTATTTTAATTGTTTTTTATTCATTTCATTTTAATTAACAGTTAAAAACTTCAGCTAAAAATTTATTGCTTTAAAAAAACTGAGTCATATCAAAATTAAGAAGTATTAAAACACAAATCAGTTTTGATTCCAAACTGTTTACGGATTTGAAGATACTGTACACATCTGGTATAAATTAATTTGAAGTACAACTTAATAGCATTCTGTTCAAGAGTTATTAATTATTTTAAAGGCAAACGAGTATTAAATACTTTTAGTAAAAATGTATGGAGGGGCCATCTTGGTCACCCACAAATAACCTCAAGGGACACCAACACGGCAGCAAAAACTTCAGTCTTATCACACCAGAAACCTCATCAAAAAAGATATCATTCACTGTCTACTTGAATATGTATATATGAAAATCATATATTTAAACTGAGACATGAGTGAAATTTGTGATCCTCGCAGTTGCTGCTCTCAACTTAAGCAGTTGAAATTAAGCAAGCTGAAAAAAAAAAATTCAGGCTTGAATGGGATTTGAACCCATGACCTTGTGATATCAGTGCAATGCTCTATCCACTGAGCTATCAAGCCACATGGCCTGTGGATAGACGGTCAACTGTGAGTTGGTAATATACCCGATGATAGGCTTGAATGGGATTCGACGGGATTGTTGAGAGCCACTGCAAGGATCACAAATGTCACTCATGTCTATCCGCAGTTTAAATAATTATATGATTTTCACATGTTCATATCATCGGGTATATTACGAACTCACAATAAGCTATTTTTGTATTTAAAATTACCGCTGAATTCAAACACCAATGACACATTGATACAGGGTTAGACTCGACCTGATGTAAAATATTCACAAATACTGGCAGAAGGTGCGTGAAATTTCAAAATTAAACAATGGACAGAGCTCTGAACAGGTCATCCTCTTGCCTGAATTTGTGAATTTATCACTTCAGATTGAGGCTAACCCTGTAAAAATGTATCTTCAATGCTTTCATTCAGGGGCCATAGCGAATTCAAAACTGGTCTATTGGCCATCTATCCATGTGGCTCAATAACTCAGTGGATAAAGCATTGCACTGGGTTCAAAGGTCATGGGTTTGAATCACATTCAAGCCTGAATTTTTTTTCAGGTTGTTAATTTTCAACTGCTTACATTGTAAGTTGAGAGCACATGCTGCGAGGATCACTAATGTCACTAAATATACTGTATGATGCTATAATTAAATCGGTTTATAAGCATAGATAATGCAAAAATAACTTTGAACTTGTTTATTATTTTGTTTGTTTTCGTGGCTTATCTGAATTAAAAAAAAATAGTGTGACGAATTTCGTGAAATATTTAAACCTTTACAAATCGGCCAGAAGCAAAACATCATTAAACTGCTTTAATTTATTAATAATTAATTTTTGTGAAGGATTGTACCACTGGCATCCATGCACACACCATGTTAGAAACAGCATTGCAGGAATATGACTAGTTTATATTTTTGAATTATTTATGTCATGCGTAAACCAAGAATAACTGCATTAAATACCATGGACAATGATCATTACATTTATCGTGGATCATTTTGAAAGAAAATCTCTAGACTTCAATAAAATTGAGGATAAATGGCTTATGATGTCATTGCATTGCTAAGCAACTCTGATTTAAAAAAGCTCATTCATCTACAACTTTTGTGCATAAATGTCTAAGTAATCACCTGCATAAGCAGTCAATCTCCTGGCTTATACAAGTAATCATGTATACACTGTAGCAGTAAATCTCCTGGCTTATACAAGTAATCATGTATACACTGTAGCAGTAAATCTCCTGGCTTATAAATTGTTTTATTTACCTTAAGGGTGCTACATGTAATATAAGTTTTGGCCTTATGTTTGATTTGTTTCTTTCTTTTTCAAGTAAGATAGTAAGATGTATGTATAAATACCTCTGACGTATCATCTAGTAACTGTAGTTTCACCTTGCTGCTTTTATTTTTAAAATGACTAGTAATTATTTAACATTTCTTATAAACATCTTTGGCAAATTCCTGGATTGTTGTTATTTTAAAGATTTAATTTGAAGGGGTTATTTACATGTAAATGAAAGGATGTGTTGATATGATATGTATGATGTTTTATAAAAAAATAATGTTAAAAAGTACTGTGCAGATTAATCAAAATGCCAAGATGATTTACCTAAAGCTTAATCAAATTCAGTTGTATTGGTTTCGATTCAGTGTAGGGAAAAACTGAAAAACTGGAGAGAAAATTCCCTAGGCAGCAAGAATGTTGCTGAATTTCTGTTAACATTTTTGCAGTGTTTTCCCGTTTTCAGCTGCAATACTTACACATGTAAACAAAGGGTAAATTGAAATATAACATATTTGTTGATCAGTTGCTGTTATTTTGTTTTATAAGGGCTGGTTCCCACTAGCGACATAATCGGAAGTGGAGTCGGAGTCGGAAGCGTAAGGATCCTTACGTGCTAGTGTAAATTAAAAAACGGAGTCACAATCGGAATCGGAAGCTCGACGGAATCAGAAGCCGAAGGATCAGAAGGTTTCCTTTTTCTTCTGATTCTGCTTCTGCTTCTGTCGCTTATTATCCGTTTACGTTGTTTTGATTTCCACTAGATCATCAGGTTCTATTACGATTCCGCTTACGATTCCGCTTACGTCGTTAGTGGGAACCAAGCTTAAGATGTTGAATATAAGCACAAGCACCAAGAGTAATCCTGGCTTTTCTGTGCTTGGAAAGCATGAAAAAGCCAGGAAAGTGAGGATTGTTTCACACTGACACAGTCATTTCTGGCTTTCCTGGGTTTTCATTTTGATGAACAAAATCTGCACTTTTCGCAAAAGCCAGGGGTAATGCCACTTGCTGTTATCATACTTGCTTGTTATTTTTTTCTTAGAGCGCGAGCGGGCGGAATTCTGCGAATCCTGCAATATGATTGGTTCCGGGAGCGGGCGGAAATTTACGATCTTGCCCGCTCACTCAATGATTCTGCCCGGGTTGCGTAGTTGCCTGATTGATAATCATGATAATTTGTGACTCCATTATGGTTTAAGCTTGTGAGCCCTGGTATTATTGAATTTTCTCATCAAATATGGACCCAGACGAAAGCTACCAAAGCGAAAGCGAATTTCATTAGCTAGATAAAATATTTAACGACATAAATGAAGAAAATAATGATTACAGAAGAAAACCAGCAAAGTTTCACCATGCATGGCTGACATTGGCTGACAAAGATCCGAAAACATGCTAAAGATCTTAATGCTTCAACAAGGTATCAAAAAGACTCAATGAAGAAAGAGAGATTAAACTAAGTGGATAGAGAAATCAGCCGTAAAATTAAAGGCCAATGTTATTTCTCGAAAAGGCAAGTACAAATTTGGATTTTATGATTTGTTGATTTTATAGTTTGTTCGGCATTTGTTGTTTTTTTTTTTTGCGAAGTGACATTTGTGGTTTAAATAATTACTGTGATCAGACAATCTAGCGCTTGTTTACAAAGGTTTTGACTGCATTTGATTTACCGGTAAGTGTTCTTATTTTTCCATTTTTCTTTTTCTTCTAATCGAGATTCTGTGAAATTTCATTAAAAGGTGTTGCAGCTTAAATTTGTCATTCTAGTTTTGTACGGGTTGTTTTCAGTTATAAATTTATACGCATTTTCACAATCGGATTTTACGAGATAATTCAAACTATATTGCTCGGTTAGTATGCTTATATTCCACGATGTACTGACTGACTGAGTACTGAGTGAATGTCATTTCAGTCTGTCAGTCTAAATTCATAATAAAAATTGTTAAATTTTAAAAGAGTCTGTTGGCTGTCAGTTATAAATTTTTATGAAATGTTATAAAAGTTTATAACTGACCATTGATTGTAAAATATATTTCATAAAATTTTGAAAGGTGAACTATTAATGTAAAATTGATTTTATAAAATTTTATAAAGTGACCATTTTTGTAATAAAAGTTTATTTTATAAAGTTTTATAAAATTTTATAAAGTGACCATGTTTGTCGCGTTCGAAGAACACATTCCTAATTTCGTGTTGGTTGTCCTGTGGTTTATGTGCAGAAAAATTTGAGATTTTTTGGTAGACGGTCTTCCAAATGGCTGCCCCTATCGGTTTTCTTCAGGGCTCATTTCCACCGGAAATTTCTTCAAACGCGTCTCCATAAGCTGTGATTACTGCTAGTTATAAGCATAAGGAAGATGGCCCGAATCTAAGTGGCTGGTTATTGGTGATGAAAATGAAGGGATTTTGAGGGAATAAACTTCGGGATTTATTTTTCTTGAGCAGGATTTAGCAGTACGGGCTCAAACGTGCATGGCCATCTGAAGTGAAAAACATCAGCATAAAATCGAGAAATTCGGTTAAACTTTTTGATTCATTTTCTGAAACAGGATTCAACAGGAGACAGGGATTGGAGTCAGTTTATTGATTTTTTTTTTTTTGCATACATTATTTCTCTAAAACGATGGGAAAAAAAAACAGCATGAAAAAATTCTGAACAATGTTTTGCAATTAATTTGTAGGTCACATGCCAAAAATGAGGCAAACTAAGTATAAAAATATAAAAAAAGGCCTAAAATGTGACATAGTATGGTTATGCTCTGACCCTTTCAATTACTCAGTGGCTGTTGATTTTGTTCAGAAGGTTTCTATTTTGTCCTCAATGTTTTTACATGAACTAACTAAACAGCTAGGGCAGCTGTAATGTCAGTTTGGGTGACATATTCTGCAGATTGATGGCTTTCATAGTTTTACAGTGAAGTAGAAACCATTATTCTACAGCTTTTAATGACACAGGAATATATTAATCACTTACCTTTGTTTTTAAACTGTTACACAACTGTATTACAAAGTGTCACTTGCCAACTGAATTCCTGAAAAACATGTGTAAATAAAATGAGAAAACGTGTCAACATATATAAACAATAAAAATAAATTGCGGAAGTTTTTTTTTCCTGTGTCATTTGTGCACTGCATAAATCAAAGGCTCCTTAATGAGCCAATTAACTTGTGAATATGAAATGCTCTAAATAAAAAGATTCTTCACTCAAAAGTTCATGGTATATCACTTGAGGGACAGATCCATATGCATTAAAGTTAAATTTTAGCTGTGTCACCAGGGTAAATAAATTAAATGAAAAAAAACTCGCCATGGACAGATTTTCAGAGCCAAATGTTTTAGAAATAATTAATTAAAAGTAATTAAATTAAGACTTTCGATAAAGGTTGCCGATTTCATCAATTCATCAATCATTGCATGACTGTACAGGGTTCAACCCCGCCCCAGGGAAGTAAATTGCCTCTTGCAAGAAAGTCGGAAGCAGGGTGTGCTTTGTATTTTATCTAATTTACAATTTTAATGGCAACTTACAAAAATACAACAAGACAAAAGAAAAATGCCATAAGGATTCCACAAAAGAGTCAATAAAGACCCCATACTCAGACAGACCACCTACATGTAGCTGTTGAAAAATTCTAAATCTAAAAATTATACATAAATTATAAATATATAAGGATAAGAAACATATATACAAATGTTTTCTGTAGGTTTACAATTAATAAGAAATTTATCACATCATGCTTAAAACTTGAGATACTAGAAGCTGATCTAACATGAAATGGAAGCAAATTCCACATGTCCACAATACGATTAAAAAAACTAAACTTAAACATGTTTGTTCGAGCATAGTTCTTCTTTAAATTAAGGCTGTCTGTTTCTCTTAGGGGGGTACCTAGCAGTATCAGAATAGAATTCGATGTATGCAGATATATGTCTATATTAATATATCCATTCAAAGCTTTATAAAAAAAGAGTACATCAAATAGAAATTGTCTATGTTCTTGGGACAGTAGATTAAGCTTAGAGATATGAACTTCATAGTCATGAATCTTCAGTTTTTAGAATAAATTTTTGTAGCACGACGTTGCACTCTTTCCATGCAATTTAGTAATATTTCTGGCAGTGAAGAGTGACCAAACAACACAACCATGTTCCAGCTGGGACCTAACCAGGGTGCAATACAGAGATTTTAGCATTGAAACATCCCTTAAAACGCAAATTGTTCCTTTTTATCAAACCAAGCACTTTGTTCGCCTTGCTGGAAATCTTGTCTTACATGTACATGTAATTCAATCATACTTTCTTGTGTACATGTAGTTTTAAGCATTACACTGAACATAATATATACAAGGAACATTTATTATTATACATTGGTGTCACTAGCTAGCTTGATTTTGATTGGCTATATAAGCACGCAGCTAATTATTGCTTGCTGTTTCTGTTATGTCATACCTACAGACAATGAATTTTATATCTGCAGAAGTGACGTCATACCTACAGACAATAGTTTTATGCATGCAGAAGTACGCGCTCTTGTCTTTACAAGTGCAGCTCAGGAATATGCATAATAAAACAATTATTGGATTCGGTTTTAGCATGATACATGTAGCGATAATTATCAAGGCCTCAGTTTGTGTTATCCGCCTCAGCCTTCGGCTTCAGCAGATAACACAAACTTTGGCCTTGATAATTATCGCTATCATGCTCAACCTCATCCAATAATTGTTAATTATTTGTCTAGTTTTACAGCATTCCAAGCCTTAACTCAGCCACTTGACAAAGTTTTACACAAGTTGCACAATGTCTTTCCATTGACAATTAACAACTGTGCATTTTGGTTGGCCAATTAAAATAGCAGCCACTTTATAATGACAATGTTAAAGTCATATATATATCAGAAAACTAATATGACAAGTTATTATTTCCTCAGCAGAGTCAACCTTGAGCTCTGTTCAAACTCTCTACTTTGCACTATTAAAAACAACAATAACAACTAAATAACCGTGGAAGTCAAAATAAAAAATTAGCAATGTCAGTCGGACCTCCATTAAGCGAGGGTGGTAAAGGGTTTTTTCATGATCTGTGAAAGGCCTTTTGTTTACCCGCGTGAATTGTGAAATGGCCATTTTTTTTCTCGTGAAACGTGATTTGGTTACGTACCTGTGAACCGTGAATCGACTTTTTTTTCATGAGCACTGCAAACTGACTGTTGTTTTTTTCACGTAAAATGCGACTGTAAACCGTGATTCTTTCTTTCTCCCAAAAAATTATCCAGCGAGCGTTTAAATACGCCGGTGGTAAATTGTGTGACGAATGCATGACCATGACTGATCGTCATTCTGGAACCCAGGTTACTCTAGAAGGTTAGGTAATTTAACACAACATCAGCAAAACAAAGAACTCGGCTTTCTTTTTACATCAGGAAGAATGAGGAGTGGACGGTCAGTGAAGACAGCAAACAAAGCTGTACTTTGGATGTAATTTAATTTGCAAAAAGTAAGGAATCTTTTTTTTTCGTGAAATGGCCATTTTACTCTCCGTGAAACGTGAAATGACAATTTTATTTTTCATGAAACGTGATCTAGACCCCCTCTTTACCACCCTCTTAAGCGGCCACCCTCGGGACTTTGAAAACTGGCCGCTTAATAGAGGTTGGCTGTTTAATAGAGGTACAATATAAATTGGATGGAAATGGCAGTCATTGTCATTTTATTGCCTTTATATAGCAAAACGCTTGTTGAAAAGTGAACATATTGAAGATAAATGCAAAACTCATTGAAACCAAAAATTAAGTGCCCTGTATTTGCGCATTTCAAGTCCGTGCAAAGTTCTAGCTCTAACATGGAGCATGTAGTCGATAAGTACAGTATTTTGTATTGCGCCTTATGACTTGTCATTATAGTGGAGATTAAATTGCAGTTCTTATTGTTATCAGTTATTGCCTTCATATTATCTGTCACCATTTCGCTTGAAAAGATAATTTGCTGGCCGCTTAATAGAGGTAAAAAACAATAAATACTAAACTTGCAACAGCAAAAAGGTGGCCGCGGCCGCTTAATAGAGGTGGCCGTTGAATAGAGGTATCGAATACAGCACTTTACTGAAAAATAATTCGGGACTTTGGAAAGTGGCCGCTTAATGGAGGGTGGCCGCTTAATAGGTGGCCGCTTAATAGAGGTCCTACTGTATAAAAATACAAAATTGGCTGCGACTTGAAATTAATTGCTATGATAGAATAGGTGGAGGGCCGGCAGCCATGCAAGTAGCTCAGGATGGGACCAGAATCAAGGGGGTGAGTGGAATAAAGCCCTAAGTGACTTCTGATCAACTGTTAGATTCTCCTTCCAGTTTGTCTTGTATGTGCTCATGAACAAAGGGAGAATTTGGTTTCAGATCAGGGGTCACTTAGGGCCTTATTTCAGTTTGGGATAAGGCCCTAAGTGACTCCTGATCTATAGCCAAATTCTCCCTTTGTTACATGAGCATATACAAGACAGACTGTAAGGAGAATCTAGCAGTTGATCAGAATTCACTTAGGGCTTTATTCCACTCACCCCTTCATTATTAAGGGCTGTTTAGGATAACAATATTTTTTTGGTCCTTTGCACTTCTGATTTTCTTTGCAAAATTAGGAGAGAGACACAGTCAGGTGACTCTGTCCTCTCCTCAGTAGATCAGCAATGTCTAAGATCATCAAATACACTGGAGATATGTATTTTCTGTATTTCAGATAATGCTGCAGATGAATCCCAGGGGGGAGCGCAATTCTAACCAAAATTAAAATGATGTTATTACATAAATAACAATTTTCAAGAACTTAATAAAGTAGAAGAAACTCTCTGGATGAATTCTGTCGGAGTATGATGATGATTTAACAACATCGGATGTCAATGCATTCCATATGATATAGGGATAGCTCTTTCATAGAATTGTTTGTGAGCATTGACTGAAGAGGATGGTTGTCTGAACTTAACTTAACTCAGGGAGATATTGACTTGACCTCTATGAATTTTATAAAACATGCCAACATCCATCGACCATGCACAAGCTTTGTCTTGATTGCAGTGATGGCCAGTGTAAGTCAATGAGTATAGATGACATGCTACTAGGACAACTGTAGTCATTGTTGACAAATAATGGTGCCTGGTGTGGTACAGATTCAATACAATCAATTCCTTTCTTTGTATGCGGTGACCAAGCAACCATAGCATAATTATTCAACAATCAAATGCACTTTTTATAGTGAGGGATAGATACGAGCGTTCTTTAACAGATCAGTTGGACAATGAGAGATTCCTTTGAAGAATCCCTTCTCAAAAGACTCTTATAGCCTTCTTTTTAGCTTTGTCACATTGCAATTGCTAATTCAACGTGCATGTTATGTAGACACCGAGATACTTTTGATGGCGAGCTCCGTCAAGCTGCACATTACAAAGGGAGTAACTAAACTTGCAGGGAAATTTCTTTAAAGTAACAGACTAACAAAACATTTACTAGGAGCAAATCTCATCTGTCATATTGAAGCCCTAATTGATTAATGTCTCGCTGGGGGACAAAATAGTCGTTCATGGCATTAATTGGATGGTAAAGAACACAATCATCAGCAAAGAGTCCACACTGATATGGAGAAATGATACAATTAGCAGAAAAGGGACGTGATATGTGGCAAGATACTATAATGCACCATGACCTTCGATGTTAGGGATGTTGAGACACCAGCCTGTAATTTTTTTGATCTACCTTGGAGCCCTTTTTAAAGATGGCACAGATGTGAGCTTAGCTTGCAGGCATGTCGCAGAGATCGATGTGGAGTTGTAAGATTGTTGAAACAAACAGGCAAGAACTTAAGCAATCTCTGAGGCGGTGTCGCAGAGGATTCTGGCCAGAATCAAATCTGGACCACTAGCCTTGTTGATCTTGATATTCAGGAGTTGTTTCTTGATGCCCTCTACCGAGAATTTTATGTCTGGCATAAACTAATAAGGCGAAGGGGGCAATGATAGTGAGGCCTAAAACCAAAAGTTGATTTATTTGACCCTGAATGAAAAGGAAGCTTAGTTTTCATGTTGCAAACAACGTTCTGGACAGTTTGCTAGTAATTTGCCTCCACAGCAATCAAAAAGTGGCATTAATGGCTTCAATTTGCCATAATTTTCTGCAAATTATTTAGGAGTCAATGGGTTAAACAATAATATAAAATGGCGGTAATTACATTGGCATAATATGCAACTAAATTCTTCTGTATAACGAAATTTTTTATGCGAACAGTTTCGTCTGTATATTAAGCACTTTATACATAACGAAATTTAAGCGACAAAACACTCGCATATCGTTTCGTTATGTATTTAAGCACTTTATACATAACGGAATTTAAGCGATAAAACACTCGCATAACATTTCGTTATGTATATAAACACTTTATACATAACGAAATTTAAGCGACAAAACACTCGCATATCATTTCGTTATGTATATAAACACTCTATACATAACGAAATTTAAGCGACAAAACACTCGCATATCGTTTCGTTATGTATTTAAGCACTTTATACATAACAGAATTTAAGCGATAAAACACTCGCATAACATTTCGTTATGTATATAAACACTTTATACATAACGAAATTTAAGCGACAAAACACTCGCATATCATTTCGTTATGTATATAAACACTCTATACATAACGAAATTTAAGCGACAAAACACTCGCATATCGTTTCGTTATGTATTTAAACACTTTATACATAACGGAATTTAAGCGATAAAACACTCGCATAACGTTTCGTTATGCATATAAACACTTTATACATAACGGAATTTAAGCGATAAAACACTCGCATATCGTTTCGTTATGTATATAACACTTTATACATAACGGAATTTAAGCGATAAAACACTCGCATATCGTTTCGTTATGTATATAAACACTTTATACATAACGGAATTTAAGCGATAAAACACTCGCATATCGTTTCGTTATGTATATAAACACTTTATACATAACGGAATTTAAGCGATAAAACACTCGCATATCGTCTCATTATGTATATAAACACTTCATACTTAACGGAATTTAAGCGACAAAACACTCGCATATCGTTTCGTTATGCATGAGACGGAGCAGGGGAGCATGCGGCAGGGAGACTTCCGGCCTCCTAAGCGAAAACGTAGGCGGGTGGGGGGGGGGGGGGGGGGTGGTTGGGTGGTTCGCTGTCAAAAAAATATATCGCTAGCCCTGCCCGAACTACGTCAGGTTACAAACATAAGAGCCATGTGCGTAGCTTTCAACAAAACTCCTGTCACAAAAACGCTACAAGGAGATACTTGTGGCATCGGCGACTTCAGAGCGTACATTACTTTTTTTGCCCTCCTTTTTACTCAAGAACTATTTAAGGCCGGGGGGGACCCCGTATAAAAATGACGGAGGTGCTCGTCGGAAATTTTCGAACAACAACCTAAAAGGCACCAGAATCTCGTTAAATGGGCGTGGCTAGAATGAATTTTTACCCCTAAGAGGTACCAATTCTAAAACAACACATGTCATATTCTGTCATATTTTTTCAGCTCATACCCTAATAGGTACCGCGATAATTCTAACGGTGGTCATTTTGGATTTTAGTACCCTAAGCGGTACCAATCTACAAATTTTGACCCATAAAAGGTACGATGAGCACCCCCGTCATTTTTATATAGGACCTCCTACCCCCCCACCCCACCCCCCAGTGCCTAAGAAGCACCGTGAAGCAAGATCGTCTGCCAGAACAAGCACATATGCATAACGAAATTTAAGCGACAAAACACTCGCATATCGTTTCGTTATGTATATAAACACTTTATAAATAACAAAATTTAAGCGACAAAACACTCGCATATCGTTTCGTTATGTATATAAACACTTTATACATAACAAAATTTAAGCGACAAAACACTCGCATATCGTTTCGTTATGTATATAAACACTCTATACATAACGAAATTTAAGCGACAAAACACTCGCATATCGTTTCGTTATGTATATAAACACTTTATACATAACGAAATTTAAGCGACAAAACACTCGCATATCGTTTCCTTATGTATATAAACACTATACGTAACGAAATTTAAGCGACAAAACACTCGCATATCGTTTCGTTATGTATATGAACACTTTATACATAACGGAATTTAAGCGACAAAACACTCGCATATCGTTTCGTTATGCATATGACAACTACATACGTAACGAAATTTAAGCGATTATATTGTGGCTAATTTTTTTTTTTTTTTTGCTTCTGTGCTAGTATACAAGGACCAAACATTCCTTAGCTGACCTCATATTTACCCACGCTCGCCCACGCCAATCACCGAGGGAATTTGAACTTGACAGCTCTCCTTTAGAGTACATGAAGGAGTTTTCAAACAAATGAAACGTTTCTTATATTTTTGCCTTGCAGGGTTTGAGCCGGGAATGCTGCACTGCAATTTACATTGTCCCTTGGATAAACGACCAAGGGGACAATATCTGTTCAGAAAATGGCCTATAAAAAAGATACAAGAAAGCCTTTGATCCCAAAAATGTAAAGAAAACAATTTATGCTGTTTGTACCGTTGATTTCGCTGTAAAAGGCTTTCTCTCAAATTAAAAAAAAAATTCGAAAACTAAAAGCCATGCGATTTGAAATCGCCCTATAATGCATTGCAAACTGAATTATGTTTGTCATTTATGATAACAGATTGTGTCTCATTCAAAATGGTGGTTGTCATTGGCTTTACAGTTTTTGACACTCTAAAATGAAAATTGCATCCCAAAACCTTTGCTGAAGGGACAAATTGGCCCCCACTCAACAAATCATGGCTCAAACCCTGGCCTTATTAAAAATAAGACAACAAACAATGGAGGAATGTGTAATAATCAAGGACCATAAATACGAAATATCAATCTTACGAATAATCGAGGTATGTGAGTTGAGCACACGGTTCGATTGTGAAAAATTAATTTAGGACCATTTAGGCAGCTTAGATGTGAGACTACCATAAAACCTTGCTTATCGCTTGGAAGAAATGCGTCGATTGATTTTTTGAAAGATAATCAGAAGTATGATGAAAAGCAGAATCAATTTCGAAGGCGAGTCCCTTTCTCTTTAAATTTCATGCACGAAAATTCTTCTCGTGTAAATCGATTCTCTAAAAGAATCCGGTTTTCTAACAAGGAAACCTTTTCATTTCAACTGTTTTAAATACTGAACATCTTTGTAATTTATTTGTTGAATAACGTATTGTAAATTTTGGCTAAACTGCAGAATACCCCGCAAGTTTTTGAATGTGCCTCTTTTGGACCTTTTGATTTTTGATAATTATTTAGTAACACACAAAAGATAATATTCGTAATTCTCGGTATTTAGCTGGAACTAGTAGCTTGCAATGGAGACTCATGACAAGGGAGTATCTTAAAAAAAAAACATCTGCATGTGAAAAGATTGTCTCGCATGAACTACTACAAGCTGTAGTTCCAGTTCAATACCGAGAAAATTGTCCATTGTTATTACCTGTTGAGATAATAAATAAATAAATATAACAATTTTGTTTATTTCGACTCATTTTTGATAGGTCAGAAATATTGGTTCATCTTTGCAAACGATGGATAACGATAACGAAACGATATGCGAGTGTTTTGTCGCTTAGATTCCGTTAAGTATGAAGTGTTAATACATAACGAAACAATATGCGAGTGTTTTGTCGCTTAAATTCCGTTATGTATAAAGTGTTTATATACATAAGGAAACGATATGCGAGTGTTTTGTCGCTTAAATTTCGTTATGTATGAAGTGTTTATATACATAACGAAGATATGCGAGTGTTTTGTCGCTTAGATTCCGTTATGTGTATGATGTCTTTATATACATAACGAAACGTAATGCGAGTGTTTTGTCGCTTAAATTTCGTTATGTATGAAGTGCTTTAAACATAACGAAACGATATACGTGTGTTTTGTGGCTTAAATTTCGTTATGCATAAAGTGTTTATTACATAACGAAATTATATGCGAGTGTTTTGTCGCTTAAATTTCGTTACGTATAAAGTGCTTATATACATAACGAAACGATATGCGAGTGTTTTGTCGCTTACATTTCGTTATGTATAAAGTGTTTATATACATAACGAAACGATATGCGAGTGTTAGGAGCCTGGGGGGGGGGGGGGGGATGTGCCCTTGTTACTTGCAATTGGTCTCTAATGCGTTGTGCGTCAAACTCAGTCAAGCGTAACGAGGAGAAGAATACTGGTCAGCTGGCGTCTCCGCTAGCTTCAACGCTTTCTTGATATGCTCGCCGGCGAAAATTAAATTCTAGTGGCAGATAAAATCTGATATCTTGATCGCTTACTCTTTAGCGTTATTCAGTCTTTAATTCAATTGAATCGATGGAATATTATTCGAGTTATGAATCCTCAAAGGTACATGTACATCTTTAGACTCTTTAGAATGGAACGGTCCGATTTATGACAATTTCCCATCCGTGCGCTAAAACGGCGGACAAATCGTCATTTATATAAAATCGTCCATTACAAAAATACAGTTTTAAACGACTAGTTCTTCTAGATATAACAATAAAATAACTTTCGCACTACATATCGAGAAAGGTGCAACATAGCCTGCATGGCTGGCGGGTTTTTTTTGCGCGTGATGCTGAATTCGCGCGCGGAGCGGCGAAGCCGCGAGATTTCGTGGGCTTTTTGAGTAGCCCACGAAACCGGGCAGGCGGTTTCTCACAGCTTCGCCGCTCGCGAATTATGGCGCGCAGGTGCAACAAGAAAGAACAAATTTTGATCATGTGCTAGGCAACGAGATCTGCCAACAGATCGAATTTCATTTGAACGCCTGAACAATTATTTTGAACGGCTTGCAGTGAACGGCCGAAACAGAACAAAAATTTCGAACGGCTGGCTGTGAACGGCTATGGAAAAATTTCGAGTGGAGTGAGTTTTCGGTCAGAAAGCGAACGAAACCAAAATAGGTCACTTATGTAAACAAGGGCCCCAAGTGCCAGCGTCACGCAAAATTCATGTTGAAAATTCTTTCAGAACTTCATGTTTACCAATTGTGAAGATAAAATCTTGAATGAAACTTAATATAATAATCGATGTCATAAAGCGGGGAAGGAAGACAGAAAACAAATTTAGCCCTTTTAAGTTTGTTGTAGTTGCCAGGATTTGCATATGTCAAAATGGTAATTTGAAACCTGAATACAGAATATGCGCTGCCATGAATTCTCTGTTTTCCTTGCAGTTTCGCTGGCCACAATTAAGCTTTTCCAAATTCTACAAGCGTTAAATATAATCCTTGCCCGTACATCACGTAAGTCTTCACGTGTTCCACTTTACAAATGTGCACCAACAGTTAACGACATACAAGACTATCCCAATACTCAGTGCACTCCCTATCATCAAACCGGAAACTGACGCGCATGAAGATTTTCCAAGATATTTTCATTCCAATACGCCTAATACAACGACGCCCAAGTATACTCTCCCACAGCGTCTTGTTCCCTATAACAATTTGAAGTTGTTCCCTTGTCCCTCAAAAATAAGTTAAGGTGTTCTCGGAAATTCACTTTTATCAAGTTCCCCTGTTCCTGAAATTCTGTTCCATGTTCCCTTGATCCCCAAAAATATTCTTAACTGTTCCCACAATTTCTCTCAGTTTTGTCGCTTAAATTTCGTTATGTATAAACTGTTTATATACATAACGAAACGATATGCGAGTGTTTTGTCGCTTAAATTCCGTTATGTATGAAGTGTTTATATACACGAAACGATATGCGAGTGTTTTGTCGCTTAGATTCCGTTAAGTATGAAGTGTTATATACATAACGAAACGATATGCGAGTGTTTTGTTGCTTACATTCCGTTATGTATGTGTTTATATACATAACGAAACGATATGCGAGTGTTTTGTCGCTTACATTCCGTTATGTATGTGTTTATATACATAACGAAACGATATGCGAGTGTTTTGTCGCTTAAATTCCGTTATGTATGAGGTGTTTATATACATAACGAAACGATATGCGAGTGTTTTATCGCTTAAATTTCGTTATGTATAAAGTGTTTATATACATAACGAAACGATATGCGAGTGTTTTGTCGCTTAAATTCCGTTATGTATGAAGTTTTATATACATAACGAAACGATATGCGAGTGTTTTGTCGCTTACATTCCGTTATGTATGAAGTGTTTTATATACATAACAAAACGCTATGCGAGTGTTTTGTCGCTTAAATTCCGTTAAGTATGAAGTGTTATATACATAACGAAACGATATGCGAGTGTTTTGTCGCTTAAATTTCGTTATGTATGATGTGTTTATATACATAACGAAACGATATGCGAGTGTTTTGTCGCTTACATTCCGTTATGTATGATGTGTTTTATATACATAACGAAACGATATGCGAGTGTTTTGTCGCTTAAATTCCGTTATGTATGAAGTGTTATATACATAACGAAACGATATGCGAGTGTTTTGTCGCTTAAATTTCGTTATGTATGTGAATTAATTTTATTATTTATTTCATTTTCATACAGAAGGAATTACTCGCATAAAAAATTTCGTTATATAGAAGTACTTAATTGCATAATTTGCGAATATATATATTCCCATATAAAATGCATATATTATTTTTATTTAATTTACAGCATTGTGCGCCAAACTACTTGACAAAGTTTTATACAAGTTGCATGTTGTCTTTCCGACAATTTACAACTTACATTGTCTTTCACAGTTTTTGCATTCCGGTTAGCTGCTCAAAACGGCAACTACATGTATTAGAACTTGTACAAAACATTGTCAAGTGCGAAGGCAGAGCTCTGTAATTTGTTTATCTCTAAACACAGCCAAACCTGTCATTGTGGCTCTAACAATCACATAATTTAGAAAGGAAGACTAAAAAAATATTAAGAATCGAAATTGAATAATGTCTAGGAATTGAAAGTCATGCCCAGATGTGTTTTATGTTTTTCATGCGGCAACCTTCTGGACTCTGACTTCTGTGATATTTAATTTTAACATAAATACATAAGGTTGATACTGCAGTATGGAAGGAGATGATTATAGTTAAAACACAAAGCTGATAACTTACTCAGTGATGTTGATTCCTTCCACTGCCACAATGCAAGCTGGATAAACCTTTAAAATACAATTTACTTATTAGCCGAGGAACTGAGTACACATCTAAAAGTTAAGTAAATTGTTTTGTGAACTTCTGAGCAAGAAACAACAAGAAATAAACTCGCAAAATCTTTTTCTCGCCGATTTCTCACCTCAAACTGTTGGTCCAGTGCCCACTTGGGAAATAAATGTTAGCGTGACAGCGTGACTTGGCTATTCCCACGGCTATTCGTACGGCACCCATTTGCTATTCATACGGGAGTCCAAAATTTTCGACAATTTCCGACGTTATTCTTCACTTTGTTGGTCCACAATGTTAAATGTTCGTTTAGTTTTACGAAGCGCTTCTGGTAAGCGATGTTGATTTCGCTGAGTCTCTGTATATAGACTGATGAAGAGGCAGCAGCCTCGAAACGTCTGAGAAACTAATTTTTAGCGCTACATTTGAAAACATTTTTTAGTCTACATTCACGATAACGCGCGCTACACAGATTTATGCGCATATTATGTGCATTATGTGCATCTTTTGATTACGAGTAGTCCCTCCTTGTAGAGCGAGCGAAACGCGCGTGAAAATCACCCCACGCAAGAAAGGCGCGCGTCTCGCCTTTCTCGCGTGGGGTGATTTTCACGCGCGCTCGCGTTTCGCTCGCTCTACTATCCCTGAGGAAAAAGGAGGGACTACTCGTAGTCTACTCTGTATACTACGCGAGCGACTCATTTCCTGACACTTGTTATTCTTTACTTTTGTTGGTCCACAATATTAAAAATTGGTCCACAATATTAAATGTTCGTTTAGCTGTACGAAGTGAAGAATAACTTCGAAATTGTTTTGGACTCCCGAACGAATAGCAAATCGAAGTGTGCGTACGGGTGCCGTACTTATAACCATTGCGTAAAATAAAATACCGACAGCCTGTAAGCTAGTTATAAATAAGTGTAAAGCGAAAACATTGAATTTAAAAAGTCTTTGAAGACTGTTACAGCTCGTTGCGGATATAGAAAACAGAGCATGACACGCTCTGATATGATCTATAAATCATTGATGTCGCAACTTGATCTCAGTGCAAATCTTGATGCATTTCTCACCTGACAAGCACAACTCTTTGAATATCGTAAGAAGTTGATTCCATCACAGCCACGAAACATAACTGACGAGAGAGCGCGAATTCCCCTAGAGGCCGGGAGCGATGAAGCGGCTGTATTCGCAGGCTAATGCGAGTGTTGCAGCCACCTCATTATTACACACGAAGGAATGATTGCGACATACGACATTGATCATCTTTTCAAACGCTGCTCATGAGCTTTACGTTTTAAAAATCTTCACAATTTAGAATCTATAAACATACCTGTATCTTCCGGAGATGTTTTAAGAAGAAAAGATGTAAAGCGATTTAGTGTACGTTGGCAGATTTGTGTGAGGTTTTTACACCGAGGATGCGCTGTAGATTTGCAGGTCTGAAGCAGACGCGGACGGGAATTCTTTTAAAAGGTGCGGCTCGTTCATGGATGGATGACGTTGTCCGTCTGGAAATATCACGCGATACTTTTTTATGAATCAACAATGACAGCAATCAATCAATCAATCAATCAGGGACGGAGACCTTTTTGCAATTAGGGCTATTTTTAGTTAGCCCATTTTAGGGAGTACCCCCCCCCCCCCCCCCCCCACTCCGGGACACAACCCGCACGAAAAGACCGAAAGGCGCCAAAATTGTGGCGCTGTGTCGTTTGAGTTGAATATGAAATTAGCGAAGGAGTAAATGAGAGAATAAAAGTTAAAAAGTCTTTCCTGAGCTGCGATTTTCCGATTTTCGGCTAAATCTCGCAGGCTCTCTGGTGGGATATAGGGCGAAAAAAAAGACGAACGGAGAGGGGGTTAGTGCTCGTTCCCCTCTCCCCAGTTTTAATATTTACGTAAACTAATACCCGTTTCTTTCCCCATGGCACTGACATGTATCAGTTTAGGTAAAGATACTCTTTGGCCAAATGCCACAATTGTTTGTGGCGTGACCGTTGCGCAATTTTTCCTTTTAGCTCTTTCTAGAATGATTAGCTACATATATGAGATAGGTGAAGTGCCGCGGGGGCATTCGACTTTCATTATGTTTCAGCTACGGCGCACTGTCGAAGGCCAACGAGCCTGATTCAGCTGTCTGCGTCTGCTTTCTAGTATTGAGCGCTGATCACGTCAGGTCTCGCCAACCGTAGTGCCTTTTCTAATAGAATGCCTTTTTTTACATTGTTTGATCGGTCCTGAGTACTGATACAATGCTACGCAATAGATCGTTCACGGTATTTGCAGTTTTCGTTGATTTGTCTTTTATGGTCCGTATAGAGAGGTTTGACTGATGTACATCTAGCCAAATTGGCTATTCCTGTTTTTAATAGCCTTTTAATATCGTATTCCCAAATTAAGACTTCACCACTGAGTGCCTTTTGTTTGGCATAGTGCGATAGCTGAACATCACCATGCACCGAGTTTATTTATTTATTTTTAATTTAATCAATATTTATACAGGGACATCTATTTAGCTGAGCAAGTTTAAGTATAGCCTGCGTAGCAGGCGCATGAAAAGAATATGGGCGCGCGGCGAAAGGGGCGCGCGAGCGAGACACGCGAGGAGGAAAGGAGCGTGTCTCCCTCGCGCGCCCCTTTCGCCGCGCGCCCATTTTCATGCTACGCAGGCTAGTTTAAGTGGAGCCCTGTTAAAATACTAAATTACAATGGTATGTAAAAATCTATTACAAACGTATACACTTGCACTAACTGACTATACAAACATAGAAATAGGAATTATTAAATAGAAAATGCAGAAAAGTAGCGATTAATCGGAAGAGCGCTTAAAATGACGCTTGCATTCTATTTTATGTTGTTTTACGGCCGCGTTTTTGTTTAATCCGGAAATCCGAAAATGTAAAGTCACATAAATTCGAAACAAGCTAAAATAGTAAGGATAAGGTTAACCCCCTGGGGGGGGGGTACTCCAGACAATTTAGGATAGGTGTGTGCCGCCAAGGTTCTCAAACCCTGACCCTATTTAAGGGTAGAAAATCGAGATTTGATAACTATCATCTTTCTACGCGCATTCGCTCTCAATTTATCTCCCACGCAGCTGTTATTTGTCTCGTCACGCAACGGGAGGAGCGTTGCGTGACGAGACAAATAACGGCTGCGTGGGAGGCTACATGTACTCTCGATTCAGTTTTAAAATTGTTTCGCAAATCTACAAAACCCTTCAAGCAAATAATTTAAAACAAACAAACAAACATATCCGAGGTTTTCAGTATAAGTATGAATAAAATATGTCGATATCTGGTGAGTTTTAATTTGCTGAACTTGTTTTATCTCTCCTTTTATACATAAGCGACTTAGTAACTATTTTGTTTTTGCTGAAATCGAGGAAAACTTTTTAATAAACTGTTGTAATAGGTAGAGTTAAATAAGATTAAATTTATTATATAAGGTTAGATTTAGGTTTATGATAATTAGTTATATTCAGATAAATAAATTTTTATTGGATAGTTTGTGATTATAATGTATAAGGTTGTTTTTAAACGTTTTTATAATTATTGTATGTAGTAGTCCACGGCTCACTGGAAGAGCATTTTTAAATGAAGGTGATTCCGTGTTTTTGTTTTTATTTTAAAAATAAAGATGATGATGAAATAGAAAGATGATGAACCGCGAAAAGAATGTCGCAAATATTTCCTGCAAGTCCAAGCGGCAGTCCACGCCAATCTGGTAATTACATAGTTTCCAGTTTCCCTCATTTTTCACAAACAGTGATTTAGACTTGCGACAAGTCGACCTTACGAGTTTCACAGTAAAGCGAGCGAAGCGAGCTCTTGAAGCCATTCCGACGCCATTTAGCGAAGTTATTCGAAGTCGTTGTCTCCCCTTCTAAAAAGAAAGGGAGACAACGACTTCGAATAACTTCGCTAAATGGCGTCGGAATGGCTTCAAATTCGGTACAAGACACAAGTAAACGACACATTTGAGATAGGTAAACTTTATTTCAAAATAGATAGTTATTTACCCAATTTTAGAGAATCCGTGATTTTCCCATGCATTTCTCTGTATACACAAGCTGTCGCATACACCACGTATGTAGCTTGGGAAGCCTGTGCTGCAGTTAGGATCGATCAAAGGAGGAGAAAAGATCATGCATGCAAGGAAGACTAGACGTTTTAAGCTCATTGAAACTCATTGAACGTGTGTTAAACCGTTCTAAAATATTCATGAAGCAGGCATATTAGCATGTGAATCAAAAAGTTACTGAATCAAAAGGCTGCAAAGATTTAAATAGTTCGTGCCTCGCAGGCTGCAAGCGACTGAAGTTCGGACACGAAACAGAAAGTGACTCGGGAACATATCAAATTCCGCCATCTTCCCGCCAAGCTAAAACAAGAATTTCCATGGCTTTTAACTAACGTGTTGGGTTACCTTTGTGACTTTTGGTCTATAATCTCAAAGATTTAAAGCACGATTGTGGAATCTACCTTCACCATTATGTCAGCTCAAGAAGTTGTTCAAGACTTGTCTTTTCCAGTGAAGGTTTACGTTGGCATCGTTCATCTTTTACTTTTGTTTTTAGTCGTTCTGTTTCTTCAAAGACCCAGGAAAACGGCGACAAGGGCGCTCAACAGGGCCGCAAAAACAGAACGCTTACCAAAGATGATCGCGCCGTGACAATCGAATCATGCGAATGGATAAATTCAACGCTAGCTTGGTTCCGTCTACACGCTCAAAGCTCAAAGCAACGAAGACAAAGACCGCACGCCGCACATTGTCAAGTTGTGGCTACGTGCTTCTAAGGGCTGGTCGTTTAATACCTGTGAGGGGCCCCGGCCATTTTGAGAAAGCTTAGAAGATTTTCAAACCGACCCCCCAGTTCATCCTAATTCTTTGAAAATGACCCCCCATAAATTTGACATATTGTGAAAGTGACCCCCACCCCCCCATCCGATTATTTTAGCTAGAAATTGAGCCGAAGTTCACCACATGCTTTAATACTTAAAGGGAGCCTCCATTGTTATAACAAATTGACGTTAAATTGTTGGAAATAAAAAAAATTTTTAAGAGTAGGTGCAAATATAATTTTAGTGTACAAAAAAATGTACATGAATATCGTCTATTTTCGCTTTCAAATTTCCCGCGCGCTGCCATTTTGAATATTTATGACGTGTTACGGTTGTCTTATTGTTGCATACAAAAGAACTTCGATTCTTAACAATAGCGACAACCGTAACACGTCTCAAATATTCAAAATGGCGGCGCACGGAAATTTGAAAGCGAAAAATAGGCGATATTTATATCCATTTTATTTGTACACTAAAATTATCTTTGCACCTGCTTTTTAAAAATTTTAAATTTCGACTTTATTTCCAACAATTTAACGTCAATTTGTTCTGACAATGGAGGTTCCCTTTAAAGTAGTGTTAAAAGATCGGTGTTTATTTTTCACGGCTGTTATATTACTCAATTCACTGCAGCCTACCACTGAACCATTGCACGAACGATCGTTTTATACGATCGGAAGTACTACTGATTGTTGATTTGCATGCTAAACTTGGTACTATATAGAGGTTACTTCACGGTTGGTGAGCGCGTACGATTTTTATTCACGAGTTGGGAAGAATCACAAACGACCGAGCGAGGCTTTGCGAGCGAGTGAGTTTGTGATTCTTTCCAACGAGTGAATAAAAATCGTACGCGCTCACCAACCGTGAAGTAATTTGTTTATTATATGCATACTGAGATTTACACACCAGAAAAAACAAGACGAAACGATTAAATTATCAACACTTCAGTAGAAGGGTTCTTGGTTTATTGTCAGACTCAACTTTTAAGTGGAAAAATTCACCGAATTCACACATCTAACAAAAATAACCACGACAATAATTTTTTCCAAAACTATAACAAGACTATTATACATAATAAGACACTTTACGACAAAAACAAGGCAGTTTGCGTACCTGTGTTTTGAAGTTTTTGCCGCTTTGATAACAACAACAAATGGCGAGAGTTCAAACTTGCTTGCACGTTTGGCGATTTAATTGCTTTTTTTTAGCTTCTTTTAGCCTTATTCTTTCTCCTGTTAAACGTATATTTTCCCTTTCAGTAAAATCTGTTAAAGTTCTTTTCTTTAGGTCCGCAGAAATCCGCATTTTTCATTGAAGTGATGGAACTTTAAACCCTTTTGTCGCCATGAATGAATTTCTTCAAGGCCTTCAAGGAGGGCGAAGGCACACTGAATGGCGGGAATTCCCGCGTACGATTTTTGTCACTAGTAAAAAATGTCGTATCGCGATTCTGATTGGTCATACGATATTCTTCACTAGTGAGGAAAATCGTATGACCAATAGGATGGCTTGTCATACGTGAAGGGACGATTTTTATCTCACAGTTTTCTGGTGTGTAAATCTCAGTATGTATATAATAAGAATATGTATTCACTCAGTTACTTGACAAGTTGTATTCTTTGCGGTTTTGATCTGAACACACTGGACAGCTGAGTCGCCGTCGGCTCCAAAAATTATGCAAACCAATGTCCTGCTTGAGTGTTCCAGTTCGCGTCTGACAGAATTTGTGGTACACAACCATATCAATGCCGTTATTTCAGAGTTTGTTTTTAACGCAAGGATTGCTTTGCGTTCATTGTATGGCAGATTGTTTTTTGGCTTTTTAATTTGAACCCTTTGCGAGTTCTGTTTTAACTTCCTCTAGGAAGGTTTCTAGGGCAACTGATGGATGTACTGGTGGTTCCCAGTTGATTTAACGTAGAAGGGGTGCAGTTCATTGTTCTGGCCGTGATAGATGTATTTGAGACCCATTCGTCTCGCAAATTGTCGATAGTCTTTTAGCAGTTGTCGCCTAACGCGATTCTCTGCTAGAATCGGCGGGGGGATAAATTTTAGCCCCTTTGATAATAAATTTATCTCGTCAGTTGACATTTTGTAATATGAGAGGTTTTTTTATGAATTTCTGGTTTGTATTCTCAATTGTATATTGTCTCCTGTTTTTCAAGTTCTTCTCACTTTATGTCTTTTGTTAATGGATTTGCGCTTTTTTGTTTCCCTCCCCTTTTCTGCACAGTCAGAGAACAGACAGGGATATATTTCACTTATTTTGTTGTTCTTTTCCATTGCTTTCATCATTTGATCGATCTTTTCGATCTTCTTTGCAAGCGTTTCCGCTAAACTAATTACATCTTTGTGTGCCTCGGAATTAGTGTCTTTGGCCTCAAGCGGCCTGTTTTTAACGAGTTTCTCATTGTTTGTCTTCTTTCCTTTGGAAACGTTCTTAGCTCTTTGCTCAGTTTTGCTGAGTTTAAACCGTTGCTTCGTTCTATCTTCCGATAGTGGAAGCGTGTGAGTGCTCCGATGAGTTTCTGCTCCGCGTCCTTTCTGTTCTCTCGGCTCGTGGCGGCGTTTTCTGATCGGCGAATGTTGGCCGTTCTGATGGCGTTTTCTGATCGGTGAACGTTGGCCGATCTCCAGCTCGTCATCAGCGGATTCTAACAGCTTGTTTTCTTCTTTGCCAAGCTCTTTTTGGCCTGATGTGGATGCCGGGGCCAGGTAGTAGCATGCCGTCTTTTGAAAGTGTTAAGTTTTCCATTCTTAAAGTGATTCCATCGAAAAAGAAGATGTAATGAAAATTTTCTAAAACTTTGCACAGCTATTTATCACGTGTAGTGCATCAGAAAAATACAATAAAAAGAGGGGGTCACCATGCCCGTTTTCAAGTTATAGCGCTGTCATATATTGCTTATTTGCTAGCTCGTGACGGCAATATTGAAAATCCAAGCCTTGAGCGAGAGGCAACCATTCTTTCCAGAAAGTAATAATTAGCAATGAAAAATTAGTATTATTATATATTATAATAGCAGAACAATGTCATCGTGAAAAGCCTTAAAGTTACCGAAAAAGAGAAACATAAAATAATAGGGCCGCCAATTTCAGCAACCGCACGCTCCCAGTGAAACGCTAAAAACTAGATTGTAAAAGTGATTTCATGAGAATATTTCAAAATCTACTAATGAAATATTCAAATATGGATATATAATGGAGAGAAGTATTTTCTTCAAATACGTGCAATAAAAAAGATAGGTCACCATGCTCGCTTAGGAGAAAACTAACACTTATTTACTAAGGAAACTGAATCCTCAAAGGAAACTCTTGCTTCGGAGTGCGCACGCGCTCCTGCACGCGCAAATGACGCAATTTATTATGCGCAGTAGTGATGCGCAATGCAATACTACGGAATCACCTTGAACAAGACTGCAGTTTCGATTCTATAGTGAATCTCGTCAGTTGTTTCTTTGTTAAAGGTCTCAGTGGAATGGCAGTAAAAACTGATAGCATTCCGTAGTTTGTTGGAAGTTTGACGGTTTTATACTCATTGTATCCCGTTGTGAGGATCCAAAATTCTGGCTTCTTATTGGCTCTCATTTGTCCAATAGCCAGATGTTTTTTTCGATCCTGAAATGGTTGTGTTTCTTTTGAAGGTCGTTTTGCTGCCTGCTTTTTGGAGCTATAACGTCTAGCATCTCGTAAAGAGACAGTGTAGTGAAATTGCATATATGTTGCTTGCTATTCCATGCCTTTTTGAAGGCACTGTTTTAAACTTGCAGCCTGATAGTTGATTTTAAAAGCACGACGCAGGACGGAGCTCTGTCTTAAATCTTAAAATTCCACTTCTCATAAGAGTTATTAAAATGACCCCCCAGGTAATGCTTCCTTTTTCTGAAAATGACCCCCAAAAACAATCAAGATTTTGAAAATGACCCCCCAGCAAAATGGCCCCCCCCCCTCACAGGTAATAAACAACCAGCCCCTTGCTATAAAGATGCTGAGCCTTATGCGTATCAAGAAGCTAAGTGGCGTGATATTTCCTGCGGTAGCTGTGTATTTACAAAGAAAAACTGCTTGAACTTTGGAATACTGCCGTCGTAAGCAGCTGCAGTAGATGGCAGCGTTGCAACTGGCACTCTCACTTTCATGCAGCTTGGTCTACCAGAGGTATGGTGAGCGGCAGTAAAAAGATCGACAAGTTCCGATTTTTTGGCCTTTGAATGGAAGGCAACTCAAATATTGATGAGTAATCAATGCAATCAATGACCAATCAATGCAATCGATAAGTAATCAATGACTGAAAATTTTGTGGCCTATCGATTACTCATCGATTACCCATTGATCATCGGCAATAATCAATGACTAATCAACTGATTACCCATTGATTACTCATCGATTACACATTGATGTCATTGATTTCATTGATGAGATATGCCTGGTAAGTAATATCAGGGATAGCATATTGACTCTTCGCAGTTAAATTAAATTGATGTGAGGTAATTCTTGGCAATTATCTTTTATGTCAGTCCTGCAAGGTATAGGGTATCTATTCACATATACAGTACCTTCTTATCACCTAATCCTGTGTGTGCGTTTTCTAACAAACAGCTCAGCGACTCCCCTTGCTTCCAGTCACTTGGCACAGAGACGTACGTAGAAGGAGTTGCAAAGTACAGTCAAGGACTAAGTACTCTGTAAATAGCAGGCATATATAATGCGACTTTTAAGTCATTGACTATAAAACAATGCCAATGTTCCAGGTGGCATGCTCGGCATCAAACACCGTATTTTTGGCTTTTTAAATTTTGTTTTTCGCCAAAGTAAGTCAGTAGTTGAACATTTTTTGGTTCTTTATATTCTAGGTACAATTACAAAAGAAAAGAACTGTGATTTGAAGGTGGCCATCTTCAAAGCCGTATTTCTTTTCCTTGCCTGCAAATATTCCATTGCAACAACCGACAACAACACTCACAATAACGTGGCTTGATTTTTCCAGCACATGAAGCCATCGTGCAAATGGAATATTGTATTAACGATGATCGGTGATTCCCGAAGTGGCAAATAATTCAAGAATGCGGCAACTTTGAATAATTTACGAAACATGGGTTTTTCAAAGCATTTAGAAAATAGAAGACGTGAAGTAGCAAACTTGACGACCCAAATTCGCCGCGTTTCGTCGAGACTATAGGAAACTACAATAGGTAAGGCCGTTTGTACATATACTGAATGTTATCATACTTAAAAATACCAGAAAACAAATCGATAGTTTTTTCACGAGTCGAACAAACTTGAATTTCTTGAAATTCACAAATTACGCACTATAAACATCTTGTTCTTTCTTTGCTTATAGTTTTTGCTGGGAGCTTCGATCTTTTCCGGTTATATTAACGCTTACATTGCCGAATAATCGATTGATAAAAGGGAGCCTCCGCGCCATTAAATAGCTGCGAGCCACTTTAAGCCTAGCCTGCGATACATTTGACGTCATGCCTTTTTCAGGCGACTGTTCACACTTAAACGATAAATCTCCGTTTTCAAAAATTTCCACTTTGGACAGCAGTTTTGAAAATCTCCGTTTTCAGTGCGTTTTTTTAATCGCGTTTACGTGTGGACGAAAGGCGAAATGTTTGTTTTTAAATGAAAACGCATACGTGTGTTTACATAAATAATTGCACAAATACAGTAAGAAATCTTTAGATAACACGGATGTGAAGTACAACGGTGTTGCCTTACCTGTCTACCTGTACTTTGAACGTTTTAGGTGAAGCTTTGCTGACTTTTCCGTCACAGCATTTGAGCTATGAGCCATAAGCCGCGTCGTAATCCACTCTGTTGACCGCGAAGCGAAGGGTAAAACGTAAATGCAAAAAATGGAAAACATGGCTGCAATGTGAGGTTGCCACGTGAAAATCCCTAAGCGCAAATTTCATAACGTGTTATATTTATATTAATCTGACACGGAAGTATGCATTCGAAAAGCACCAGCCTTGTGTCAACCAGTCACCAACATTCACTCACCCCCCCCCCCCCTCCCACACCATCCTTGTGTCAACCAGTCACCAACATTCACTCACCCCCCCTCCCCCACACCAGCCTTGTGTCAACCAGTCACCAACATTCACTCACCCCCCCTCCTCCCACACCAGCCTTGTGTCAACCAGTCACCAACATTCACTCACCCCCCCCCCCCCCATTTGTCAACCAGTCGCCATCATCCAATTTACCTTTTGAACTCAGTTGATAAAACCAAAGTTTCGTGTTTCACCCCCTCCCCCCACACCAGCCTTGTGTCAACCAGTCGCCACCATCCAATTTACCTTATGAACTCAATGATAAAATGAAATTTGTGTTTGATCATCCCCCCCCCCCACACACACAACACACACACACACACACCACACACACACACACACACACACCCACACACACACACCACACACACACACACACACCACACACACACACCACACACACACACACACACACACACTCACTCTGTTTTTAAAAACCACTACAGAAAATTTGAGTGAGTTAAAAATGACACGGGCATTAAAAAATATAACATGAATGCGCCTTTTACTATTATTGCTCTGTCTCATTTAAAAAAACCCGCACCAATATATATTTTCTGAAAGCAAAGGTTACAAAAACGTATTTATTTCAAGAAAAACGATTTATACGCTTTGAATATAATGAGTGATTTTCAAAAGTACATTTTTAACAAAACTGAGCTCCGCTTCAGCCGGAAATATGATTTTAAATTCAGTGGGAGATGAACATTTCGCCGAGTGCCTAACGCCTTTGTCTAAAAACCCGTGTTGGGGAATTTTGATAACTTGTTTGGTTTGTTTTCTGCTGCATGCAGTTAAATTTTCAAGTTCGAAAGACATCTATTCTCCGCATTTAACTGTCCAAAACGTTTGAACAAAAACAAACTGAGATAAAAATCGGAGACGCGGTTTTTCGACAAAGTTGTGAGGTACACTAGAAGGCGCCATGTTCATCTTCTTCTTTAGATAATTCTGGATGGAGCAGATGAGAACTCAATTTGTAAGATGTACTTTTGGAAATCACTTGCTATGTTATGTTATTACTAAATCCATGATTTCTCTTCAAATATATAGTTTTTGTAATCTTTTATTATTAAGCTTTCAGGAAATAAATAGTTTGCTCGCGTTTTAACAAGACATAGAGCAATAAAAAGGCACGACAAGTGACTTTTTTTTTTGGGGGGGGGGGGGGGGGGGGTTATCACAGATACCTTAAAACAATGATTTGATGACCCTTTCATGATTCTCATTACTCCGTCAAGTAATGCTGGGAGCGTAGATATTGGAAAATAGATCACAATTGTACGCACACTCTAACAACACAGCAATGCGGTTAGCTAGACCGTCATGTTCAGCGCTCACAGCACTCGCAGACAGTGTTTTGCCCTCTTTAGGGCTCATCAATGCAAGATAGCTGGTGAAAACATAATAAGACCTAGTGGCACTTCACGTATTTCATACAGTACTGTGCAAAAGATATGAGAGCGAATTTCGACGAATTTCGAGACTTTTCGTCATTTTTCGACGAAAAACAACGAATTTTTAAACGAAATTCGTCGAATTCGCTCTCATATCTTTTGCACAGTACTGTATATGCTGCTGTCCGATCAAACAAAGAGCTGTGAGAAAAATCGGTTTCCATCCATTTGCACGTGTAAATCACAACAGTGGCAAAGGGCGAAAAATTCGATCTGTTCTATTCAAGCGTCTAGAATTCGTTTACTTAAAAGCAAAGTAAGCAAGGCTAGTACTACTTAGAAAGCGGTTGTTCGCGGTTCTTTGCTTCTTGTTCAGTTACTTAACAGCGTTTGCACGACCACTCCCATACGCGACCAGCTCCCCTCAGCGACCACCCTCATTAAACAACCTCGTTCCCAGGGTTTTTCGACCTATTTAAAGGGACAGTATCACGAGGTTCCACGCACGGCACTGTTCACTATTCTTGCACCGGAATTTTGGACATATCACTGTTAAAAGTGATTTTTTCTTTCTTCCGGCTATCAAAACGGATTTTTTGATTCAACAAATACCTCCACTTCTCGACGACCTTTTTGAATTTGCCGAATCAAACTTGAAAACGTCGGCCCAGTTTTCAAGTTTCGCCCTCATGACACTGCCCCTTTAAATTCCTAGTAGAACTCTGTAATTCCCCACTCCAGAAATTGAAACTATTAAAATTACCATAATACTCTTTAAAGTGCAGGTTTGGGTGGTGCTTGATGTAAGCATGATTTTTCCAATTTCTTTTGTTTTCAGCACGAACTTCACGTGCTATGGTTCAACTTCCTGGCAATTTGCACACGGTGCACATCTGTATACGAACATACAATGCTACGTCCTAGCGTTCCTACATATACTCTGAATTCCATTGTGCCATTCTTACAAAGGAGACTTGAATAATTACACCCCGGAGGGCTGAGTCTGCACATAAAAGATTATTATGGTATTTTTTCGGAGTGGCCTGTTGAAAGGAAGCTTAGCAACCGCGACCACTATGGGATTTACAAAGCAGGATGTTTCTTTGTTGTTAACTCGGGAATACGCGAAGCGCTGAACGAGTTTCAGCAGTGAGACAACATTGATATTGAGCCCGCGATATGTTATGGTCACCTGCCTTACCCATGGGATTTACAAAGCAGGATGTTTCTTTGTTCTTAACTGGGGAATACGCGAATCGTTGAACGAGTTTTAGCAGTGGGACAACATTGACATTGTTATGGTCACCTGCCTTACCCATGGGGACGGCGTTGGAGGGAAAAGGAAAAGGGCAGTTTTATTTATTTATTTTTATTTGTTGTTGTCTTTTTAATAGACTTCATTTTTGTGGGAACAGTTTCCCTGACATAAACGCTGGTGAAGGCGAACATAAACAAGAAGTGGTAGGAAGACCAAAAAGAAAATACGAGACAATAGATTAATATAGACGGATCCCCAAGGGTTTGCATGGGGCTGGAAGGGAAAATAAATCATGTAAACCTTGAAGTTATCCGAAAGAATTGCTTAAAACTGTAACATACAGTAAATGAGTAATTCTTTAAAATACATGAAATGTAATTAAAAAAATATTATTAAATAGTTGAAACTGAAGAAAACATAACATTGAAATTAGTGTTTATATGTAATGGCATTAACATGTTTAATTTCTATTTCACGAGAGATGGGAAGTCGTTCTGTTATAAAGCGAAGTCAACAAAGTAAAAGCAGACTTTCGAAAATAATAGATCTTTTATATATACATTGTATAATACAAATACATTACATTTTTACATAATAAATAATTGAAATATATTACAAAAAATTTTCTATGTGAAATCGATGTCCATTTGACTGAAACAAAAAACGCAACCAGACAAGGAGTACATGTGACAGCCTAATGAAGACAATTTCATCTTTTTGACGATTTTACAATTCACAACATTCGGGTCGGTCTGCCTGAGTTTGCATTGGTGAGCAGATTTTAAGAAAGGTCCTCGCTGGGTACATTTTCGTTTGTTTTTAGGAAATTATGAACAATAGTCAAACAAAAGCACGTGTTTAGAAATATATGTGATAGTATTGCTAGAATTTTGAATTTCAGGTTTAAGATTTAAAAGTGAGAGCAAACTGCAATCGATCTGGCGATCGTATCCATGTTGCTGTTTGTGTGATTTGGGGTTTTGTAAAAGACATCACTATCGCTAAGGTTAATGTTTTTTTGGGTTAGGGCATGATAACAAGAACTGCATAAGGTGAGATGGATATTTTAATTGTGCCAAAACAGTAACAGTAAAAAAACCCGAATAAAAGAAACTGAGGATTAAGAACCGGCTCCTGACTGAAATTTGACCAATAAAGCACCTAATGTACGAGAATCATATCAGCATGTCACAGAAAACCACGCAATCTTTTATGCGGGTTTGTACTGCTTGTGTGGTTTGAAAAAAAAAAAAAGGTTTGTTAGCCTTGTGGCTTGTTAATGGTTGTTTTATAGTGCTTATGCCTGTGAAAATAAAGTATTGTATTGTATTGTATTGTATTGTATTGTATAAATGCGGCGGGTTATTTTTTCGCAAGTTCGGGTTTAAGTGTGTCCGCTTCTTGTTAATTAGTAATCACAGATTATCCGGGAACATAACCGCAATTATCTGCAGTGCGAGCTCCCTCAGATGTATGGCATGTTAAACTGGAAAGGGATTGGCTTGAGATATATGACATGTTAAACTGGAAAGGGATTGGCTTGAGATATGTATGGGCAGAAACATGTATGATTTAGTAAGAAAGTAAGATTTCTGTATTGCGTGTACATTAACATAAAAAACATGGCAAACCCAAGAACCATTACATGAGCTTAAGACTCTACTGCATGGCTAAGTGCAAAACTCTCTTGCTAAGTCCCTACGATGTACATATTCATGACACAAGGCGTCGTACAAGACTCGATAAGTTGCATCCGAGCCATTTGTTTCTTTCCACGTCTCCAACATGCTAAGTGCTTTTTCTGAGTCTTCGTAATTCTGGTTTCTAAATGCAGTTATCTCAGCTCTACTGAATTTTAGGCGCCTTGCAAGGGCAATCCAAGAATTCCCAAGCTTCAATGACAAACCTTCTAAGTCATCATCAGCGACAACGCCATCTTTGATGTTGAATTGAAAAAATAAAGAAAAAAAACAGGTCAACATTAATTTTTTTAATTAGTAACTACGCAAAAAATCATTCCATGTTACAGTCTGTTTGCTGTAAGGAGACCGTGGCGCCTCATTTAAAGAGAAAAATTCAAACAATTTTCAGACCACGAAGAACGGAGTCCGGCAATGAGCGTCAACAATTGAAATACTGTAACCTTTATCTTTGGGAGGATAAAAACAATTCGGTATGAGATTGTTTTAGTCTGGACGGGAAAAATTATCCAATATCCATATTAACGAGTGCCCGTATAAAGCGGGCAAATTTTAGACAAAATGTATGGGCTTTCAGCCGGTGTCCGTAAAGCGGTTTTGTCTGTACCATTATTTAAAGTGTGTCTTTAATATTTTTAGAGACCATACCAACAATTCTCAATCGGCTTTTAAGCCGTCTTCTCCAAGTCGGGTCGACCTGAAAGTCTCCCCACTAGCTGGTTTTAAATTGAGGTCTGGCATTACTATGACGACGATAAACAAAAATCCGACATCAATATCTCAAAATATTGTATATGGTAGATCAATTTTGGTAGAATAAAAAAGTTCTGTATGGTTTAATTTCAAATATATCACAAGAACATTTCGAACCTTACTCTTTTATATAGTGGTTATAAATGGACCGAGAGATTAACACTGATTTTGAAAAAAAATACTTCAAGATAGTGTCAAAATCTAGCTTGATGTTATGTACGCCATAAATTGTTTTTGGTTTACGTTTGTTTTTGCGATCTTGAGAATTACCTTTTTTTTCCTATCATCGCTTCATGTGCAAATTTTGGGTAATTAATTTTCGATTTCAATCGCTTTTGCAAAAATCTGAGGAACATATCGATGGAATTTTTTAATAAAGTTCACCACGCATGCTTAATGATGTGAAAAATTCTATGTCAAAGTTTCATTGACAATGATTTACTGCAATTTAAATTTAAAGATGAAGACGACATACAAACCGGCTCAAAAGTTTGCGTTTCAAATTTACAGTTATTAAGTTATACTAAGATGTTTAAAATACGTACGCAAGAAACAGTTTTTATAAAGTCGCGTCTCGATGCGTTAATCGTTTTTTCTACGAGTGTCGAGAACATAGCGATTTTACAGTATTAATTGTATTCTGAGTTAGGACAAGTCTTTCCGGCTCTGAGCGTATATTTCTTCTCCGAAGAAAATTACGGTTTGATTATGCCAAAGTGTGGAAGAGAAGTCATGATTTTTGCTGACTGTAAACTGAATACGGTTATTTGTTAGTCTTTGTGCTACAAATAGTTTTCGTGAAGTCGCGACTCATCGCGATTATTGTTTTTTCTAAGTATTGAGAACACAGCGATTTTATAGTATTTATTGATTCTTAGACAGTACAAGTCTTTCCGGCTCTGAGCGTATATTTCTTCTCCGAAGATTTCATTTGCCACGATATAACATGGTCATTGGGTGTTGTTCTAGTTTGGAATACTGAATCATTGCCATTGTAAGATGTAGCTACATGCTGATGTGCTGATGGTGATAAAAAATTACGGTTTGATTGTGCAATAATATGCAAGAGAAGTCTAGCCTGTTCCAGGCGTTAAGTTCGTGGCGCGTGAAAGAAAAATTGGGCGCAAGAGAAAAAACGAGGGGAGGCTGGGGAGAGAGAGGCGAAAGAACTCTCTCCCAGTTTTAACTCGCGCCGGACCCTATAGCGCCACGCGCCGCTTTTCGCTGCTCCCCACAATCTAAACGCCTGGAAGAGGCTAAGAGAAGTCGTTATTTTGCTGATTTAGCTAACTAAAGTTTATTATTTTGTGCAAATGTCGAAAGTTTTAATTTGGTGGAATTCACTCTATAATTGCGTTGGTTCACAAGTCAAATTGTGGTCTGTGTTTGCCGTAAATTGAATGACAAACCAAGCATTTCAACAAGCCATTTCAGCGACTCAATTCAAAGACATTGGCGCTATTAGGGACTATTGACAAGACCAAGAAAAACACACTGTTTTCTTGTAAATGGCGGCAAAGCGTAAAATTGTATAACTAAGGATTTTATCACCATTTTGGTCGATTTTCTTTTAGACGTGACACTCATGTAATTATAAAGTTGATTATTGTTACGTTTAACAACGTGCTGACATCTCGGCAAAACCGAGTCAGCCCGGCTTAGTAGCCGGGCCAGCCCAACTCATGTAATGAGGCCCTTATTAACCATTCACAAACAAGTTTACATAGCTGGCGGTTTTGTTGGCGCGCATTTACTTAATTAACAGTGTTGACAGCCTGAAATGACTCCTGTGGGTTTCGTGGTGTTGTGTACTAGACCTTCAGAGTTCAGCTCTTACGTATTTAGAATGTTTAGTTACTGTATGCTGTCATTTTTTTGCTACCTCGAAAAATAATAGGGTTAGAGTTTCTTTGTCTTTGTTGCAAGATAAGTAGTAGCCGCTTAAGTTTGGTTTAACCTTACCTTGTTTCGTATTTACGAGATCGCTCTCGGAAAACTTTGGTTTTTTTGGTGGAGGTCCTTGTACACCTAAATATGGAATAAAAAAGATAAATGATTCACAGTTTTCCACAAGCGCCTACAATATTGCTCTCGACGGATAGGAGACCGCAATCCTAATCTGGTATCCTGTGGGCACCTCTCGGCCAGAAAACTGGTAACCGTCATGGCCTTGTTTTCAAGCTCGAGTCGGGCCTAGTTTCATGACTTCTTGCTGTCGGTTGTATTGCAAGTGAAATGAAGCCTGGCAGAGGTTTGACGAGAAAATCGATCATGGACATTTCATGGCGATTTGGTTGTTTACGTACAGATCTAGTAGAGGTCCAAGTAGAACGGTTAATCATAACTGGCGCATAAAAAAAATCCGTTATACTTTTTAACGGTAGGGAAAGCTAGAAAACTGACCACTCCCTGTCATGCGGCAAGTGAAATGATAATTGGCAGAGATCTGACAAAAAATCGACGATTTATTTACTGTTTGAATCAAAAAATCATATTGTGGCTTATGCCCGCTCGATTTTGCTTGCTCTTGTTGCCATTTTCAGCCACCATTAAAACAATTGCTGCACGGTTTTTCTATGTTTGTTGAACGCGGCTACTATTTCACACCGGTGTAAGTTAATGTGTTATTTTACTTAATAAAGTTCGATGGTATTTGCTAATGATTTTGGTCAGAAGTTTGTCTGAGTGTGTTTGAATACTTCATCTGTATATTACATCCGTGCTTCTGCTTGTCCTGTATGTTATTTTAAGACTGTTATTCGCCTATGATTTTAGTCGTATTCTCCAGATATATTTGCATGAACCTTAACAAAGACAAACTGGCAAAGGGGATGACTTAAAACTAAATACGTCACCGTAGAAAGGTAGCGTAACTGTATGTATGTAATATCAATAACATTCATAACAAGTCATCCAAATCAGATATGAACTTTTATTCAGTATAAAGGCTTACTGCATTATTTTACCTCGCGCCTTCTTACACAACAAGCATGAAATGAAAATTTTGCCACGCTAAAATCAAGCTTACACAAACTGAGAGTTTTATACGGGGAATAGCAGAAAATCCCTTTGTGACAAGTGTTTTGTGTGTTTAAAAGGTTCAACTCAGAATCAAAGCAAACCGAACAAACACACGGCTACCAAAGCAGAGCGGCGACAAGTCTAGCCTGATTCACAGGCGTGCCGAGGTTGCTCCTTAGTGAGTCAGGCTAGACTATGAAAAGTCTGAAAGAACTGCAGCAAGGTTCAACTCAAAATCAAAAACAAACTGAACAAACACACGGCTACCAAAGCAGAGCGGCGACAAGTCTAGCCTGATTCACAGGCGTACCGAGGTCGCTCCCTAGTGAGCCAGGCTAGACTATGAAAAGTCTGAAAGAACTGCAGCAAGGTTCAACTCAAAATCAAAAACAAACTGAACAAACACACGGCTACCAAAGCAGAGCGGCGAATGATTCAGGCTAGACTACGAGAAGTCTGAAAGAACTGCAGCAAGGAACATACGTCTGACAAAAAATTAGTGTCAGAACAATGTTACGGCACAAATAAATATTTAATGTTTTCTCTTTTCAGGCTTTTTCTTTCTTTTCCTGCCTGTAATTCACGCTTTTTTGTGATCACCTCTGAAATATGATATAGACTTGATACTTGAACGTTAATATATGAAAATCATATATTTGAACTGCGGATAACATGAGTGAAATTTGTGATCCTCGCAGTGAGCTCTTAGCTAACGATCTCGGCAATACGGCTATAGAGAAGCTAAACGAGTGAGTCACGAGTAAGTTTGTAAACAACAGCAATCGATTCAGCTCGTACCTCAATGTTTGAAAATGTGGTGCTGATAAAAGGGACTAAAAAGCCACATAAAGTACAGGGAAAGATGTTTTAAACGTTTATTGAGTCCTTACGCTGGGAATTTTTGTACACATGAAAGACTTACTGTCCTCGCTGCAGTTCTTTCAGACTTTTCGCCGCTCTTTTCAGGTAGCCGTGGTTTGTTCAATTTGATTTGATTCTGAATTGAACTTTTTAAGACACGAAACACTTGTCACTAAGGAATTCTCTGCCATCAGTTACTGTGTTTTTTTTTTCCTGTGGTCACTACTCTGTCCCGTTCTTTACTTAGACAAAAGCTCTCGGTATAAAACTAAATTAGTTTTAGCGTGCCAAAATTTTCATTTCCTGCTTGTTGTGTAATATTGTAGTAAGCATCTTTACTGAACACAAGTTTGTATATCTCAATGATTTTTTTTTTTCTGGAAACTGTGATTTGTTATCAAAATAAAACAGTTATAGTGCTCAAGCTTGCGCAGTATCGCCTGATTTTAGCCAACTCGGCCGAAGGCGATCGCACTATAACTGTACAAGTACACACAAACTTGCTTTCTGTGATAAACACGGTATGCAGTTTTGGACTTATTGGCATAAACCAATAGACTGTATACCGGCCTTCTGGTTGGGCCGATAGGGCGAAAAGAAAAGCCGGCGAGCGAGTCAAGTCAATCTCTTTACGTTATAATCAGCTAATTGGTGCTTGATACTTACTATGAGTCAGCTGGATATCACGAGCGAGTCAAATCAATCTCTTTACGTTATAATCAGCTAATTGGCTTGATACTTACTATGAGTCAGCTGGACATCACGAGTGAGTCAAGTCAATCTCTTTACGTTATAATCAGCTAATTGGTGCTTGATACTTACTATGAGTCAGCTGGATATCACGCATCGACTGCACAATTGCAGCAACCTCCGAAGCAGTGCGTTTTGTGGATTTTTCTACACCTTTGATAAAAAAAGAATTATACAATACTTATCGCGATGACAGGTTATAATTGCACATGAGATAGTAATTTTATGATACTTAAGAAAAACAGACGTACTGTCCATCCACCACTACCTATTATAACCAAATTGACATGCCATGTATGTGTATGGCAACGTTTGTCATCAGGACACAGCCAATAACAATAAGTAAGGACCTCAACAGACTAGAGAGATAGTTATCGACAACTATGTGTATTCGACAACTAAGATGAGTGGACCATAGGACCTCAACAGACTAGAGAGATAGTTATCGACAACTGTGTGTATTCGACAACTAAGATGAGTGCACCATAGGACCTCAACAGACTAGAGAGATAATTATCGACAACTATGTGTATTCGACAACTAAGATGAGTGGACCACTATTATTTCCACACACTACAGGGGACAAAATTGTCGATAATTAATTATTTATGTGAGAGGTTTGTAGCTAACGTTCACTGGACATGTCAACTTCATTTCCAGTGCTTGCCGGGCGGCTACACATGTGCTAATCTGTTTGGCAATCTAATATATGGCAAAACTGGTCCACTATGAAAAGGAACATTCTGATTGGTTCACTGAGCGGTCTGAATTTTGCAATACGGATCGCTACGATGGACCGCTCACGAAATCATTTAGCCGAATTCCTTTTATGAAACAATGAACAAATGAAAACTGTTTTCTATTAAGTAGAAACATTTTTCCTCACGTTTGGCGGACAATTTTGGTTAAACTTTTCGCAAAGTGGCTTGAAAAATGCAAGAATATGCTTAGCTTTGGCGCGCGCGCCCGTTAGCCGAGAAAGGTTGCATTTATTTATCGAAAAACGCCATTATAATAAAAACTTTATTGAACTGGCTTGTTCGGTTCCTATTGGTAAATATTTGTCGAGTTCCTTTTTTGCAAGTTAATACGGACCTCGCGCTACTAGTTCAATAACACATATGTAACTAAGTTGTCGACAACTGTCTTACAGACTAGGAAAAAAGAGTTGTCGACGATAAACCTTCCGCGTTTGTTATCGACAACTAAAGTAGTTTTCCGTCTTAAATGGAAAACTGTTTGGTTGTCGATAACTAATTACTCGTGGCTTCAGCCGATGATTTGTAGATTCGGCCTTTTTCTTATCGACAACTTTTTATGATCGACAACTGAATAGTTATCAATAACAATTGGTCTACATGTAGTCCGTCGGGGCCCAAAGATGACAATGAACATAGGAAAGGAGTCATATATGAACTGCGGAAAAGGATTGAAATCAAGAAACGATTCTCGCAGCGATTGCGAAAAGCTTTAATTATATTCTCTATCGCTGCGCTCAGCCGAATAGAAAACATTTCCCATGTAGAGACAATTGGAGGAAGCCGACCAGTGATCTGGACAGCCATCTTCACAGTAGAAGTATAACTCTTACAATGCCAGTCTGTGTAACTATGGCCCCCGGAAGGGAAGTCTGTTCAAAAGACAGTAATGATTGTAAATGGTACGAATAATTGAAAATTTACGTAACGTTATAGCGGTGATTAAGCCGGATGCGAAAATCCAGTGGAAAAACTGTGTCCGCTTCTTGTTAATTAGTAATCACAGACTATCCGGGAACATTATCATTATCTGCAGTGCGAGCTTCTTAAGATATAGGGGAATCTTTGCTGACGTCATTGTTTACATTTTGCCTCATTAGCATACGAATCTGCATAGAGAAGGCATCATGCTAAATACGAATTGACTTCAAAAGTTGAAAGAGCTTGTTAAACTTAGTAATATATGCCATTTTCAGCTTTTTTCATGCAATATTTAGAATCTGACCCACCCAGTTTGCATTGCGCGCTTCTATTATTGTTATGATACGGCTCTATTCCATATTTGGGCAAGCATATCACCTCTTGCACGAGTGAATTTCTCATCTACAATACCGTATGACTTTCGGGGGCCCTGAAAATGGCGGATGAACCAACGTAGGCGCGCAACGTAAACTGGGTGGGTCAGATTCTTTAAGGAAATATCTGCTATCGAAAACTGCCAAACTGTTGGGTGGCAAAAGCGCTATGAGCCATACATTCTTTGTAAAATTTTGAGTTTTTAATACAGCATTGCATGAAGTGTTTCTAGTATATCAGGCTCAAATTTTCAGAAAGCTAATCGTGCTATGCCCTTTCAATATTCAGAGTTGAGTTTTTTTGTAGTTGGGTTAGAGAACGAGGCGCATATGTTAATAAGGCAAAAAGGTAAACAAAGATTCCCCTATATCGCATGTTAAACTGGAAAGGGATAGGCCATTTCCGAGTTGCCTTTAGCCTCTCTATCAAAGCGAGGCTAGGTGCGAAACCTTTCATATGAAAATGAGTTTTCATTCACATGCAATGAGAATGGAAACTCATTTTCATATCAAAGGTTTCGCACCTAGCCTCGCTTTGATAGAGAGGCTAAAGGCAACTCGGAAATGGCCTATTGGCTTGAGATATGTATGGGTAGAAATATGTTGCGTGTACATTAAAATAAAAAACATGGCAAACCCAATAACCATGTACATAAGCTTAAGACTCTACTGCATGGCTAGGTGCAAAACTCTTCCGCTAAGTCCTTACGATCTACAAATTCATGACACAGGGCGTCGTACAAGACTCGATAAGTTGCATCCACGCCATTTTTTTCTTTCCACCTCTCCAACATGCTAAATGCTTTTTCTGAGTCTTGGTAATTCTGGTTTCTAAATGCAGTTATTTTAAGAATTTTAGGCGCCTAGCAACGACAATCCAAGAATCCCCAAGCTTCAATGACACAACGCCATCTTTGATGTTGCCTTAAAAAACAACAACAGGTTAACAATTTTTGCTTGGTAACTACGCAAAAAATCATAAACGGTCTATTTGCTGTAAGGAGACTTCCCTGGCGCCTCATTTAAAGAGCAAAATTCGAACAATTTTCATCACGAAGGACGAAGTCCGGCAATGAATGTCAACGATTGAAATACTCAAACCTTTATCCGTAAATTTTAGAGAAAATAGCTAAAAAATGTATGGGCTTTCAGCCGGTGTCCATAAAGCGGTTTCATCTGTACCATTATTTAATGTGTTTCTGTATTATTTTTTGGAGACCATACCAACATTTTTGAGCCGTCTTCTCCAAGTCGGATCTATCTTTGGATTGAGGTCTGGCAAGATGTATTTTCTGATAAAATCGATATTACCATGACGACGGTGAACAAGGATCTTCAAAATCAACCTCGTCCCCAGGGCCTTCTCCGCTTTGTTCAAATTCAAAATGGCGGCGGGTCGGGCGGAGAAGAGCCTGGACAAGGCTGACAAAATCCTGGCGTATTATGTCGCGTAAAATATGATGAGATGTCTTCGTTTTGTTTAAACAAAGGTTTCAGATTACTAGAAAAGAAACATGGCTGCCAAGTCTACCAATCGCTGGAAATAACCTCTGAAAACACCATTTCATTGTGTCACGTGACAAAATACTCCACGATTCTTGGAGTATTTTGGCGGTTAACACTCGTTAACATCTCTCAAACGGACCTTGGACACCTTATGAGGTTTTACACAACGTAGTATTTTTTATCGTTATACCGTAGTACTGACGTACACGAGAACAGAACCCCATTTTATTGGGCAGAGAACTGAAAGAACAGAGATCCGGCTAAGCAAAGAGTAGCGTTTTGGGGTTTAGCATTGATCTACAGTGTTAAGGGTTAGGCACTGATTTGAAAACGGTTAGCTTTCATTTATTGTTATGGGTAACTCTATAAATATGTTAAAAATTACATCTCTCGGCAGCTAATCCACGTTGGTATAGTGGATAAGGATATTAGTTATGAAGCAAACGACTCGGGTTCGAGGCATACACTTTACTGATCTTTTTTTCTAATTTTACTCTAAGTGTGAAATAGGTATTACTTCATGTAACTTAAAGTGAAAAGGAAAGGTCCGTTTGAGAGGCGAGTGTTAACCTATTTTGGCAGCCTTGTCTAGGGCCTTCTCCGCCCGCCATTTTGAATTTGAACAAAGCGGAAAATGCTCTGGAGACGAGGTTACTTCAAGATCACTAAGGCCCCGGCCACACTAATGCGTTTTCAAAAGTCTCCGTTTTCATCTCGGCGAAAACGAAGCAAAATATTTTCGTCCACATTGGCGTTTCCGTATCGTTTTAACCTGTCCACACTAAAACGCTCGAAAACGATGAAAACGACTGGTACCTGTGATTGCGCATGTGTTAAAGGTGATAGATGCTCCGATTTGGACTGGAACTGACGGAATGTGACGTTACCGTTTTCAAAAGTCTCCGTTTTCACCTGTCCACACTAGAGGCATGTGACGCTTTTCAAAAGTCTCCGTTTTTACCTGTCCACATTAGAAACGAAGTGTTTTCCAAACGATGCGTTTTGTCTCCACTTTTGAAACCGTTTTCGAAAGTCTTCGTTTTCATCAGCGTTTTCGGGCGTTTTAGTGTGGACGATAGGCAAAAACGCATCAAAACGTATGCGTTTTCAAACAAAAACGCATTAGTGTGGTCGGGATCTTGCGAAATAAAGATTACGCATTGAAAATTAGACATCAATATCTTAGAATATGGTATATGGCAGATCAATTTTAATTTGGTAGAATAAAAAAGTTCTGTAAGGTTTGCTTTCAAATATATCGCAAGAACATTTCGAACCTTACTCCTTTGTATAGTTGTTATAAATGGACCAAGAGATTAACACTGGTTTTGTAAAATTACTTCGAGATAGTGTCAAAATCTACTTTGATGTTATGCACGCCATACAGTTTGTGTGGGCTCCCTGTGGTAAAATTACTTCGAGATAGTGTCAAAATCTAGCTTGATGTTATGCACGCCATGAAGTTTTTTGGTTTACGTTTTCTTTTTGCGATCTTGAGAACTAACTTTTTTCCTAACATGATATAGCATGGTCATTGGGTGTTGTTCTAGTTTGGAATACTGAATCATTGCCATTATAAGATGTAGCTACATGCTATGATGTGCTGATGCTGATAAAAAATTACGGTTTGATTATGCAATAGTATGCAAGAGTAGTCATGATTTTGCTGATTTAGCTAACTAAAGTTTATTATTTTGTGCAATAATGTAGAAAGTTTTAATTTGGTGGAATTTATTCTATAATTGCGTTCGTTCACAAGTCAAATTGTGTTTGCCGTGAATTAAATAACAAACCAAGCATTTCAACAAGCCATTTCAGCGACTCGATTCAAGGGCATTGGCACCATTAGGGACTTTTGACAAGACAAAGAAAAACACACTGTATTCTTGTAAATGGCCGCAAAGCGTAAAATTGTATAACTAATGGGTTTTATCAACATTTTGGTCGATTTTCTTTTCTTTTTTTTTTCCTTTGGAATTTTTATTTTATTGACATAATGATCATCACTAGATTACAGTTTAGGATATATATTAAAAATAACTAGTAAGTAAAGAAAGGAAAAGCAAAAACAGTGCTTTGTGTGTTATAAACAAAAGACAAAAAAAGTAAAAGTTACAGCAAAAGTCATTAGAAAAATAGGGTGTTTGCGGAAAACTGCAAGAAATCTGTTCAACAAGACTTGTGAAGGTGCTACATGAGCAAAGTTACCAAGGGTTTACAGGTTTATGAGTATCTTTAAAACATTTCCGCAATGAGATTCCATTTCTTTGGTGGGACGGCGGACGTGGATTCAATATCATAAACTGATTTAAGGTATTTCATAAAGCCTTCTATCTTGGGGGTGAATTCTCCATTTTTACAGATCCAAATGTAATATCTCGCAAAAAGGCAGCAGAAATTTATCTGGTGTCGATTTTTTGAAGAATCAGGCCACAGACCAAGTGCTACCAAGATATGCAATGAATTATGCTCAGGTGTAATATTATAAGTCGCCATCTTTGACGTCAATGAATTCCAAAAGGATGAAACTTTAGAACAATACCAGAAAAATATTTCTTGATTTTAAAAAAGCTTTTGATTTAATTGAATGGACATACCTTAACGCCGCTCTCAAATCTTTTAATTTTGGACCTGACATCATAAACTGGTTTAACATATTTTACAATAACGTTTCTAGTTGTGTTTTAAATAATGGGCATGCTTCAAATTTCTTCTCTTTGCAACGAGGTGTTCGACAAGGTTGCCCTTTATCGGGTCTCTTATTTGTCCTGGGGATTGAACTTCTAGCGAGAGCCTTAAAAAGCAATAGATCTATAAAAGGCATCCAAGTAGATAATCAAGAAATAAAAGTATCACAATACGCTGATGACACTACTGTCTTTGTCCGCGACCAAGAATCCGTTTCCGAACTACTTAAATTTCTAAATGATTTCAACTCTCTCTCTGGGTTGGAAATAAATACTGCAAAAACTGAAGCAATGTGGCTAGGACAATGGAAAAACAATCAAGACACCCCTTTTGGTTTCAAATGGCCAAAAGAACCGATACTATCTCCCGGAATATTTTTCTCACAAAATCAAACAGATGCGGAAGAACTCAACTTTGGAACCAAAATTCGAGAATTAGAGAAAATTTTAAATACCTGGAAAAAAAGAAAACTTACGTTGTACGGAAAAATCAATATTGTAAAAACATTAGGGCTCTCTAAACTGACTTTTAACGCTTCCGTTTTAAATGTGCCCAAACATTATATAGAACAAATAAATAAAATTATTTTCAGTTTCATTTGGGACGGCAAACCCGCAAAAATTAAAAAAAGTACTGTTATCGAAGAAAAAAAAGAAGGTGGTCTCAAAATGTGCGATTTTGAAATTATGGAAAAAGCGTTGAAAATTGCTTGGATTAGTAGAATTCAAAGTCAATCGTCTGCTTCTTGGAAAATTATTCCTAACCATTGTGTAAATCATCTTGGTAATTTCTCTTTCCTGACAAAATGTAACTATAAAACCGAATTACTTAAGCTAGAGAGCCTCCCTATTTTTTATCGCATGATTCTCCATTATTGGCGCGACTTCAAAAACTTACCTGATCGTATTACTACCAATATCAAAAATGAAATTATATGGAACAACTGTAATATTCTAATTGATAAGAAACAATTTTTTATAGAAAATGGTTCTCAAAAAATGTTATTCATGTGCAAGATTTACTAAATGAACAAGGCAACTTCTGTAACTTTTTAGAATTTAAAACAAAGTTTAATTTAGATGTACCCTTTACGAAGTTTTATGGTCTTATCAATGCCATTACTCGCGCGTGGAAAAATGCTTTAAAACCGCATGGTCAAAACAACCTCAACGATACTTCTATCACACCCCTAATCACAAGTTTCATTTATTCAGCAATCTTAAAAAACACTTTCGTACCACCAACTTCTCAAACTAAAATTTTACGATACGGCTTTTTAGAAAAAAATGTTCATAAAGTTTACCAAATGCCTTTTATAGTTACAAAAGAAGTTAAACTTATAATGTTTCAATAGAAAATTATACACAACATACTCCCTACTCAAATGAGCCTTTACCGTGACGGTATCTCTGAAAGTGATTTGTGTCCGTTATGTGGATGTGAGAAGCAAACTCTAAACCATATGTTAATCCAATGCAGTAAATCACTCTCCTTCTGGAATACGTTTCAGGAGTGGTGGTTTGAAAAAGCACGTGAAAGACTTTCTTTAAAACATGGTAGCATATAATATGGCTACTTTGACAATACAAAATACTGGCAGGCTTTAAATTACTCAATTCTAATAGCACAATACTATATATTCTGCACGTCAAACAGGCGCCAAGGTGAACTATACTTCCGTAACTTCCTGCTGCGAATACAAGAAAAATTGAAATAATTAAAGAAACTGCAATTGCAAAGAAATGCTTGCCTGCTTTTCGCCGAAAGTGGACAGTTCTTCTGTAATTAGTATTAGTAAATTTGTAAATGTAATCGTACGTCTGTGTAGTTTTGTGTAGTATCATATTGTAATGTAGTGATGTAAATAATGTATTGTTTCAAATAAAGTTGTTTCTGGCAAAAAAAAATAAATAAAAAAAAAATAAAATAATAATAATAATAATAATAATAATAATAATAATAATAATAATAATAATAATAAAAGATATCTTTGTTTTTCCGGAAAGCTTTAGCAAGCACTTCCGCTGCTAAGACAAAGAGATAAGGCGAGAGAGGGCAGCCTTGTCTAACACCTCTTTGGATGCCTTTTAGACGTGACACTCATGTAATTATAAAGTTGATTTTTGTTACGTTAAACAACGTGCTGACATCTCGGCAAAACCGAGTCTAGCCGAGCCAGTCCCACTCATGTAATCAGGCCCTTATTAACCGAGTCAGCCCGGCTAGCCAGGCCAGCGCAACTCATGTAATCAGGCCCTTATTAACCGGGCCGGCCCAACTCATGTAATGAGGCCCTTATTAATCGAGTCAGCCTGGCTAGCCGGGACAGCCCAACTCATGTAATCAGGCCATTATTAACTGAGTCGGCCCGGCTAGCCGGGCCAGCCCAACTCATGTAATCAGGCCCTTATTAACCATTCACAAACAAGTTTAAGTAGCTGGCGGTTTTGTTGGCGCGCATTTACTTAATTAACAGTGTTGACAGCCTGAAATGACTCCTGTGGGTTTCGTGGTGTTGTGTACTAAACCTTCAGAGTTCAGCTCTTACGTATTTAGAATGTTTAGTTACTGTATGCTGTCATTTTTTTGCTACCTCGAAAAATAATAGGATTAGAGTTCCTTTGTCTTTGTTGTAAGATAAGTAGTAGCCGCTTACTGAGTTTGGTTTAATCTTACCTTGTTTCGAATCAACGAGATCGCTCTCGGAAAACTTTGTTTTTTTCCTTGGAGGTCCTTGTTCACCTAAATATGGAATAAAAAAAAGATAAATTATTCACATTTTTCTACAAGTGCCTACAATATTGCTCTCGACGGATAGGAGAACGCAATAGGGTATTTCCGAGTTGCCTTTAGCCTCTCTATCAAAGCGAGGCTAGGTGCAAAACCTTTCATCTGAAAACGAGTTTTCATTTGCATGTGAATGAAAACTCGGAAATGGCCTATTCTAATCTGGTATCCTGTGGGCACCTCTCGGCCGGAAAACTGGTACCCGTCATGGCCTTGTTTTCAAGCTCGAGTCGGGCCTAGTGTCATAACTTCTTGCTGTTGGTTGTATTGCAAGTGAAATGAAGCCTGGCAGAGGTTTGACGAGAAAATCGATCGTGGACATTTCATGGCGACTTGGTTGTTTACGTACAGATCTAGTAGAGGTCCAAGTAGGACGGTTAATCATAACTGGCGCATAAAAAAAATCCGTTATACTTTTTAACGGTAGGGAAAGCTAGACAACTGACCGCTCCCTGTCATACGGCAGAGATCTGACAAAAAAATCGACGATTTAGTTTCTGTTTGAATGCAACAATCACATGCACTTCAATTGTGGCTCATGCCCGCTCGATTTTGCTCGCTGTTGTTGCCGTTTTCAGCCATTATTAAAACAGTTGCTTCACGGCTTTCTTATGTTTGTTAAACACGGCTATGATTTCACACCAGTGTAAGTTTACGTGTTATTTTATTGAATAAAGTTCGATGGTATTTGCTTATCATTTTGGTCAGAAGTTCAGCGCTCCAAGCTGCGACCATTTTGGTCGCCATGGCTAGTGAAAAAACAAATTGGCGACTGAATTATCGGCGAAGGTCGCCATTTGGCGACCAAAAGCTCATAAAGCAATAAACTTGACTTTACGTTTCATCGATTTTTAATTGAATCATCGTTAAATCAAAGAAATATTACCTTGCTTTTCTCCTGTAAAAGGTCAATGATGAATCTGTTCCTCTTGCATCGCAAGACATGTGTACTGGCATAAGGATCTGCGTAACGCAGCTTCGAATTCATTGAGCGGCCATTTTGAGAACGTTCAGCAGTAGTGTCTTCATGTAAAGTAGCATGAAGTGTCTTGCGTTAATGAACTGATGACAAGTTTTGGCGACCGAAATTTTCCAATGGCGACCATTTTAAAAATGTAGGTCGCCAAAAGGCGACTTATTGAAAAAATGGACTTGGAGCGCTGAAGTTTGTAGAGTGTATTTGAATACATCATCTATATTACATCCGTACTTCTGCTTGTCCCGTATGTTATTTTAAGACTATTACTTCGCTTATGACTTTAGCCGTATTCTTCAGAGATATTTACATGAACCTTAACAAAGACAAACTGGAAAGGGGGATGACCAAAAACTAAATACGTCACTGTAGAAAGGTAGCGCAGCGACAGACTTTAGCAAGGGTTACGTTTATCGTGAACAAGCCACCTTTTAAAGACCCCACTATTCAGCAAATAAGAGAGCAATTTTCAATGTCTCACCAGATTGCCCTGGATGACTTTGTGCTGTGTCACGTGAGGTGAAAAGATTCATCTCCTGCAAGAGAACCAGAATTTATCATTATTATCTTTTGCTGGACTATTTCCAATTTATTTCCAAGTCATCCCCAAGTCATCCATGTCCGTTGAATTTGTGTCTATTCGTGCAAAATCTATGGCGTATACTAAACAATAAACATAAATGCGCGTTGGTTGCGAGATGATAAATAGCCAAGAAGGCGCGTAGCGCCAAGTTGGCTATAACGATCTTGTATCTAGTAAGTGTATATAATTACACGAGAAGACCAACAATCAGCTTAATACATACTTTGCATGCCCTGATCCAGGGTTGGAGTGGCTCCCGTGCCTCCCGTGGCAGGGGGCAACGTGGCTTGCAGCAAAGAACTCTTGTCAATGGAATGTAGTGGCCACAGTCATGGTGCCTACACGGTCTTTTCCCGTGAAGGGCGCAAGGCTCTGCGTTTGTTCCTAAACAAAATGTGCATCGAGCACACAACTCCTCGGACATTGAACGCAACCAGTGACACTCCTCTTTAAGCATTTCCAAAAATTCCTTTAAATGGCTACAAATTGTAAACGGAATAAGAATTAAAGCAATGTCTTAACCAAGAATAAGTGGTTTCATGAAATAATAGTTTGTATCCTCCAGTTCTTGAAGTTTAGAACTTCTAAACTGAAACATGCTCATGAATTTAAGAGAAAGGCGACAGGTCTCCTCTCAAGGGATGTTTGTAAATTATGGGGTGAGACGCATTTTCAATATTTGTCACTGGAATTGCGGACCTCAGGAGCATTCCGAGTTAATAAAGTGTCGATTAATGCGAGTATGTATCAACAATTTGTTTCAATGCTTAGTTGTTGTGTGTCTTCCTGCTTCTACATGACGTAAATTAATTCTAAGTTTCCTTGCATCCTGTAATTGCAGGAGAAAATGATTAAATTTTAAAGCTTTGCGACATTAGGCAGTTGAGTGCTTACCTCAAAACATTCTTATAATACTCATCCACGTTTGTTGAAATGTCCAGCTTAATGACTTTCTTGTAGCACACCAAATGAAGGGAATGGTCATCTTCAAGAGCAAAACGGGCTTCATTGGCGTGCAGTTCGTACTCATGTGTGTATTGTGGATCCGAGAGCCATTTTCCAAAGAGCACAACCAGTCGGCAGAAAAGCCCACCTGGAACGTAATTAGTTCCCTTGAAAGTGAGGTACACTGGTGCCGGGCAGATATCATCCATTGCAATTTGTCCCTTGCCTTCAAGTGTCAGCATACATGGAACAAGGATCAGTAGTGAATCTTCATTTTCTTTTGCCGGCCACTTGCAAATAAGGTTGAATTTCTCCATGAGCGAAATCAAGGAGTCTTTAATGACATCTATTTTCTGATTTTGACAGGCATGATCAATCAACTGCCTGCTAAGAATTCCTTTTTCTTGTAATTGTTCACGATCTTGCGTTAGGGACCATGGTTCGTCATCATGCGATTTCACTTTGATAATTTCGCAGAGGACATTAATCAGCCACTGAGGATCCAAGATAACAAGACTATCTTTGTTGCTGGTATCTTCATGGAAAACTATTGTACCGCGGCCATGAAGAAAGTATATTAACTCATCAAAGTCGTACTCGTTGTCAAATGTACAGTATGGCGAAACGATGTCTTCTTGAAACGTTTTCTTCCTGAGGTACCTCCTTATTTGCCATTTGGGCTTGCTAATTTCTTTCTCAACACGATGCCATTGCAAAGGGATCTTCTTTTTTGTATGTGGCATTTTATCGGCTAGCTTCAAAATTTCTTCTCGCAACGCAATAATTTTCTCCTGGTCTTCTGACTTACCAGCATGTCTGTTATCGATAGCTAAACACTTTGCGATGTGCTTGGCAAACACCCCATGGTCTTTTAAGCAACGTTTTCCCAGTATATTAATTTCTTTGGTTGGATCGTCTACGCGGTCAGCATGTGTACCCACCAATATGACAGGTGGGTGCAAAAATCCACTCGCTGACTTCTGATTGAGATCATCTTTCTTTAAAGAGTGAATCAAGTCTAGCCACCTTAAAATGTGATCGAAATTGGTGTCCTCACTATCACAGGCTCTTACAGTGTACTCTTTGTGATCCAAATTCACTCGACACACTGCTAATGCACTTAGTTCTATTGTAAGATCAGAAACGAGCAGAAAAATGTCCTCTGAAGACATAAAGATAGGATGTATGGCGCGATAAATGTCTTGTCCTGCAAAGTCCCAAATGACTGGCCAAATGTGGTCATCTTTGTCAACTTCGTTTTTCTTCAGCTGTTCTACTACATGTAACTCACATTCTTTTGGCAAGGAATCTACCTTCTCTTGTGCAACGTAACGTGGTTTCTTTTGATTTTCGCGATCTTGCTCTTCTGTGAAAAAATGTATGTAATTTTGTTTTAGAACACTATAATGGGACAAAAGCATTGAACCCGTTCAAATCTAACGGGCGGTTTACACCTATAATTGAATGAGAGCGCCATGTGCGCGGGACGAAGCAGCCAGTCACGAGGCGGAAACTAAGCAAGGCGACCTGGCGAGGGAAATGGGAAGAGGAACCATTTCCTAACCCTCTCGCATAGGACACTCACGTTTAAGGGCCTACTCAGACTATCAATATTATAAAGAGACTTAAAAAGGTAGCCTTAAGGCGTAATGTGTCAGCCCCTTATCATAGCTCTAGGCGAAACTCGTTTTTTTATTTTTTCTCTGCTTATTTGCTCCCTTTGTGACGCCGTAGAGAAAGAGGACACAGCTTTGAACTGCATTTGACCTATTAAGGTGACCTACAACAAAAAAAAAGTGCGCTAAATAAATTGTCCGTTATTTCATTCTTTTTTATTCTTTTATTTTTTTACTACAGTTTATGGGGGTCACCAGATGCTTTCGATAACAGGTGCCCATTGGTGGGAACAAGCAACAATTACAAAGTCAAAACCATCATACAAGACAATGGGTGTTTGTAATTTTACCTTTCTCTTGTTAGAAGTGGCTTAAAACAAGCGACCGAGTGGTTGTTAGAAGACTGGGTTCTAATTCTATGAGGACGTTTTACTCAAAAACCACCCGTACGACCCTACCTCAAAATTTTACCATTTAAACTTTAAATTAAAATACAAGTTAAAACAAAAATGTTAGAGAGTTTTTCGCATATCAACGAAAATATCAAAAATAGGAATTTCGAAAAATATTTTAAAATCTGTCTTACAGATGTTGAAAAAAATTGTCTGCAGGTCGATGTTGATGTAAATTTAAAAATATCAAAAATTGAGTATAGGTCGTACGACTAGCTTTCAAGAAATTTACGATCAAAAAACGTTTCGTACGATCTCCATTTTGAGCATGTGCACTACTGCATACACCACGGCCATTCATTTATCTGCGCGCGCATTACTAACATTTCATGACTAACATTACTAAAATTCACCGCTCGCGTGATTTTTACTCGCGTGGTGCATGGTATTGCTTGCGTGACACGTGCGCGGAAGGAAATTTATTGTCCCTCAAAACTGAAGTAAGCCACCTTAAGATTATTAATGAAAGAACCAGAAAGTATGTTAAGAGCATGGTTTTTATAGAAAAACATAATGAATGTTATAGTTCAAAGTGAGACGCAATCTTCAGGATTTTGCTTATTTGGTGACCGTAGTCTGTGGCAGACGTCTCCCATTACTTTTCTTCGGTCGAGGAATAAAACAGGAAAAGAAAGAAAACTTGTCATATCTGAAATTTGCTCGTGTAGATGGCTCGAAAAAGAAAACTTGTCAAATATTCGTGCACCCTTCGTGCATGTGTTTTTTCGAGCCTTCATGACGGCTATCGGCCTGTTTTAGCCAGTTTTCTGTTTGTTAGAAGCATTTCAACTGAACCCTTTACGTAGAATATCCGAGCGCCAACCCATTAACTATTGCATCCCCTCTTTGTGGCCGTATGTCGCAGCACACAAGCTTCCATTAAGCGACCCTTGCTTGAAATAAAAGCCATGTATGTTTCCGTATACACGGGTAAATCATTTGTCAAATGAATAACTTCTATTTGAATGGACATGGATATGATTTAATTCACAGACTCAAAATTCGGGAGCACATTACAGAACACAAGGTTTGATTATAGAAGTGAAAGGGTTAAAGCCATTGTAAAGAGAGCAGTTAAAGCTCTATATAAAGGAATTTGCAACTTACGGTTTCTTGCCATGGTTTTGTGCTGAGCATCTTGAAGTTGGGCATGCTGGCGGCCAAGGTCTTTTGTTTCACCAGCTGTTGATGGCATTGGGTGTTCTGTTTCGTAGTTGAGAAAAACAAAGCATACAAATAAATTTATTTCAATGGAGAGAGATTATATTTTATCTACTACTTACAGACTCTAAAAGGGATTGATGTTTAATATCGTACATGTAACATTGGTATCATGACATCAGTCAGCACGTGTATTTTAAAAATTTATGAACTAAGAATGTTAATTTAGCTTACCATTTTCCGTAGTCATATGAATGAGCTCTTGAGTTTTGTCCCCAGTTGCATCTTTAATGGCACTTTCACTCGATTTTTTCCTTGTTGGTTGTTCAGCAGATGTGCTTAATAACTCTCTAGTGACCTCTACAGCAATCTTGTAATCAAATACAGTTGTGTGTTCAAGAGAAGGTGGATTTCTCCAGGCCTCTGTCCCAGCATTCTTGACAGGGGAGATCATGTGCACTCCGTCGGTACTGGGTTCATTTTTATTAAATGCTTCACCTCTCAGAGATTTACAGAGGCTCGTTTTGCCAACACGGTCCTGACCAACGACTAAAACCTTGACACGTTTATCGTATGTACTGCCACCTGTTTCTAGAGCTCTGTGGTAAGCTGCAAGTGCTTTCTCACCCCTAGCCTGGACATGGGCTGGAATTAAATCTAAAAAAAGAATGTACAGATTTTAAGTCAACTCTAAGGCACATTGTTAGAGGGTCTGAATGGGGTTATACTGATAACTGAGATCTGAGACCGGGGTTACTTATCCCTAAGTTATCGACATCAAATGAGTCATTGATTTGCATTCTAGCAGTTATTGTAGTAGAACACTATGTCAGCTCCATGTAGGAGCTTTGTGACAGCTATTTTCTGAAAATCTTTTTTCTGGGCAAATCATTAACCGGTGTTATACCTTTATTAAACTACTTTTTGTAGAAATGGGTGTTACGTCTCATCTTTAACTAAAAGAGGGAGTTTAACCAGAGGGGTTGAGATGTTCAATGGATGTAAAAGAGTCTTCCGTCCAAGTTTCCAAAACTTCTTTGAAGAAAGGTCTTGAGCTCATACATCAAATCTCTTTTATTATTTCTTAATAACAAAATTGATATTCTACGCACTATAGCTTTAAACTCTAACCGCGTAGAGCAATTCAAAAAAGCATGGGCCAAACTTCTTTAACTAAGTGTATGCTAGTGCAACTCCCTTAATATATATTCTTTTAAACTACATTGTACTTTTTTAATTAATTAATTTTTTCCTCAGTCCGTAGTCAAAATGTAAAATAACTCATTGCATATGTATCGTAATTATTATTTCTCTTTTGTTTCATTTTCAATGTATTGTAAAGCTTTGCATTTACTATTTGTAATTAAAAATCTCCTCTCTGAAATAAATAAAAATAATAAAAATGATAATTTTTCTTTCACCTTTTTCGACTTCTAGATACAAAAAAAAATCCCACTTTCCATTATTTTCCTTATCAAGATATTTCCTTCCCCATAAACGTTTGAGGGATTTATTAACTCTATATCTCACGTTTTGTTTTATTCTACTGCCTTTCCCGTTTAACAATAATTCGTAAAATAACTTATATTCATTTGCTTAAAAATGAAGGGTTTTTTTTAAACGTTGTATTAAAAAAATACACCTGGAGTCAGGTCACTTCTTCGAAGAGAGAGGCAATGTGATGCTAAGAGGTCATTTTGGTTCCAAAATAAAAGCGACATGAGAGAAAATCACAGGCGGTCGAAGCTCACTATCAGACAACCGGGACGTGAACTTTGCTTTATGAGCGGTAGTGTTACAAAGTTTCGATTTATAAAGTTTTGTATGAGAATACAACGGTTTTGTTTTAAAACTTAACAATTCGAATATTGTTTGCCTACTCCTCGGGGCGATTTAACGCGATTTCGGGGAGTTGTGGAACACCAAAATGACGATAACTCGCCAAAATAGCGTTAAATCGTCGGAGGAGCAGGCAAACAACAAAGAATACAACGCAGCAACAAGGTTAGTCAATTTTAGGCGCATGGCAGATTGGAATTCACGGGATTTTTGACAAGCTGAACAATAGAAAAGAAATTGCGTTGTAAACATCGCAAGTGAATAGAACTTCTGAGAAGCAAGCCAAAAGTCAACCAACTTGAGGTATTTTGATAGCCTTAGACTCTATTACCTAGCAAAAGTGCTTGCGAGGGAATAATATAGGGTACAACGTACTTGCTCCTGCAATTTTTAAGAAAATGTAATGTGGGAAATTAAAGCAAACACTAATTTGCCGATAACTTTTAGGTGTTACATAATTATTAGTAATGGAGGCAATACAACATGTAACACATCAGCAAATCGAATTAGCCTATTTCGAAAGCATACACGAAACTAAAGATGCTTTATTTTAAGGTAGAAAATTGGTAGTCGGGGCGTCAAAAAACCATATCGAGCCACCTTAAATCAACGAGAGATGCTTTCCAGGAAAGCATGTCAGTTAGTTCAATAGATTACTAAGGCTGAACATTACAGCTTTCTCATTTCTTTACCGAGCTTAACATTTACCTTCATTCTTTATTTATCAAATAATTATAGTCGGAACCGTAAGTGACTGCGACCACTTTCTTCAACGCTGGTGATTTGATTTTTTCTACTGTTTTTACCTCTGGTAAGCAACCACTAACTCATTGGGATCATTGGGTAACCAAATTTGAGCTATGATTGGTTAATGGTTGCCTTTGGAAACCATCAACTTATCGTAACTAACGCTGGTTACCCAAACGATCCCAGAAAGCCTAGTGCCGAAAGCTGGTGCCCAGTCTCCCTGAAGTTTGCGGAAGGGCAAATAAGAAACCATCTATAGTAACGAAATTCAAAGTACGTTTATTTATTACAAGTACTAATAATATCTACTGTGGTCAGTGTAGAATACTTTACCATCTTGGTGCATTCTTTCCTCCCATCCACCCTGCAGAAACAAACAAATGAAACATAAAGATCAAGTCAAGTCTGTCAGGTCCGTGCAGCTGCTGTGTCAGTAGCTAATATAGACCATCACTTTACAATTATCGAAAACTTTTGCTTATCAGGGAATTAAGTGATTAATGATTGTCCCATTCCAATAACTATCATGCAGGCAACTTTTAACAGTATTTAAATTCGTAAGTTTACGTGCATGCAAATACAAAGTACTGTATACTGCACTGCTTAAATCTGTAAGTGTTCTACTTGTGTATACCACATTGTACAACTGCTATCACTTTATGCTGGCCACGGCCTGGCTTTAACCATGGACCACCAGATCTGTCAATTGTTCACCAATGTATCATATTTCAGAACATTCTCAACACAGGGTGTCTCTCATTGCTGGGAGAGCCATCTGAGGTCTCTACATGCGCGATCTACTACTGCTGTTTAAATGCACACCGCACAGAACATGTTACGGAAACACTTACACATTGTTTCGCCAGGGGTGATCATCGCCTTGTCCATAAAAAAGCCGAGCCCATCACTGAATGTGCAATCGGACTTAATTTGCGCAAAGGACATAGGAATTTTATTTGAATATTAATCATACATATTAATCCAAATTCAATCCCATTCTCACGACTTGACTTTTTTACAACAACATCGAAACATCGACTTGCTTTAAATTTTGTATTCATAGTTAAACAACAAACCTAGTAAGCGATTTGGCCGACGTTTGAACTAAAAATCAATCCAGCAAGAAAACATATTTGAATCTGTGTCATTTAAACAAATTTTTCACCACCTGTGGAGTTCAGGATCAAGTCTTCATTTGTATGTACTCCTGAAGTGCGCATGCTCGTGATGAAGGTAACAACGTCAACAACGTTGGTTAATGACCCGAATTACTCCAAAATGTATCTGAAAAAAATCAACCCTTTCAAAACCCCGTTTAAATTCTCAGTCAAACTCTGTAATTAAAAGCTTCCGTTAGCAACAGCGACCATCTTAGGAAATTTAAATAATTAAATTGACTTTGACCAGAGGAGCCGTGCTTTGACTTATTTATTTTGACTCAAATAGATTGGATAACTGCGTTGCGTGTGCGTCAATCAGGTGCACTTAAATGGGTTCTTTTTTGCTGTTTCTCTACTAGATTCAAACTGATAGAAAATACCCCTGACTTTTTTTTATTAGGATAAAGTTCACATAGATTTTTTAATCTCGAATTTAGTTATTGATACGATTAATTAGTAATTCGTAGACTTCGTGTCATGCAATTGAGGCATAATCAAGCTCGTAATTTCAAATCGGCCTCACGCAATTTGAAATTAATCACCCGATTCCGGCCTCCCTGAATTGTACTCCACTCAGTCCAATTACTATAACTTATCAGATTCAATTCGTCAACTAGAAAATTGAACACAAGCACCGACTTGAGTTGAAAAGTCATATTCATTTGAGATCTTTACAGTACACTTGCAGTACACTTGCAGTAGCGAGGTAAATTAACACAGCCTTGTCTTCAAGATGGCCTTTATAAAAAAGCAGAAGCCATTACTGAATGCGCAATCAGACTAAATTTAAGCGAAGGACACACAAATGCCACTGGAAAATTAATCTATCCAAATTCAACCGCATTCTCAGCTCGACCTGAATTTTTAACAACAACATCGAAACATTGACGCTTTGACTTTATTCCTGGTTAAACGCAAAAAAGTAAGCGATTTCGGCAACGTTGAACTCTATTTTTAATCAACCCAGCAAGTAAACAAGTATGAATCTGTATCAGTTAAACAAAGATTTCAGGCCTTCATTTGCAAGTTACTCAAGAAGGATAATAAGGTCATAAAATAGGTAAATGACCCCAAATTATTTCAAAATGTATCCATACAGCAATTATAGACTGGTGAACAGTGCCAATGTTTTCTTAGGGATAGTTGACAAAATGAATGAGTCAGTGAGAATCAAAACATACATGCGCACGCTAAAATATCTGTGTTTCGCTTTTTGTTTGATTATGAAATAAACTAAATAAACTGTGGTAAAATAAGATATTTTTCTTTTTTAACAAAAATTGATGACCCACCTGCTGCTGCTTGTCCTCCAGTTCAGACGATGATGAGTCTGGAAAGAGGCTGGGGTACTTCTCTTTCCAGTAGTGCTCTGACGGCCATTCATCTTCACTTTTGATGTTCTTTTCATAATCCTGCGATAAGTCACAAAAGAAAGTAGAACATTATATTCCACCTTCTGCATGTTGAGTTCTAAAATGAACTAATTTCAAAGCAATCAAAATCGTTTACTGAGGAGCCAGGAATACCTTGAAGCAAACAATAAACAAAATGTTTCTCATGCAATAACTGCAGTTCCAAACTTTTGTTAATAGAATACCCTTGCCAGGTATGAACATCGACCATCATAACCTGAGAATCCTGAGAAAAGTCAACGCCCTCCCAGGTCTGAAGGTATTAACCGTTCGACCTAATAAGTGACAAGAGAAAAAAAACGAGCGAGCGCTAAAAAACACCCACTACATAATTTTTACTGCTCGTACTGAAACTCGCATGCAAAACAGTAAGATTAAATGAAATAAAATAAAAAGAAATGAACGAAAAAATACGGCGAATTATACCCTTTTCTTTAACAGATTTTCAGCCTGACAGATGTTTCATTCATTTCAAATATAAATTGTTTTGAAATGATCGGTGCAATAGCAGATTCACGAAAATTTGAAGGCATAAAACCACCCATTTCAACTTATAATATATACATGTTTCGACATATACCTATGTCATCTTCAGTTAAGTTGTAGTTTGAATTTCATATTAAATACAAAAATTAGGTGTTGCGTAATGCAATACATACAAATAGCAAATACCAATAACGTTGTAATTAAATAAATTGTACTACAATGTGAAAGGACCAAAGAAGATGACATAAGTATATGTCGAAACATGAATTACAGTATAAGTTTAAATGTGTTGTTTTATGCCTCTAAATTGTTTTTCATTAATCAATCTCCTGTTGGAAGAAATAAACAAGTTCTCTTTCCCCTTCTACTGGCCAACCGTGATCAGATCTGATCAGTTAGGAAGTTAACAAAGTGCTTCAAAAGGAATGTGTCCTTCCCTTTTATGGGCTCGTTCGGTGTTTAAGGCCGGCACACACTAGGGGACATGTTGCGGGGATATGAAGCGGGGACATGTTGCAGCGACAGTTTTCCTCGTGTAACATCCCTGTTTTTGCGAAAAAGTTCTGTTGCGGGGACACAATTTTGTCCCCGCAACATGTTGCACGAAATTCCTGGTTTGAATTCGTGCGTCATGAAGCGGGGACAAAATGACCCCCCATTTCGATGTCGCATCGTGTGCACTGCTCTTGCAAACTGTCCCCGCTACAAAATAGGTGTAGTAGGCTCCTTTTCCTTCTCTTCTTTTCAGCCACTTGCGTATCCATCGTTTTCGGTCAACATGATTACACATTTCTTCGTCTAGTAATATCATTGACAGTAGTAGAAGCTTCTTTTTCCTAACCATAGAGTCCGCCATCTTTCTTTGCTCGTATACTAGTTGCCAGGCGCCCTTAGTGATTTCTGTGATTTTTATACCTCAATCCGCTTTATGTGCACCAGCTTGTGTACTGTCCCTGCAACATGCGCCAGTATGCTGTGCACACGAAGAGGCTTATCCCCGCTTCATGTCCCCGCAACATGTCCCCAAGTGTGTGCCGGCCTTTAAAAACACGCATTGAAATTTATATATTAGGGTGCGTTCGATTGGGAAATCGGGATTTTGATTTTGAAATCCGGATTTCGGATTTCCCAATAAAACATGAAATCCAAAAACGGATTTCCAATTACCGAAATCAAGAGAAAATAATTGACCAATTATAATCTCTTGCCGAAATCCTTTTCCGAGATGGATTTCAAAAAGAAATCGAAATCCGGATTTCATGGATTTGATATTTTTGCGTTCGATTGGAAAATCCGAAAACGGATTTGCAAAACTGTTAGATACGTAGTAATTGTTAGTAAAAATTATCACGTAGTTGTATTTTATTTTGTACCAACCTGACGAATTTTTACCGTGTTAAAATACAGATTTCAGATTTCAGATCGAGATGCGAGCCCATAAAAGGGAAGGACACGCCCCCTTTGAAGCACTTTGTTGGCTTCCTTACAGATCAGATCTGATCACGGTTGGCCAGTAGAAGGGGAAAGAGAACTTGTTTATTTATTCCAACAGGAGATTAATACCTGTAGTCGGCGTGATTAAAAGACCAAAACAGAATTATGATCAAATTTCTTCGCCCGATTCGAAAGAGTGTACCGTACGTGAGACAAACTTTTAATATACGCTGTGGCTATATAGTTACCGCGAACTTTATATTAATACCGTATACGAAGAAATTTTTGCGGGAAGAAAATTTCGCGGATTGTCGACTAAATTTGTTTTGCGAGGTGAAGTTTTTGCGGATCGAGGCAGCCAAAATTTCTCCTGGGAGGAAATGTTTGCGGATTTCTGGTCAAGTAAAAATAAAATTCAAGGCAGTATCGGCATTACCGGAAGTTTCTACAGTTCCCATAGTTATGGTTGCTGTTCTAGCGCCAACATAAACATACACAACGAGAAAACCTGAGTGAATTATTGTACGTTCTTGTAAAAACGCATTACTCGATTATAATAATAGTCTCTGGTGACACAGAAGCGGAAAAGTACGGTTTTCCGTGAAAAGCCCCATATGATAGCAAAAATGTATTTTATTAACTTTCCCTAGCGTTTTCTATTATGTTCACTGTTAAAATGTTCCTATTAAGGTTACAGTGTACCTTCGGGGGTGTCTCCAGTATAACAGCTCTAGCGTCTTAAGATTACACTTAATATACCTTAACCCGGATATCAAATTAAAGCTTATAGAGCTGGCTATCTAAATATGGAAACCATTTGGTAATAAAATGAATTGTCGAATTTTTTACGACGTCTAAATTCGAACGTCCGAATCAGCTTTAAAACGCTATAACTCAAAGCGATTATTATATTTTGCTAATTTGATTTGTTCTCGGGTTTCCGGACACGAAGCGCTAAAAAAACGTGTCGGCGATTTTCCATATTCAATTGCAGTGAAAAGTTACAGAATATTTTCGAAAAGGGGAGAAAAAAAATTGGAATGATCGCACGGAAATGCCTCTTGACGAAAAAGTTTTCGGAATTAAGAAATTCGCCGACACGTTTTTGTTGATTATATGTTAGCCTAGCTTCTGTCCAAATTTAAGGAAAATCGAACAAATTCCCTTTGAGTTGTAGCTCTTTGTGTCCCCAACAAGCGAAAAATTAACTTTGAGAAAACGGCGCTTAAAAAAACATATCGCTTAATAAACAAACTCCGCCCACAAAAGTTATACCGTCATTTCTCCGTCAATTTTCACTATTTTTCGATACTTTTTTTTTGGATGAAAGTTCATTCTGTAAACTTTATTTTAACGCCAAAAAAATATTTTCAATAAATTTTCGATCTGAAGGTACACTGTAACCTTAAGCCTATATACAGCGTTGAAACAAGATTTACTAATTTTTCTGCGGGAGTATATTTCTGCGGCGGAAAATTTTGCGGGAGTTTTTTTTTTTGCGGATCGAAGGAAATCCGCAAAAATTAACTCCCGCAAAATTAAACTCCTACACGGTAGCCGAAAATGCTGTCGATGATTTAATCTTCAAAATCATCTTCAAGATGATTTCTTTCAAATATTTAGTTCATATTCAAGACATTGCATCTTGTTTTTGTATGTTTTTTTTTTTTAATTTTCCGTCGTTTAAACTACATTCGTTTTCTACATACTGTCATTTGACATTTGGATATTGTTTATACCATTGATGCATGATCGGTCGACCGCAACGAATAATTCTCCCTGCAGATGTATTAAAAAAAACATCAGAAAAAGCTCAAAACTTTTACGCTCGCCGGCGGCGACGTTTTTGTCTATATGAAATATTCCATAGAAGTTGAAGGAGGTCTTTCCCGTCCCTAGCTGTCAAATTTTTTCGATGCAAACTTTTGAAGCCGATAAAACGTCCAAAGCTAGCGGCGTTCACATTATGTCCGAGGGAAATCAGATAAAGTCATCTTCTGTCGATCCCTCGTACCTTCGTTTCCTTGCTCTTGTTTCTTTAATTATTACGCCACCGCTAAACAAAACGAACAAGCTGGCAAGGATTTGAAGAATATTCAATAACCTATTTCGAGACACAGTTTGTTTACGTTCATTTAGTAAATGAAAATCGGACCATAACTCGAAGAAACGAATTCTGAAGTAAACATCGACGGATAAAAATAACTTTCTAAATTTCCCTCCTGTAAAGTGTATCCATCTTCTTCAATTAAAAATCCTTTCTCGCAATCTTTCAACGCGCTAAAATAAGACCTTCGGCAATAAACCAATCAAATGCGCCCATTTTTTGATTGACATGTTGAACACCTCAAAATCGTAATTGACACCTATAAATCACGCTAGTTTCACGTGTCGATAAATAGCCAATCAGCTGCTGCCATGTCACTAGCCTTCTTTCCCGCCACTGTGAATAAAATGACAACGTTGCTCGTTGATTTCGTAGTTTGTTGTTCGCTTTCGTTCGCTTTAGTTGAATCGCTCAGAAAAAAATAGCGTAAAACAAGTCGGAGAAACTTTATAGCGCCAACAGCTCAAGATGGACTCGAACAATGAATTGGAAAAGACTGCGGACAATTTAGTGAGTGAAGATGTGTTCTTTACTTACAAAGATGCTAAAAGGTCCGTCGCACCTGAAGCGAACAAAAATACAAAGAAGAAGATGCAGAGCGCATTGGATTGGTGAAGTCGTTTTAAACGAAAACGAAACAAGAAAGCATGTAGGAATACCACTGCTAGAATAAGATGTTTGCACTAGCAGATTTATTTTATCTGTGAGAAACATTATTGTGGTGAACAATGAGCCAACATCTCTCAGAGTAATTTACCTACGGTACAGCGAATATTTTGTGGAAGGACAAGCAATTACCAAATCGTGAGTAACTTTAGTCACAACAAAAGCAGCTTAAAAGACCTTTTCGTAAATTTCCTGGACTCTTAGAGGACCTTAAGTTCATTCAGTTTTGGAATCGAATAGGAACCCTTCACGGCTGGACGATACAAATTGAAATTGTGAGTTTATACTGTGTGTTATGATTTCATTTGCAAATTGTTTGTTTGAATTGAACATTAAACTCGTTGGCCTTTATGCTTGTTATTCATCGTTTATTGTGAATTAAAATTCATTCAGAAATGAATACTGTGGAATGTTTGTGTTATTTTACGTAATTAATGTGTGGGGTTATACGGAAATCTTGCCTAAAATTCTGTTTTATGTTCAACTCGTTATCTCACGAGTCAGAGTTTAGCACTCGAAGAAAAATTTCCTATCTCAGCGCTCCAATGAAAGCTTTTTATTTATTTATATTTATATGCTGATACTCGGCTAAAACATTTGTTGTATTTAACTTGATTAATTTAACGGAATGAATTTGAAATGAGTTGTGCTACAATTAATCTGCTGAACTATGAAATTTATTTTCAAAAGCAAATCTCATGTTTTTGTCAAATCAACTGACAAGAGAAGGAAAAACAGAAAAACCAAGAACTGAGTATTAAATATACTGTAAACAATAATTGTTAAAACATTGGAAAACTTACGTGGTAGGATGAGGACAAATGAGAGATTTTGCTGTGATGAACAGCTGCAGTCAAATCATCCGCTTGTTTTCTTGTCATTTTAACACCGTTAAGCCACAGCCACTCCAGGTCAGGAAAAGAGCTGAGGTTTTCAGTTATAAAACTGACTCCTTCACCAAGTAGAGGGTTAAATGACAAGTCGAGGTACAACAAGTTAGGAACTTTATACAAAGATTCGGCAATAAAAGCAGCTTCATTGGCTGTCAAATTGATGTTATTAAGTATTAATGTATCCAGTCTGTTCGTGAATTTTATATTCTTCACGAGATTCTTTGTCAGCTCAGCATCGCACGCGTCAGCATCTTCACCACCAACCTGTATCCATTGAGGTGCGGTAACAAGAGACAGTGCATCAGGGACAACTTCCAACACTGACCTGTCCACATAATAAGCATTAATGTACCTAACCATTGACAAGCAATGATTAGAATAAGAGTCGCTGTCAGAGTTCTTGGTTAAACGCAAACCGGTTGTGTTTTCCTGTTCGCTCGACTCGACGCCATTACGTTTTCTGTTCTTCGTTGCGGTGGACTCCGGTGCAACTATGACTTCCTTTATCATTTCAGTGGATAAACCAAGGTAAATGCTGTTAAAATAAAGGTAAGTTCTTTGTTGTTTCTTTAAGAAAAACTCGTGTACTGGACGAAATTTATACTTTTTAAGAAATTCCGATGCTTTCTTTTCCCCGGAACAGCAAACAACAACTGCTTTTAAATCTTCCACTATCGTAATTAAGTTAATATAATCCTTCTCTGGATGCTCGTTATCTTCATCATCAGAGAAAAATATGTAATTTAAATTCCCGGTGGTTTTCAGCAAGTGTTCGTTGGCAATAATATGCAGCTGGGAGGAATTTATTAATAGGACACCTTGTACAGAAGAAAGAAACGCAGGAAAGAGCTCTCGTCTCCACTCGGCCGAACAGCAAAAGAAACACTGTCCACAAAGCGTTAAAAATCTTTTTTGTTCGTCTGATAAATCCCTCAGTGACGGTGTTTCCATGAAGATGTAGTCTGTGAAGCCTTCCTTTTCTGCTGAAATCCCCAAGTGATTAAGAATCTTACTCGCCGCTTCTCCTGATGACTCAGAGGCACATTTGAAATCTTTGTCCATTTCGAGGATCTCTTTAATCGAGTCAACTTTAAACAGCTCTTCTATGAGAAACCATGCATCCAGATATTCATGTAGAGATTTGTGGAAAAAAAAAAGAACACCCTGATCACGATTTCAACTTGACATATTTAATTTAAATAATCTCACATCAATTAATTTTCTTTTTATTAAATCGTGGTCACGAGGTGGTTATTTTAAAGTTAAATAATTTAATTGATTGAAACTCTCAGAGGAGGACACATGAGAAAACAGTCAAGACAGTCAATGCCACAAAATAAAACTTGAGCAAAAACAAAACTGTTACATAAATTATGTTGAGAAATTTTCAAAACATGTCAAAGGGCCACTAAGGTAATATGTCAGTACTTGTAACAAAAAAAAAAGTTAACATTGTAAGTTAAAATCCAAGCTGAAAGTTTAATCTTGAAGAATTGAGGACCAAGAGGTATAGAAGATGCTTAAAGGTTTTATTTGCCTACGGTAGTACAAATTTCAACCAAACTAAACATTCACAACTGATGACTGTTTCTCACCTAATTATTAGTCCAGTTACAATGTGGTTAGCTTATAAAAAATTGGATATCTTCATGCTCCCTGTCCCCGTATGGCAGTATTAAAGGATACCAATACCTGTTACTATAGCAACAATACCTTGGCCACTCCTGAGACTACCAAATCAATCAGACTGCAAATTATGCTTACTAATGTTTAGCCGGGGCGTGGGGGGTGGGGATCAAAATCATTATGACTACCTGGTAGAAATTTGAAAACAATGGTCTGATCTTCTGTCCACATGCAGTAAATTGGGGCATTGCATGTATTTAACTTTAATCCCACAGTCATATTCACATTAAAAAAACAATATTGCAACAACAAACAGTGACATTCTCTCTGTGGTGGTGATAATCATTCTGTATTTTGTATTGCACATGACTGTGAACATTCTGCAAAATCTATGGATTTATAATGTATTCCCTCTAACTGGAACAAACCTAGGGAGGGTTCATAATTTATGTAGGGGGGAGCTATGTCGATTTTTAGGGGTTATGTCGATTTTTAGGGGACGTAGACCCCGGTGGTGTGGTCAACCTTGCGGGTTGTGGGATTGGAAGGGATGGCACCTTGCATGGGACCTGAGTCCCGTTCGTGCCTTTCCCTCTGGACTGTATGAGTCCAGAAAAATTGTTAGAATTTTTTCTCGTTAGGTTTTAGGGGGAGGGCTATCGAAAATTTCTCTGGACGTGAAAGAAGGTATAAGGGGGGACCATCGAAAAAATTCAATAAAAACCGCCACCATCAGTTTACTCAATGTCATATTTAGCACTAAGAGGCTGAGAGGGGAAAGGAAGCACGCAGGGGATGATTGGATGGGGAAAGAGAGGAGCTGGGGAGACCATGCCTTTGGCTCTTGCCATCGTCTCCCACGCGCTTATTAATTTTTATTTAAAATTTTATTAATGGGATACCAGTGGGAGCCTCTGCGGAGGAGAGTCCGTGTTCTAAAGTTTATATTCCAATTGGTTCCAGTTAGTACACCATGTCATCAGGGTTTTGTTTGATGGTGGTGGTGGAGAAGGGGGGGGGGGTCATGATATTTTGTCCACGGTTGTGGGATATGCAATGGGGGGGGGGGAGGAAAACACATCAAATAATAGGGGTCTTCTAAAAATTGCAAGGGAAAAAAATCTAAAATCTACATAGCCCCCCCTCTACATAAATTATGAACCCTCCCCTAGTGGACCCCATGTTTTCCACAGAGCCTGCATTATAACAAAATATCAATAACACAAATAACACAGAACTAATTATAATATTCATAACTATACATGACACAAGGGAACTATAATATATTGTATTTTTTAAATTATTGATGGTGAATTGCATAACATGTGATTTAAATTATTTTATTTCTGGTTTGATATTCTATACTGAGATCTGTTTTATTTTTACATCTGCTTATAAATTATTTTATTAGGGGGCGGGCTGATTCATGACCGCACTTTTTTTAGAACATTCACTGTACAAATCATTCTTACCTGTCGTTTTTGGCGTCTTTTTCCATGTTTTAAAATCATCCCAAAGGGACCTTCGTTGCTGTTTTGCCATCTTCTCTCACTATGTATGGAACCCAACCTATAAGAAAAGTGTATGTCAAGTTAATCCTACCACTTTATCATATCAATTTTTACACAAGGAATGCAGACATGTGCATGTGTATATACGGGGTATATGTATTCATTTATTGTTCAATTTAATAATTGAAGGGCTAGGTGGAAAACTATGCTACATGTAGGTGAATATTTAAATAACAGACTCTTTAAGTTGTTGTACATGTAGTACATAATTGCTAGGTGGAAAACTATGCAAAGTAAATTTTTTTGTTTCTACCAACTATAATATATATTAGTTGCTGTTACCAGATTAACTCACTCTTGTATGTTACAAAATCTCAAATGAGTCAATATCTGAAGTCTACTTTTATTTTTGAATTTCAATGTGTGGTCACCTCCTGAACTCGTGGACATTTGCACCTACTACATGTAGCAACTGGCAACCAAACTTTGAAATTTAATCTAAGCCAATTCATGCTCCTTAATGATCTCAGTAAGTGAGAGGAATTTAATAGCGAAACCTGTTGTTGTGTCCTGTCTGGTAAATCAGACTGGATAACCATGAAAAACTGATCGAGATCAGTTTAATTCGATGTCGTGTTCAACCATATGGCCACGTATAAATTGCACACTGCATCCTGCACACAAGAGAGTCTTTAATAATCCCATTATTTTGTTGTGTTAACCAAATTTTACTGAGTAAGCTGCAACTTATTTTAATTGTTTTTTATTCATTTCATTTTAATTAACAGTTAAAAACTTCAGCTAAAAATTTATTGCTTTAAAAAAACTGAGTCATATCAAAATTAAGAAGTATTAAAACACAAATCAGTTTTGATTCCAAACTGTTTACGGATTTGAAGATACTGTACACATCTGGTATAAATTAATTTGAAGTACAACTTAATAGCATTCTGTTCAAGAGTTATTAATTATTTTAAAGGCAAACGAGTATTAAATACTTTTAGTAAAAATGTATGGAGGGGCCATCTTGGTCACCCACAAATAACCTCAAGGGACACCAACACGGCAGCAAAAACTTCAGTCTTATCACACCAGAAACCTCATCACAAAAGATATCATTCATTGTATACTTGAATATGAATATATGAAAATCATATATTTAAACTGCAGATTTTTATAGACATGAGTGAAATTTGTGATCCTCGCAGTAGCTGCTCTTAACTTAAGCAGTTGAAATTAAGCAAGCTGAAAAAAAAAATTCAGGCTTGAATGGGATTTGAACCCATGACCTTGTGATACCAGTGGAATGCTCTATCCACTGAGCTATCAAGCCACATGGCCTGTGGATAGACGGTCAACTGTGAGTTCGTAATATACCCGATGATAGGCTTGAATGGGATTCGACGGGATTGTTGAGAGCCACTGCAAGGATCACAAATTTCACTCATGTCTATCCGCAGTTTAAATAATTATATGATTTTCACATGTTCATATCATCGGGTATATTACGAACTCACAATAAGCCATTTTCGTATTTAAAATTACCGCTGAATTCAAACACCAATGACACATTGATACAGGGTTAGACTCGACCTGATGTAAAATATTCACAAATGCCGGCAGAAGGTGCATGAAATTTGAAAATTAAACAATAGACAGAGCTCTGAACAGGTCATCCTCTCGCCTGAATTTGTGAATTTATCACTTCAGATTGAAGCTAACCCTGTAAAAATGCGTCTTCAATGCTTTCATTCAGCGGCCATAGCGAATTCAAAACTGGTCTATTGGCCATCTATCCATGTGGCTTAATAGCTCAGTGGATAGAGCATTGCACTGGGTTCAAGGGTCATGGGTTTGAATCACATTCAAGCCTGAATTTTTTTTCAGGTTGTTAATTTTCAACTGCTTACATTGTAAGTTGAGAGCACACTGCGAGGATCACTAATTTCACTATATATACTGTATGATGCTATAATTAAATCGGTTTATAAGCATAGATAATGCAAAAATAACTTAAATTTGTTTGAACTTGTTTATTATTTTGTTTGTTTTCGTGGCTTATTTGAATTAAAAAAAAATAGCGTGACGAATTTCGTGAAATATTTAAACCTTTACAAATCGGCCAGAAGCAAAACATCATTAAACTGCTTTTATTAATAATTAACTTTTGTGAAGGATTGTACCACTGGCATCCATGCACACACCATGTTAGAAACGCATTGCAGGAATAGGACTAGCTTATATTTTTGAATTATTTATGTCATGTGTAAACCAAGAATAATTGCATTAAATACCATGGACAATGATCATTACATTTATCGTGGATCATTTTGAAAGAAAACCTCTAGACTTGAATAAAATTGAGGACAAATGGCTTATGATGTCAGAGGGTCTAAAATAGGGTTTCCCAATCCCGCTTCCCACCACTATTTTTTCTTTCATCCCGCCATCCCGCTTGCTTTGACATGTCATCCCAATCCCGCTTCCAAAATACTTTTTTTGCATGACAAGTCGCATTGACATTGTTTGCATAGCGTCTCACGGCAATGTGCATTGCTCAATTACCACTGCTTCAATTAGGGCTGTCTGGAAAATGTTACTAGGGAGAATTTGCAATTTCATGGCAATTTTATATAATACTTGAAAGTGGAATATGGAAAATGTGTGTGTTTGGAAGAATTACTGAAGGTGACTCTCGCTGTTAGGGAACTGTTTCCGATCACAAATCAAATAGTGATCTCCAAGGTGACTGTTATAACAGGAGATCAAAGTACCGGGGCATGGATGGTTTACAGCGCTGACTTCACGAACACCTATTATCATCCTAACTTCTTGCATATTCAGCGCAAAAATCCAACGTTAAACGGACTTGTTTTTATTGAGTAGTCCATTTACAGAGACGAGTGCTGGATTTTCACCAATCTGAAATGCTATAACAATATGACTTAAATGTAATTAGTAAATTTTTACCTCTCGATAATGATTTTCTAGATTTCTGATTGGTCCAACCGCTATCGACTTGAGTCGTTATTGGTTAATTTGCCCAAATATGGAAAAAATGAAGACGGATTATGCAAAAAAAAAATTGTTTCCGTCGTCACAGAAAAAATCAAAGGCTCCTTGCGAGCCAAGTCGTGAATATGAAACAAACATCGGACCTTTTCCTACCCTACACAAAATAGGTCCTCTTAGATTGTACATATTATGACTACTTCCCTTTATATCTTGCAGATCCACATAACAATATCTTTTACCAAACAGAAGAAGGACCTCTAAAACCTTTGTGTGTATACGTAGCTGAGGGAGTCCTGGATTATTCTCCAGAGCGTATAGCAAACACGTGGCAAGTAAAATCCACTGTGATTTTTATCAACAATGCTTTGAAGGTGAATTGCAGTCCGTACTGCACAATCTCAGCTCGGCAATGTTTGTCAGCCTCACACGAAGGAATGTGTTTACTAGCGAAAATGAAAATTACGGGACAAACTAACCTTTTCCTTCATTATTAATGTCAGACATCCTTGCCAAACAATAATAACAAGTAAAAGAACCCCAACATTTTCCCAAACCGACGTTTCATCTCATCGAATATTCGTAAACACAAGAATCGTAATGATGGACGTATGGTTTACTCTCATGTACTCCATGTATGCTTACCGAAGTGTAACATATCAACAATTTAATATAAATTTAATATAAAGTTTACGATGAGCGAGTGACTTTTTCCAGTAACTGCGATAAGTCGTATTCACGACTTAAAAATGGCGACATTCGGGGAGCATGTGCACGTGCACGTGCACGTGGCGGGCAAATCTTTCCTCGACTGCAATATAATTTCCACAATTCTAATGTTCAAATCCATAACCATTTCGGCTAGTCCGATTAAAACCCATTTTTGAAGGAAACATTCTTCTCGATCTCGCCGCTTGTTAGCATTTACTCGCTTTCAATTTGCGAAGCGGTCATGTGACACTTGTTCACTGACGTAACAGTCATGTATTTTTTTGGCGCGGCGCCTCGTTGGTTATATATGTTGTGGGTCAAAATTTTCCTTGGTTCAAAATGAATAACTGTTAAATATCTGCAGTTAAGAGGATCAGGCTGTTCTCTGTATGCATGTATGAAAATACCAGCTCTTTTGAGATAACAACACTAATTCCGGCATTTATATTAGAGATTGTGAATTTTACTGAAAACTTGCAAAAGTTGCCTTGTAGAAAAAATTGCCTTATATTTTATGTTTTTCCACAAAAATACGCAATCCTCATTTTCCACACACCGCATTTTTCACACTCCTCGTTTTCCACACCCCGCATTTTCCACACTCCGCACTCCATACTCCACACACCGCATATTCCATACAACCGATAGAGAAAACTCTATCAAAAATAAAATTCGAAAAAAGGAAAAATGCGCTTAAACAGGTAGAGAAAACACAAAAAGAAATTCTGCCCTTTGTGACGCAATACCAGCCATCAGTGCTAAATCTCAAACAAATTTTAAAATCATAATGGTACATAATGCAGAACCAACCACTGCTACGACAAATCTACAAAGAACCACCCATGATATATTAAAAAAGGCAAATCCTTTAAAGATACACTCCTTAGAGGAAAAATATAAAAGGTATCAAATAAGTTTCACAACGGGATTGTTTGTGTGGCCTGTTACCCCTTGCTACTTCCTGTTTTAGCATTTTAATGGTTCTTTGAGACAAAATTGCAACACCGTGACAAGTGCTTATTCGGATTGATAAAGTTCAGGACTTCTTTAATGATTTCAAAGGAAAGAAGGATAGAAAAAACGGTTAAAAAAATCACCTATGTAAACATCCAGACTTGGTCTTCCTTCACGGAATCGTGAAATATCCGGCGAGTGCATTGTTGTCATCCATCCCGTTTCCCACCCGGAAAATCAAGAATTCCCGCGTCCCGCCATGAAAATGACGAACTTCCTGCTTCCCGCCCACCTCTAACCATCCCGCATCCTGCCTTCAAATTTTCTTTCATCCCGCATCCCGGCAGTGAAAAAAGGCTTATCCCGCATCCCGCCAACCCTATGTTAGGCCCTCATGTCATTGCATTGCTAAGCAACTCTGATTTAAAAAAGCTCATTCATCTACAACTTTTGTGCATAAATGTCTAAGTAATCACCTGCATAAGCAGTCAATCTCCTGGCTTATACAAGTAATCATGTATACACTGTAGCAGTAAATCTCCTGGCTTATACAAGTAATCATGTAAAGCAGTAAATCTCCTGGCTTATAAATTGTTTTATTTACCTTAAGGGTGCGAATATAAGTTTTACCCTTTTGTTTGATTTTTTTCTTTCTTTTTCAATCAAGATGTATGTATAAATACCTCTGACGTATCATCTAGTAACTGTAGTTTCACCTTGCTGCTTTTATTTTTAAAATGACTCACTAGTAATTATTTAACATTCCCTCATAAACATCTTTGGCAAATTCGTGGATTGTTGTTATTTTAAAGATTTAATTTGAAGGGGCCATTTACATGTAAATGAAAGGAGGTGTTGATATGATGTGTATGATTATGTTTTTTTAAAAAAATAATGTTAAAAAGTACTGTGCAGATTAATCAAAATGCCAAGATGATTTACCTAAAGCTTAATCAAATTCAGTTGTATTGGTTTCAGTGCAGGGAAAAACTGAAAAACCCAGAGAGGAAATTCCCTAGGCAGCAAGAATGTAAACCAACGAAAAAAAAATTAACATAACTGCTGAATTTCTGTTAACATTTTTGCAGTGTTTTCCCATTTTTAATCAATACTAACAAAGGGTAAATTGAAATATAACATATTTGTTCATCACTTGCTGTTATTTTGTTTTACATATTGCTGTAAGGGCTGGTTCCCACTAGAGACATAATCGGAAGCGGAGTCGGAGTCGGAAGCGTAAGGATCATTACGTTCTAGTGTAAATTAAAAAATGGAGTCGCAATCGGAATCGGAAGCTCGACGGAATCCGAAGCGAAAGGACCAGAAGGTTTCCTTTTTCTTCCGATTCTGCTTCTGTCCACTTACGTAGTTTTAATTTCCACTAGATCGTAAGGTTCTTACGATTCTGATTCCGCTTATGATTCCGCTTACATCGCTAGTGGGAACCAAGCTTAAAATGTTGAATATAAGCACAAGCACCAATGGTAATCCTGGCTTTTCTGTACTTGGAAAGCATGAAAAAGCCAGGAAAGTGAGGATTGTTTCACACTGACACAGTCATTTCTGGCTTTCCTGGGTTTCATTTTGATGAACAAAATCTGCACTTTTCGCAAAAGCCAGGGGTAATGCCACTTGCAGTTATCATACTTGCTTGTTATTTTTTTCTTAGAGCGCGAGTGGGCGGAATTCTGCGAATCCTGCAATATAATTGGTTCCGGGAGCGGGCGGAAATTTTCCATCTTGCCCGCTCACTCAATGATTCTGCCCAGCAGGTTGTGTAGTTGCCTGATTGATAATCATGATAATTTGTGACTCCATTGTTTTAAGCTTGTGAGCCCCGGTATTATTGAATTTTCTCATCAAATATGGACCCAGACGAAAGCTACCAAAGCGAAAGCGAATTTCATTAGCTAGATAAAATGTTTAATGACAAAAATGAAGAAAACAATGATTACAGATCGGGAAGAAAACCAGCAAAGTTTCACCATGCATGGCAGACATTGGCTGACAAAGATCCGAAAACACGCTAAAGATCTTAACGCTTCAACGAGGTATCAAAAAGACTCAATGAACAAAGAGAGATTAAACTAAGTGGATAGAGAAATCAGCCGTAAAATTAAAGGCCAATGTTATTCCTCGAAAAGGCGAGTACAAATTTGGATTTTATGATTTGTTGATTTTATAGTTTGTTCGGCATTTGTTGTTGTTTTTTTTTTGCAAAGTGACATTTGTGGTTTAAAAAATTACTGTGATTAGACAATCCAGCGCTTGTTTACAAAGGTTTTGACTGCATTTGATTTACCGGTAAGTGTTCTTATTTTTCCATTTTTCTTTTTCTTCTAATCAAGATTCTGTGAAATTTCATTAAAAAGTGTTGCAGCTCAAATTTGTCATTCTAGTTTTGTACGGGTTGTTTTCAGTTATAAATTTATGCGCTTTTTCGGGATCGGATTTTACGAGATAATTTGAACTACACTGCTCGGTTAGTATGCTTATATTACATGACGTACTGACTGACTGTGTGCTGAGTGAATGTCATTTCAGTCTGTCAGTCTAAATTCATAATAAAAATTGTTAAATTTCGAAAAAGTCTGTCAGCTGTCAGTTATAAATTTTTATGAAATGTTATAAAAGTTTATAAACTGACCATTGATTGTAAAATATATTTCATAAAAGTTTGAAAGGTGATCTATTAATGTAAAATTGATTTTATAAAATTTTATAAAGTGACCATTTTTGTAATAAAAGTTTATTTTATAACGTTTTATAAAATTTTATAAAGTGACCATGTTTGTCGTGTTCGAAGAACGCAATCCTAATTTCGTGTTGGTTGTCCTGTGGTTTATGTGCAGTAAAATTTGAGATTCTTCCAAATGGCCGCCCCTATCGGTTTTCTTCAGGGGCTCATTTCCGCCGGAAATTTCTTCGAACGCGTCTTCATAAGCTGTGATTACTGCTAGTTATAAGCATAAGGGAGATGGCGCGAATCTAAGTGGCTGGCTATTGGTGATGAAAATGAAGGGATTTTGAGGGAATAAACTTTGGAATTTATTTTTCTTGAGCAGGATTTAGCAGTACGGGCTCAAACGTGCATGGCCATCTGAAGTGAAAAACATCAGCATAAAATCGAGAAATTCGGTTAAACTTTTGGATTCATTTTCTGAAACAGGATTCAACAGGAAACAGGGATCGGAGTCAGTTTATTGATTTTTTTTTTATTTTTGCATACATTATTTCTCTAAAACGATGAAAAAGAAAACAGCATGAAAAAATTCTGAACAATGTTTTGCAATTAATTTGTAGGTCGCATGCCAAAAATGAGGCAAACTAAGTGTAAAAATATAAAAAAAAATGCCTAAAATGTGACATAGTATGGTTATGTTCTGACCCTTTCAATTACTCATCAGTGGCTGTTGATTTTGTTCAGAAGGTTTCTATTTTGTCCTCAATGTTTTTACATGAACTAACTAAACAGCTGGGGCAGCTGTAATATGTCAGTTTGGGTGACATAAATTATTCTGCAGATTGATAGCTAATTCATACAGTGAAGTAGAAACCATTATTCTACAGCTTTTAATGACACAGGAATATATTAATCACTCACCTTTGTTTTAACAACTGTATTACAAAGTGTCACTTGCTGACTGAATTCCTGAAAAACATGCGTAAATAAAATGAGAAAATGTGTCAAAATATAAAAGCAATAAAATAAATTGAGGACGTTTTTTCCTGTGTACGATACATTGTCATTTGTGCACTGCATAAATCAAAGACTCCTTAATGAACCAACTTGTGAATATGAAATGCTCTAAATAAAAAGATTCTGCACTCAAAAGTTCATGGTATATCACTTGAGGGACAGATCCATATATATTAAAGTTGAATTGTGCAGTTCCAGAAAATATCCATACTCCCCCCATGGAAGGTTTTTTTGTTTAGCACCCCCCGTCCCAATGACCTTACATGGGGTGGGTATGGATTTTTTCTGGAACTACACATTTTAGCTGTGTCACCGGGGTAAATAAATTAAATGAAAAAACTCGCCATGGACAGATTTTCAGAGCCAAATGTTTTAGAAATAATTAATTAAAAGTAATTAAATTAAGACTTTCGATGAAGGTTGCCGATTTCATCAATTCATCAATCATTGCATGACTGTACAGGGTTCAACCCCGCCCCAGGGAAATAAATTGCCTCTTGCAAGAAAGTCGGAAGCAGGGTGTGCTTTGTATTTTATCTAATTTACAATTTTAATGGCAACTTACAAAAATACAACAAGACAAAAGAAAAATGCCATAAGGATAGTCCACAAAAGAGTCAAAGACCCCATACTCAGACAGACCACCTACATGAAGCTGTTAAAAAATTCTAAATCTAAAAATTATACATAATAAATATATAAGGATAAGAAAGATATATACAAATATTTTCTGTAGGTTTACAATTAATAAGAAATTTATCACACCATGCTTAAAACTTGAGATACTAGAAGCTGATCTAACATGAAATGGAAGCGAATTCCACATGTCCACAATACGATTAAAAAAACTAAACTTAAACGTGTTTGTTCGAGCATAGTTCTTCTTTAAAGTAAGGCTGTCTGTTTCTCTTAGGGGGGTACCTAGCAGTATCAGAATAGAATTCAATGTATGCAGATATGTCTATATTAATATATCCATTCAAAGCTTTATAAAAAGAGAGTACATCAAAAAGAAATTGTCTATGTTCTTGGGACAGTAGATTAAGCTTAGAGATATTAACTTCATAGTCATGAATCTTCAGTTTTTAGAATAAATTTCGTAGCACGACGTTGCACTCTTTCCAATTTAGTAATATTTCTGGCAGTGAAGAGTGACCAAACAACAGAACCATGTTCCAGCTGGGACCTAACCAGGGTGCAATACAGAGATTTTAGCGTTGAAACATCTCTTAAATCTCTGCAAATTGTTCCTTTTTATTAAACCAAGCACTTTATTCGCCTTGCTGGAAATTTTGTCTTACATGTACATGTAATTCAATCATACTTTCTTGTGTACATGTAGTTTTAAGCATTACGCTGAACATAATATACAAGGAACATTTATTATTATACATTGGAGTCACTAGCTCGATTTTGATTGGCTATAAGCATGCAGCTAATTATTGCTTGCTGTTTCTGTTACGTCATACCTACAGACAATGAATTTTATATATGTAGAAGTGATGTCATACCTACAGACAATAGTTTTATGCATGCAGAAGTGCGCGCTCTTGTCTTTACAAGTGCAGCTCAGGAATATGCATAATAAAACAATTATTTGTCTAGTTTTACAGTATTCCAAGCCTTAACTAAGCCACTTGACAAAGTTTTACACAAGTTGCACAATGTCTTTCCATTGATAATTAACAACTGTGCATTTTGGTTGGCCAATTAAAATAGCAGCCACTTTATATTATAACAATGTTAAAGTCATATATCAGAAAGCTAATATGACAAGTTATTATTTCCTCAGCAGAGTCAACCTTGAGCTCTGTTCAAACTCTCTACTTTGCACTATTAAACACAACAATAACAACTAAATAACCGTGGGAGTCAAAATAAAATAATTATTAGCAATGTTATATAAAAATACAAAATTGGCTACGACTTGAAATTGCTATGATAGAATTGGTGGAGGGCCGGCAGCCATGCAGGTAGCTCAGGATGGGACCAGAATCAAGGGGGTGAGTGGAATAAAGCCCTAAGTGACTTCTGATCAACTGTTAGATTCTCCTTCCAATTTGTCTTGTATATATGCTCATGAACAAAGGGAGAATTTGGTTTCAGATCAGGGGTCACTTAGGGCCTTATCCCCCCTAAGTGACTCCTGATCTATAGCCAAATTCTCCCTTTGTTACATGAGCATATACAAGATAGACTGTAAGGAGAATCTAGCAGTTGATCAGAATTCACTTAGGGCTTTATTCCACTCACCCCTTCATTATTAAGGGCTGTTTAGGATAACAATATTTTTTTGGTCCTTTGCACTTCTGATTTTCTTTCCAAAATTAGGAGACACACAGTCAGGTGACTCTGTCCTCTCCTCAGTAGATCAGCAATGTCTAAGATTATCAAATACACTGGAGATATGTAATTTCTGTATTGCAGATAATGCTGCAGATGAATCCCGGGGGGGGGGGGGGGGGAGCGCAATTCTAACCAAAATTAAAATGATGTTATTACATAAATAACAATTTTCAAGAACTTAATAAAGTAGAAGAAACTCTCTGGATGAATACTGTCGGAGTATGATGATGATTTAACAACATCGGATGGCAATGCATTCCATATGATATAGGGATAGCTCTTTCATAGAATTGTTTGAAAGCATTGACTGAAGAGGATGGTTGTCTGAACTTAACTTAACTCGGGGAGATATTGACTTGACCTCTATGAATTTTATAAAACATGCCAACATCCGCGCACAAGCTTTGTCTTGATTGCAGTGATGGCCAGTGTAAGTCAATGAGTATAGATGACATGCTACTAGGACAACTGTAGTCATTGTTGACAAATCATGGTGCGTGGTGTGGTACAGATTCAATACAATCAATTCCTTTCTTTGTATGCGGTGACCAAGCAACCATAGCATAATTATTCAACAATCAAATGCATTGTAGTGAGGGATAGATACGAGCGTTCTTTAACAGATCGGTTGCACAATGAGAGATTCCTTTGAAGAATCCCTTCTCAAAAGACTTTTTTAGCCTTCTTTTTAGCTTTGTCACATTGCAATTGCTAATTCAACATGCATGTTATGTAGACACCGAGATACTTTTGATGGCGAGCTCCGTCAAGCTGCACATTACAAAGGGAGTAACTAAACTTGCAGGGAAATTTCTTTAAAGTAAGAGACATAACAAAACATTTACTAGGAGCAAATTTCATCTGCCATATTGAAGCCCACATCTCTAATTGATTAATGTCTCGCTGGGGGACAAGATAGTCGTTCATGGAATTAATTGGATGGTAAAGAACACAATCGCCAGCAAAGAGTCCATACTGATATGGAGAAATTATACAATTAGCAGAAAAGTGACGTGATATGTGGCAAGATACTATAATGCACCATGACCTTCGATGTTAGGGATGTTGAGACACCAGCCTGTAATTTTTTGGATCTGCCTTGGAGCCCTTTTTAAAGATGGCACAGACGTTAGCTACAATTACTATAGCTGCAAAATTGCTGAGACACTCACAAAAAACACTCACTTTCATAAAAAATGATGCCTCGAAAAACAAAAGAACAATATATTTCCCTCACAATCCCCCCTCCCCATTCAATGTTGTTAGCCAAACTTTTGGACATGGCGCCAGTCACAAAACAACATTGATAATGGGGGAGGGGTAAGGAATGGTAGCAATGGTGCACTTCTTCCAAAAAAGCACTTGTGAATGAAAGTGTCTCAACTACTTTTGCAGTTAATTGTAGCTTGCAGGCGTGTCGCAGAGTTCCGGAGTTGTAAGATTGCTGAAACAAAGAGGCAAGTACTACAGCAAGCTATAAGGTGGCGTCGCAGAGGATTCTGGCCGGAATCAAATCTGGACCACTAGCATTGTTGATCTTGATGTTCAGGAGTTGTTTCTTGGTGCCCTCCACCGAGAATTTTATGTCTGGCATACACTAATAAGGAGAAGGGGGCATTGATAGTGAGGCCTGAAACCAAAAGTTGATTTATTTGACCCCGAATGAAACGCAAGCTCAGTTTTCATGTTAAAAACAACTTTTTGGAAAGTTTGCTAGTAATTTGCCTCCACAGCAATCAAAGGCAGCATTAATGGCTTCAAATTGCCATTTTCTGCAAATTCTTTAAGAGTCAATGGGTTAAACAATAATATAAAATGCATTATATGTCTAGTAGTAATCTACTAGTATACTAGTAGTCATTATACTAGTAGTCAGTACTACTACTACTAGTATACTAGTAGTCAGTATACTAGTAGTCATTATACTAGTAGTCTCCTTATCCCGTGGCACCTCGTCTTGACCTGGTACTTCAGTTTCATGACCTATTTACTGTTTAAAGGGCTATGTCGCGAGATACGTCACGCAGGCAAAAACGTTGGGCCGACATCAAACAAATTCACGCTACCGCCGTGGGATCGGGCAAAATCTTGCTGTGCTGTGTACTCCGAAAGGTCTCAGATTTTTTCCGACATATAAATAGTATATTTGTCTTGATTTCATTTCGGTTATTTCACCGATTCTGAAATCATACTCCTCAGTACATGTACTAATACCGGAACCGGAAATGAGAAATTTCTGAGAAAGCCTGAGATAAAACTTCTTGGACATCGCATTAATGGAGCATGAAATCGACGATTAAGTCACGCAACATTCAACGTGAATTTCGCAGGATTTTTCGGATAAAATTACAACTACCAGTTGCAAGTAAGACACAAGACTGTTGAATATAATCCCTTTATTAGCTGGACAAATTTTAGTCACAAAACTGCGAAATCTTCAGTCGCAAATGCGCCCGATACAGGCGCAATTTCCAGCACTGTAAAGTTAATCTGCGTTCGCCTGGCGCGGCCGGTCAGTGAATTATTGCCACAAGACATACAGCGAATTGCAACGTAACGTAGAACATCGCGAAGAACGACGTCGGTATTTAGGTGAAAGCTTCCCAAATCAGGCAGAGAACCACAGCAAAATCAAGATAGAACATTCCAAACATACCCGGCAGAATGGTAGCGAGGAAAATCCGATAACTCCTTGCTTGATTCCAAAAAGACCCAACAACTTACTTGGTCCGGAGAAGAACCTTCGTCCAATTTTTCCACTGCATACTTTTAGTAGGCATTGAAATATTGAGCCATACGATTTCAAAATCGGGAAAATATCCGAAATTAAATCAAGACAAATAGATTATTCACATGTGACATTTCGGAACCCCAGCTCAGCCAGGATGATGCCTGATTTCCACGCGCTGGGAATGCTGGATACTATTGTGACGTTTCAAGATGGCGCAGATTTGGTACCGACACTTTTCTCAATTCGTTCCGCCTAGCCATCAAGATTAGGAAGTGTCTCCTTCGTCGACGCAATTATTTTTATTTCATTTACAGTTCCGTATTATGTCTTTCCGACAATTTACAACTTTGTCTTTCACAGGTTTTGCATTCCGGTTAGCCGTTCAAAACGGCAACTACATGTATTAGAACTTGTACAAAACATTGTCAACTGCACAGGCAGAGCTTTGTAATTTGTTTATCGCTAAACACAGCCAAACATGTTATTGTGGCTCCAACAATCACATAATTTAGAAAGGAACACTAAAAAAATATTAAGAATCGAAATTGAATAAAATGAACAATTATCTGAGTTATGTAACAAGCTAGGAATGTCTAGGAATTGAAAGTCAGATGTGCTTTATATTTTTCATGCAGCAACCTTCTGGACTCTGACTTCTGTGATATTTAATTTTAACATAAATACATAAGGTTTGATACTGCAGTATGGAAGGAGATGATTATAGTCAAAACACAAAGCTGATAACTTACTCAGTGATGTTGATTCCTTCCACTGCTACAATGCAAGCTGGATAAACCTTTAAAATACAATTTACTTATTAGCTGAGAAACTGAGTACACATCTGAAAGTTTAGTTAATTGTCTTGTGAACTTCAGAGCAAGAAACAACAAGAAATAAACTCGCAAAATCTGTTTCTCACCGATTTCTCACCTCAAACTGTTTGGTCCCAGTCCCCAATCGGGAAATAAATGTTAGCGTGACTTGGCTATTCCCCCGGGCTATA
>JAJGOT010001009.1:62500-106633 GCA_022457155.1 Cladopsammia gracilis | reverse complement strand
AAATTGAAGTTTTCAATTTCGGCGGGGAATCACAGGCAATATCGAAGATTATCGAATTTCGTGTTACACAAAATTCCGCACAGAAAGTGATCACGTCGCGCACAGCAGTTTGGGTGAAGGTGAGCCCTTAAAGTGTTGTTACCAAGTGGTATTGTATCAAAACTCATCTTTTTGATATTGGATTTAAAATAGAATGCGTCTTTTTCCTTGGTATTGCTCTGGACAAGCCCGGTCTATAACTTATAGTACTCTGCTAGGCCTCTACTAGGCAAGGGTGGTTCTGTTCACCAACTGAATGGCACATGTGCCTTACAACACGTGGCTCATACTTTAAATGGAGCAAACCTCCGTGAAATGTTTTACTACCATTTTCTTCAAAGCGAATATAATTTTCACCTAGCTATTTCGAAATTAGCAAGCGAATATTTCTATGCTTGCTTCCTTGAAGACCGAAGAATTTACCATTATAGAAATACACTACAATTAGCAAGGCCTTGATGGTATTCATTCCAAACACTCCAGAATCCCAGAATTTTTTCTCCTCTCTCTTGTTCATCAGCGACAATCCAGCCCTCGTCCCGTCCTTCATCTCTGCCTCTAACACACCTTTGAAGTGAGCAAACCTATAAACCCAAAAATAGGATTCCCATTTAAAACGAAACTAAGCTTAACTTTCAACGCTCGTGGAAAGCAAATTGTGCCCAAAATGTGAATACTGACCCCTTATCAGAGCCGTCTAGGAAATTGAATCCAATCCGGCTTGTTTTCCAACAACTGCCGACGTAGCCCACACACTATTTGGTTCAGCGTCTTTGGAGGGTCCCTGTTAGTTTTAGTCACCTCAGACAAATATGGCCAACCAGCTATTGAGGCTGTGAGGGTCCATATTTTTTAAATAATGCATATCTTTATTGAAAGTGATAAGATCTAGTTACAAATAGTATAATGGTATATTACAATGGTATATTATGTTAACACTAATAAAAAAAAATGCGATTGCATTATTTAATACACACACAAGAGACATATATACAAAAGACACACATACACCAGTGAGAGCAGTACTTTTTGTTACATATATTCTTAAAATAGGACATGTTAAATATGGGCTAAGTGAATACTTTGTACCATTTAATAAACGAGCAGCAGTGTTTTATCAGGCTTCGCCCTCGGGATTTTATACCTGATAAAACACGTGCTGCAAGTTTATTAAATGACTTAAAACACGTTTATTGAATGAGTTTATTGAATGACTTTAAAAAAATCGTTAATAATTCATGACCATTTTGTCCAATATCGATGAAACTATGTGGAGTGATATGAGAAAACAAAAGAAGGTTGTTTGCATTTGGGAATTGAACAACAATAATGAAGGAGAAATAAAGTTAGAAATTGAAATAAATATTATGCAGAACTATGTCAGTATTTTATTCGAATGCGGTCTTTTGATACTTCGCTTGCATTAGTAAAAACATGCCTCCGAAGCGGGCGTTCAGGCCACCAAAGTCTAAAGAAGAAGACAAAAACGCATTGGAAGAGTGTATTCCAAAGGCCACACGTTACACAGATAGCGCCTCTACTAACACCCCCAGCACAAAAGTTAGTCTTTCTAAAACAGATGCAGCTGAAAGCAATTCAAATTTATTAGATTTTGAATCGTTCGATTTTGACGTCACAGATGCATTGTTAGCTAACATGACTATACCAGATAGTTCCAACGTAAACAAAGTTGTTATGTCGGGCTCAGTATTCAATAATTGTACTTTTCATTTGTAAGTTAGCAGAAAAAAATGTGTTTATTGAAATAAATGGTTGCTCTCTCCTAAATTATATCAAATCCCACCCGGTCGTGCTACGAAAACAACCACACACTTTCCTATTGTTTGTCGTGTGCTCGGCTGGTGACCGCACGAATTTATTGGAATTAAAACAACGTACTGGGTGAGCGTCTAAGAATTTAACAAGTAAATTCATCTGAAAAGCTTTACAGTGTGTAACGTCTCTGCACATAGAATCAGTTATCTTGTCAAGAAAACTCAAAAAAGAAAAAGGCGCTCTCTCATTTTCTAGTCTAAGGAGTGCGGGCGAGCCTCCACAGGATGAAAAAACCCCAAGTGCCTCGCAACACTAAAGAAAACCTAATGGGAAAAACCCCGGCCCCATGGACCGCACTCCTTGCCTGCCGGGCTCGGCTCTTCATCAAATTCCCAGGTTGCTAGATACTGATAATAGAGAGTTCATATCGTCTTTCACATAGCAGTCTTTGGCGTTCTCGCTTGACCAACGACCATGCCTCTTGAATAATCTATCTGGCACACCCGCATTCGCTGCAGCTGTAGCTCCCCCTGATCTGAGGCTATGAACACTGATTTTGGTAGTGTCATTCCCTCGAATGCTTCCTTGACCAGCTCCCGCACGCGAGAGTACGATAGACCCCTCTGACGCACTTTGGACACGCACTTCGGCCCTGCCAACGAGCGGAATAATGGTAGGTCCTCGTCCATATGAATCCCTGCAGCGGCGATGTACTTCTCAAGAGCTTGGACGGGGCATGTCTCTCGGCCGGATCGCGCAATACACACCCAGGCGCCCTCTCGTAGCTGGTCCGTCTTAGACGATTCTATAAAAACAGAAATGTAGGACGGAAAAAATTTGATGTCAGAACATTTTATTTCACTAATTTCGCTATATCTGAAGAAGCCCGAATATCCAGTGAGGCATATAGCGATGGTTCTGAGATTATACAGAGAAATATCATCCTGATATTTGGCCACAAGAGCTAGCAGCATTTCTGGGGTAACGGGCTCTTTCCTGGCTTTTGGTTTTCCAAGGATCCGTTTTGCCGCCGCTAACATAAGAGACTAGGGCGTGGTCTGAAATTTTAGGAGCCCCTCCCAAAGAATGTGCCCAGTCAATACTATATACAACTGAATAGAGCGGAGAGGGAGATCGAGATTGTTCCATAGAACATTGAAGGTAGGCTGCCACATGGAAAGGGTTGGCCGGAAAGAGACACAAGTGGTTTTCTTGTGCCCATCTCTTCCACCGGTTAAATCCCGCTAAGTACGTCTTAACTGTCCCTTCGGATTTCGCGGCTAGAACTGTAGCTTGGACTCTGTCCGTAACATGTTGCAGATGGGATGGTAAGGAATCTCTGAATCCGCACCACAAGTCAGTGTCGAAAACATCTGAAAAGGAAAAAATAAAACACCAAGAACAAACAGTACCAGGATATGCTCAATCAACTTGTTTATTACAATGATTAACCCAAACAAAAGAAATGGTTTTCCTTCTTTTTTTTTTTTATTTTTTTATTTGTATTTGTTTATTTAATTATTTTTAACAGTAAGCCACACAGCACTCCGGCCTTAGGCTAAGTTTAACCAACTTTCGCCTCCTACTAGGGATGGACAAAGCACTCCGGCTTTTTGGGTAACGAAACCCTAACATCCGTCCACTCCGGGACTTACACCAAAAAAGCACTCCGGCTTTCGAATAACAAAAACCCGAACTGTTGCCCACTCCGGGGCAAGCGCCATAAAGCACTCCGGCTTTAGATACCACGACTCGCCTGAACGCCCGCTCCGGGGCGCGATTTAAAGTATTCCGGCGGTGCGCAGACCACCTCAGTTCCACATGACCGAAACTCAGATTCACCTGCAAGGAGGAAAAAAGACATAATATGAGTAAGAAAAATAAGAAGCGTCAGCCTTAATAATTAGTAAGTTTTAATTTTTTTTTTTTACCACTGGGCAAACGGATCTTTTCTAACCTGAAATAACCTGAAGCAAAAAATAAAAACAAAGATAAAATTATGAGTGAGTGCGGCTACCAAAGCGAACACCAAGAGGACGAATATTCCCTCAACACCCCCTAATATACCATCACCAAATCCCTTGATAATACATACCGTCGAGAGAATATTTTTTCGCTAATTGCAAACCGCGAAAAAATTCATCTCTCTCCTAAATTATATCAAATCCCACCCGGTCGTGCTACGAAAACAACCACACACTTTCCTATTGTTTGTCGTGTGCTCGGCTGGTGACCGCACGACCAGCCAAGAGTACAAAGAAAGTGTAAATGTACAAAGAACAGTCAATTAACAGAAACATGAATATTTACCCTCAAAACTGAATCCTCAAGGCGAGCATTCTGAATTGTAGATTTACTCGACTACACTATTGCAGGTGCCAGCTATGAAGGATTCCCGATCTGTTGGCAAGTCCATCCAGGCCAATACAAACTCGCGGAATGTTGAACCGTTAAAAACCATAGGCCAAAATGGGGCCGAAGGCCAATGTGGTACAATCAAAGTTCCTGTTGCCTTACAATTTCGCATGTGTAAAATTACTCTAGGTATCAGAATGATTGGGGGGCAAATATAATTGTTATCGCCCGCCCAATCCTGAACAAAGGCGTCGATGTCTTCTGACCCGGGATTCCAATAACGGGAGTTGAACCTTGGCAGTTTTGTATTCAGGTGGTTGGCAAAACGATCGATTCCATGTGGCCCCCAAATCGAATTGATCTGATCAAAAATGTGTTGTGCAATACCCCAATCATCACTGTCAAAAAGGCGACTAAGAAAATCTGCTTGCTCGTTCTCTGCCCTGGGAACCCATTCTATTTCTATTGAGACATTGTTCGTACAACAAAGGCCGAAAATTTCTAGTGCTTCCTTTTGCAAGTGCTCTTTTCCACTTCCGTTTAAGATGATTCTAGGGAGGTTTTGATTATCCGTGAACCATTTGATCGTTTGACCCGCAAGCCTGTCAATAAGAGAAATTAGTACATATTTATCAGCTAGAATCTCCCTAAAGGTAGAACTGTAAAGCCTTTCCATTGGTGTCCATTGTCCCGCAACTAGATCCTTACCACATTGTACAGAATAAAACCCTCCAAACCCGAATCACTAGCATCTGAACATACAACACCGACCGTGCTGGACTTAGGTACCATTTGTTTACCATTCAAGGAGTCAATGTTTTTCAACCAAAATAATAGCTCATTGCGAACGCTTTTGGGCATCGGTAGGCGGTCTTCCCAGGAGACTCTCTGTTCTATAAGACTGTAACAACTGCGCGTCAAAAGCCTGCAAATATTCCCCACGGCACACGACATTGAAATGATCTGACCGGTGATAGACGATAATTTGCGAACTTGAATAGATTCGTCAGAAATCGATTCTTCCAAGCTTGTCTTCAACTTTTTTTACTCTGCGCTCGGGAATACTAATCATACCAGATTCAAAATTCAAAATCGTACCAAGGAAAAGAACGGACCTCGTAGGCTCCCAACCAGATTTCTCGTCATTCACAGTAAAACCAGAAGCCAAAACATCACGGCGCACAATGATCTTAGCTGTCTTGCTTTGTTCAAGACTAAATCTCCGCCAATACCGTCATCTAAATATAATAATATTGAATGACCTTGACTTCTCCAAAATTTTACCAGCTGTCTAATCACTTTAGAAAACAGAAAAGGGGCCGTGGTTAAACCAAAAGCAAGAACTCGAAAAACATAAAATTTCATAACCCCCTCTGAAGTGGGCCATTTAAAAGCCAAGTATTTGGTATGTTCCTCACAAATATCAATATGGTGGTAAGCGGACTTGAGATCGAAGCAAAAAACGTAGTGACCCGGTGAGAAGATTTGTAAGACAGTTCGTAAATCCTCGTACTTGATAGACTTCTTGAAAATAAAATTGTTCAGATGAGAAAGATCTAGGATAAGGCGGAGCTTGCCTGAAGACTGTACGGCGACGTGTAAGGGATTACAGAACTTAGGATAATTAGAAATCTCTTTAATGCAACCGCTAACAATCAATTCCGAAATAGCGCTATCAACAAATTCCCTATGGATCCTGGTTGAGTTTCTATTCTCAAAAGAATAAGGTTGTGGAATTTCATCAAAAACTATTGTATACCCGTATTCAATGACCTCTAGAACATATTGAGATGCTCCAATATCACGCCAGAACTTTAAGTTTTCTTTCAATTTCCCTTGCTTAAAGTTGGACGCCCCAGAGCACAGTTCGAATTCATACGTTTCAAGCTTGTTTCTGTCCACTACTGAATCCCATTGTAGCCGTGCTGGGTAGTTTTGGGCTACTACATTCTGCGGCCCAATGGCCTGGTCTGCCACATATGTGGCACAAATCATATTGCCGTAATCCGGGAAAAAAGCGTCCACCTTGAGGACGAAAATAACGCACACTATTCCCAGAAGCAGAAAAAATTAGAAATTGAATTCCCGACATTGCTTGAATTGCTCTGCTGAGCCAAGCGTGCCTTTCGTTTCTATTCTTGGTTAGCTTTAATTTTATCTCCAGCCCTTTTCTCGGCTTTTTTAATCTTTTTAGCGTCGGCCTCGTCATCGGCCAATTCGTCATCGACATATTCTATAATTGTTGACCAGCCAAACTCGGACTTATCAGCCAACTTTATCAGTTTCTGTCTTTCTTTAATTAATTGAATACCTTCCTTGAGTTGTTCCTTGGCTTTGCCGATATTACCACTCTATAGCGCCTGTAGAGCCCTCTCACTTGTCCTCTGGACCTTCTTGTTGTGCTCGAACTGATGTTCGTTCCCCTTCTTTTTGAAGCTAGGCATCTCGTCCGTCTCCAATTCGCTCGCTATTTGTGAACCAAGCTCCCCCTGTTGCTTCAACAGATTCGTCTCCAGAGTTGATAGCCGAGAGTCTATTGCCACGAGGATGGCGTCCTTCTGGGCGTCAATCAGGGCTTGTAGTTCTGGGGTAAAGCCTGGATCCTGATTCTTCGTCTTCGATGAGCCGGCCGGTATTTCGTCTCGCTCATTCATTAGACTGAAAAATAGGAGAACAAAGAATAAAATTATGAGTGAGTGCGGCTACCAAAGCGAACACCAAGAGGACGAATATCCCCTCAACACCCCCTAATATACCATCACCAAATCCCTTGATAATACATACCGTCGAGAGAATATTTTTTCGCTAATTTGCAAACCGCGAAAAAATTCATTTCTCAGTATTTAATTCCCACTGTATATAAACTTGAAGCATTATATAATATCACATGTGGCATTATATATGAATATTGATAGATAATGCAACTTGTGTCATCATATAATGCTTCACTTTCATTTGTATGCCATTGTTTTTCTATTATACCCCATTATTCCCCTGGGCCACATTCAAAACCCTCCCCGGGCTTTTTAATTTCAAGCGTATTTTGTGGTAAAGAGTGCTTTACTCGTGACTAGAGAGGAGCATCGGATTGGACAAAATGGTCATTAATTATTAATGAGTTTTTTTAAACAAATTAAAGAGATTGAGCCGCTAAGAAAGGCCTTCAATGCGAAATTCGAAGGCAATTCGTTGCTTAAATTCATCAAAATTTATTCGTTTATTGTTTAGTTTTTGGGAATATAGATAATATTTTGCAAATGACAAACAGCAATTTAACTTTTTTAGTGTCTCATCGGAACGCGCTAATTGATCATTGTCAAATTCAAATTTTCCAAATAAAAATTCTTCTGTGGAGAGTGAATAGGAGGTGGCATGTTCGCTGTTAAACCATATTAAGACCTGACTGAAAAATGACTTGGAAGGGAGGCAGTCAATGAAAGTATGACCTATCGAGTCACTTTCATTACAGTATAGGCAGTCTTTGTTACTTTCAATACCGAAATGATACAATTCCTTCTTTGTAGCGATAATTCTATGTAGAAATTTGTAATAAAATTCTCTAAGTTTAGTCTCCTTACAAAGTACCTTCAATGTACTAAAGCAACAAGGCCAATTCAAATTCATCAATTGAGTTTCGTGTTCTCATTTCATTGGGCCAGTAGCCTTAGTTACAGACTTGTTAGTAATAAGCCAGTAGAAATCTTTGCTTTTCATCTTGAGTAAGTTTATTGAGGCTGTAGGTGACAGTGGAAATATAAAGTTGTTCTTTTCGAATTTGTGTTTGTCAACCGAAGTCTGGCTTGCTTTTTCTCGCAGATGTTTGGGAGTTGCTGCCAAAACTTGGAAATACAGTAAAAACCCGCAAGTAAGAACCTACATTTTTTAGAGTTAGCCTAAACAGGTTCTTGTTTAAATGGTAGTTAACACAATTTTAGGCTATCTAGGTTCTTAAATAGGTTCTTATTTCTGTGAACAACAAATAAAATCCAGCTACAAGATAAAATGGTAATCAGCCTATTTTTCAGTCACCCCACCCACCCCTCCCTCCCTCCTCAACAACACCCTATTACATTAATTGATTTATCTGCACAGCAATGGCAAGCTCCTATTTTTCCAAACAGGATTCTTACCCAGCTCTGCATCACTAAATGATGATTTTTGAAAATAAGAACCTGTTTTTCATTTTCTAGGCTAAATAGGTTCTTGTTTATAGGAGGTATAAATGACAAATTTGAGGCTAACAGGTTCTTAATTTTAAGGTTCTTACTTGCGGGTTTTTACTGCATCGAAGAAAGTTGCACTTGAGGTTATATTTTTGCAGGAATTCCTGGTGAGAGAAATTTTCCCTCGTCATTTAAAACATCTCAGATAGAAAGAATTCCTTTTTGATGCCATTCATTGCAATAAAATGACTTCCCATTTATTAAAATTTCTCTGTTTAATAGCACCAAATCTTGCTTACAGCAATATCCATACAATTGTTTTAACTCCATCATGTGGAGAAGGATTTCGTTGTAAAAAAGTGGTAGATCAATCTGTTTAATAAAATGGTTATCATGATTACATGAGTCCGCCGTACCTTTTAAAATGATAACTTGGGATATACAGCCAAGATTCGTTTGAACAGTTTTCATTTTTTAAAAGTCTGGGTATCCATGCTAGATTTAGCGACTTGAACGTGGTTAAGATATTTGGTACGCGCAAACCGCCATCAATGTAGTCGTGGTACAATACTTGCCTTTCTATTTTGTCTGGTTTTTGTTCCATGTGAAATTAAATAAATAGCTTGTGATCAACTTAATACTCGTTTCCTGAGGCATGTTCGACATTGAAGCTGAATAAATCAGCTGCGGAATTCCTACGCACTTAAAAATTAGACATCTGCCAAGTAAAGGTAATCTTCGAGACCTCCAAAAGTTTAGCCGGTTGTCCATTTTATCGATTTTTTCAGTAATATTTTTCTTATAGTTTCCTTTTTCATCATAAGAGATAAAAATACCGAGAGTTCTGACTGGATCTTTTGTCCATTTTAAACCCAGCGGTTTCGAATCATTGAGACGCCAAGGACCTAACCAAAGTGCCTTTGTTTTGGACTGATTAAGCTTCAACCCCGATACATGTCCAAAGACATTAAGTAAGGCAATGGCGTTTTCAACCGAATCAAGATCTTTACATAATATGGAAGTATCGTCAGCGAATTGGCTAATTTTAAATTCATGATTGTAAATTTTTAACCCCTGTTATTGTTATCTTGTCGTATCTTACTCGCTAGAATTTCTGCTCCTAAAAAGAGGAGAGGAGATAGTGGACAACCTTGTCTAACTCCTCTTGACAAAGAAAAGGACTCTGTGCAAGACTGAGCTTTCACATTTAGCATAAAATGTTGAGACCCAACGTTTAATACTTTCACCAAAGTTAAATACAGAAAGAGTCTGTTGAATAAAGGGCCATTCTAAAGTATCAAAAGCTTTCCTGAAATCGAGCAGCAGAAGGATTCCCGGAATACCTTGCCGTTTTGTTTGCTCAAGAACATCCGTTAACAATCGTATGTTCTGTCCGATAAATCTTCCCTTAACAAATCCGGTTTGGTCTGGATTAATTAACTTAGGTAGTACATTTTCTAATCTTTTAGCAATAGCTTTGGTCGCGATTTTATAGTCTCCATTTAACAGAGTCATAGGGCGCCAATTGGACAGAAGCAATAAATTGGAGTCTTCTTTTGGAACAAGTGTTATGACACCTCTTCTACTCTGCTTGGCTTTGTTTTTTGAATAAGGAATTGTTAGGCTTCTAATTTCCATTTTGATTAATTCCCATTTGAGTCTTTTGTCTTCAATGTCAAGATAGTTTCCTTTTATTTTTGGATAATTGTCTTTGATTAAATTTACATAGTTCTCGTCCTCGAGCAAGGAATTGTTAAATTTCCATAGGCCAGGTCCGTGACTAAGATATGCTAATTTTTAATTTTAGTTGGACTGCTTTGTGATCAGGAGCTATAGAAATTCTTGAGAGTCGATAGCGAGAACGAATTTAATAATGGAATTTGACACCAGAAAAAAGTCTATTCTTGATTGAACTTTTAGATATTAGGAATCATATGTATAGCTTTTTTTAAAGGGTTCTTTTTTCTAAATACATCGGATAAATTCAATTTTTCCATCATTAACAGTACTTTGTCATGATAGGTTGATGGTTTCCACTGCGCGCCACCTTTTTTGTCAATACGTTGCAGAGTTACATTACAGTCACCACCAATAATTACATTATCAATTTCGACTTTGCTTAACAAAATCTCATTTAAGCTTTGGATAAACTTGTCTTGTTGCGCCGGGTTGTTAGGGGCGTAAATGTTAGAAATAGAGAGTTTAAGCTTTTGAATAAGCAAGTTGATTATTACGATCCTGCCTTCCAGATCACTGTAATGACTGTCGACGGACAGATCATATGAAGGGCTAACTAAAATACAAACTCCTTTCTGATGATTGGTCCCATGGGAGAAAAAAATGCCACCTCTCCATTCATTTTTCCACAATGTTTCATCTTTTGGTTCAGAATATGTTTCTTGTAGGAGATAAAATAAACATTTTTGGTTCTTCAAATAACTAAAAATACTTCTTCTTTTAAGTTGGCTTTTGAGGGTCCATGTCGGCCAAAGGAACATCCAGCGGCTGAACTTTGACCATATCGTAATCTTTATAAATTCCGCTAACGTCTACGACTGGAACCTTAACGGTCCTTTCGCGTTGCAACTCCTCAAAAATACTAGCAGCCCACTCGTTTTTGTATTTTGTGCTTTTCGGTACAGCTTGCTCGCAGCAAATTTCTTCTTTGTCCGCAGTTTTGGGCTCATCCTCGGTGTAAGAACCTGTGAAACTCATGAGTGACGTAAAACAAAGAAAACAAAAGGCATAAAACAATAGAGTCAACTGGGAATGCAATACTACAAAGGTAAAAAACAAAGGAAAAAGTCACAGGTTCTTACACCGAGGTAAAGCCCAGTTTTGGGTAGCCGAAACGTTGACGTTGACTGTGCCATGTCAACGAAGAAATGTGAATCGAACTAGCGGATTGTGAACTCAACCAACAATTGTTTAGAATGTCATTGTGTTTTTAACCATAATGAACTCCTTTTTTACATGACACTGTTGGCCAAAAACAATGCTTTTAGTGTTATGTAAATAAGCAGCGATTGTTTCTGCAGTCTTTGGCAAGTTTTTGCGTGAACATGGCCAATTATGCAATGCACAACAGCATTTCAAAGTGATCATTAAGAATAAAACAATTCTTTCCATTTCATTCGTAAGAGAAGTTATTTCAAACACTCATTCTGCATGTTTCATTACGATTCCAAGCAACTTGAAACAGTAAAACTCTCCGAGCTTTGTCCCTCATGTTTCAATAGTTTTCTGGTTGTTTGAAGTAATATATCAACAACGAGTGCGAGGATTTCATCAGAGGTTCCAAACACCGAGGAACTGATGAAAGCACGAGGCCGCAGGCCGAGTGCTTTTATTGTTTCGAGGTGTTTGGAACCCCTGATGAAAAACGAAGCACGAGTTTTTGATATGCTTTCTCAAACGCGCATAAAAATATAATTCAATAAGGCAAATCTATTCTCTGTGTAATTAGCACCGTTTGTTTTAATGAGAAACAGAGAGTGCATTCTTTTGCATTTTTCACAACTATCTTCCTCCCTATATTTGTAGAGTTTGAAGGTTGTTTGCCTCGTGTCAGCGGTCATTCATTGTAGTTGATGCATGATGCAGAGATCACGGATGGAATTAAATTTTCATTGCTTCTTGTATTATAGTTATGAATGTGAAAATTGCGTAACTTAAAATAATTTTGAAGATAGCTAGGTACGTCATTTCTTGACGAGAGAAAGGACGTGGCCTCCACGTTCGATTAAAGGCTCCCAACCCAGTTTGTTATTTGGTTTCTAAAGTTTATTTAAATTTTTAAAAACTGTAATTATAAATTTGTCCTTGAGAAAAAAAAAACGGAAACAGCATGAAAATTCAGAATGAAGACGTACAGAGTAACATGCTTTCAGCTTTTCAATTGCTTTTCATCTCATTATAATCGTATTGAGGTAAAATGATGTGCAAAGTGAAATAAAAAAATTGATTATTTGGTGCACCTTGTGGATTAAATGGTATGGAGTAACCTTTTCTTAATTTTTTTACTTGGCTCGGTTTTCTTTGTTTTGTTCAGGTGAACCAAATAACTGTCTGAAAAGCAGGTGGCGGCTTGATTGTAACAGGGGAGTGCGGGGCTGAGTTATTTCCCTCGAAACATCAAAATACACTACAATATTACTGCACCAAATAACACTTCCATTTCATTGAATCATTTAATAACATCTGAAACTGCAGTTGCTAAATGTAAACGTGGAACTAGATGAAGTATCCACACAACTGCGATCTAGGGAACTTTTCTTAGGTGGAGGCTCAGGCGTATCCTCCTCCAAAAACGGTTTCTTAGAAGGTGGCAAAACATCGGACACAACCTCTCGTTCCTTTGAGCTAACTCTTTGATATTCGTGCAACGATTTCAGATTCCTATACCCAGTTCGCTCCATAACAAGTTTTTCAGGGACCTCCTTTGCTAAAGCTGAGGTACACGTCGTAGCTGTTAATGAATGATAAGTATAGTACCCTTCTAAATTTGCTTTCTTACACATATCAGCAACTACAGATCTCAAAGAATTTTTTTCCATTGGTGAACGAGTGAACCAAATCTCATCTAAAAAGAAATCTCTGACTCGAACCCCATTGGTAATATAAGAAAGGATTTCGGCCTTTTTGGAAGATCCCGACAAGATGGATTCCCTTTCTACCAGATGGTTATGGATCTGACCCGCGACAGAATGGTCAGGGTTGTGAAACGCCAAATCCCTTGGGGATGCTCGAACAATGCCTTTAGAAACCAAGTCAATGCTGGGGTTGGGACCTGCTACGCGGAGATTTTCCCCTTTCCAGTCACACCAGCAAACAATAGAGGGTTCCGCCTTATCTGGTTGGAAGTCGAGACAAGGTTTTTTTGCTTTCCTGCCAACCAACCAAAATAAACTAATGCAAACGGGAAAAGGAAAAACCAACCGCGAAGCAAGTCCCGAAATACCCCGTCTAGGAACGAGCAATTAAGAGCAATTAAGAGATCTTGTTTTTTTTTACATTTATTTTAATTGTTAATTTATCTTTAATTTGTATATAAATAAATAAATAAATCGCCCCTTTGGGAAGAGCTTTCAGTCGATTAAAAAATAGAGACATGTCACTGAATGGAGTGCAGCAGATATTATACTTTATTAGCAAACAAAGAACTCAATACATGGTTTAGCAGAACGAACGGTTCGCTCTATACGATGAAGGACCTATAGCGAGGAAGGATTCCTGCCATTCCGGACCTGCGTGTGGGTAATTTCGGGCAAAATGTCCGAGCCTTTTGCGCGAGAAGCATAGCCTGCCTTTTCCACCGCCAGAAAGGGAGCACCCCTTCTCTGTCTCCCACCACCTCCTCTAGGGATAGGGGGACCATAGCGCAGATATGCTTCTCCGGCGGCGACCCCCGACCAGGGGAACGAGGATAGCTGAGGTGCACGCTTGACGATTTTTTTTTAAGCAACGATGAATTTATTTCAATCGTATGGTGATATTTACATACATACATACATACATACATACATACATACATACATACATACATACATACATACATACATACATACATACATACATACGTATAGTGCTATACAATACAATATAATACACACAAAACATACACAAAAGGTTATACAGAGTATTTTAGTTTGCAGTTAGAGGATTCTATGTTTTACATTGCTTATGTATTGTATATTTGTGGATATTGTTAATATAATGTATTATGTATTTCGTGAGAGGTTGATCTGAAAATTAAGGCTTGACGATCTTGGTGATTTGAGATGCTACGTCATGGGAGGCTTGGTGATCTCAACAGCTGGCGACATTGCTTCAAGATTTCTTCAAATTTTGTTTATCTGGATGCCCAGCATCTCTCGCCGAGTCGGCTAACTGCTCCAAGCTTGCAAGGAAGTTAAAGGGATCGATAAGGTCCAACGGCCTACCTATCAGCCGGCAAACCATGTCCTGGGCCTGGTCTACCTTTAAGGACACAACCACTGACTTCAATGTTTTCTCAGTCCCTTTTAACTCGTTGAGATCCTAAGAAAAGCAATCCGCATACCGGATAAGTATTGAAGGCTAAGGCGTCATACATAAAATCGAATAAAAAATTAAAACGCCACACAGGTTAACATCAATTGAAAGTTAAAACACCGCACAAGCTAGAAACAACTTAAAAACCAAAACACCCCACAGGCTGGCAACAATTAAACCTAAACCAGCACACAGTCTAGCAACAATTATAAACTTTAATACCACACAGGCTAGCACAAATTAAAAATTATAATACCATACAGGCTAGCAACGATTATAAGTCATATTACCACATCGGCCAGCAACAATTAAACATAGGAACCCATTGGGTCTGTGTGTTCTGCTGATATAGCGTAAAATGTGTAGCATACAAGTAAATACTATTTGACAAACGATTTGAGTGCATTTTGTGGTGAGTAGATGTACTTTCAGGAAAGCGCTGGCGATAAGTTTAAAAGATGGAGAGCTAAAGTGTCAACTAACGAGTTTCTTTTGAAGCAAATGACAATTGAAAAAGGTGGCTGGGTGGTGGCACTTTTACTGATACGTGATGGAGAGCGGGTGTATTAAAGGGAGATCTTGTGCAGAACTGTTCATGTTAAATTAAGTGTAATTTGCATGTGATTTTTAAAGCTATGACAGGCTGTGTAGCTGGTCTCACTTTTAAAGCACTGAAAATAATTTTGAAATGAGGTGAGGTACTTTGTGTTGACAGTGCAGAAAATGCTACTAGAAGTGGGGAATTAGCGTGAACCATTTTAACATCGAGGTTATCCGGTACAGACGGTCAGTAAAACATAAACACAGAGCATGTGGAAACTATTTTCCCCTTTTTTTGATAAGTTTGTCTTCTGATCCATGTACAGAAGCAAATTTCCGACTAGGAAAATTTATTTCTCGAAGAAGAAACTGACATGCCAGTTGAACAAAGCAATATGAGATTGGGTAAATGTTGTCACGTTTACGAGCAAAGCAATTTTGACAAATAACAGTTGTAACATAACATTTCCTTGTGTGCATGGGGGTGAATTATTTGAAAAGATATTGATTAACTAGAACAGTTTACAAAATGAAATACAACAGTTTTAATTTTGTAACAGGTAATAACAATGTTACAATGTAAAAAATAAAAACTTACTTAGAGTTAAATACTTAGGCCCAGGTTTTACGCCGCATTTCACATGTGACAAATCTAATTCAGGAATTAAATGCATGTAAATTTCAACGCTTAACTCAAATGAAACTTCTGTCGCATCTTTAACTGAGCCAGTTGAATATTTGACTGGCTCAGTTTTCAGTTTTGTGCTGAAATAAATGCATAAAGTATTGTAAACTATTTTTAACTGTTTTACTCACAATTCTACATTTTTATAAAAACTGGCTCGTGAATTAAATAACTGCGACTCTATTAAATTTGGCGTCTAAATCAAATTGTTGAATTTAATTATTTCAGTCAACCCAAGGAGGAGGAGTAGGAGTTAGATTTGGCACTTGTGAAATGCGACATTTAACCCGGGCCTTAGTTAAACGGAAATAATATCTGTTCGAATATGGATGGTCATTCAGACCGAAAACCGTCTGAACTGCACCCTTAACATAACATAACAATGATGACATAACTCAACAATGAGTGTGATTTCATTAAAGGGACACTGTCACGGATTCGCATGTGCGGCCCAGGCTCACTTCCGGTCTACTTGAAAACATTTGGCTGACATTATGGATCTAGGAATTGGTGGCAGAAAATCGTCATTTTCAGCGTAATATGCGATGATTTTCGAAAAACCAGACATGTTTATAGTGGAAGAAAAATAGTTCTTTAACCGTGGCTAAAAAATCGCCGATTGGATGGATTTTTGGGACGCAAATCGCCTCCGAGTTTTGTCGATCCCAAACCGAGTGTTTTGTCTTGACTCCGTGACTCTTATGAAGGGAAAACAGTGGCGACAAAGAAAAACCCCAAAGGACAAAAGAATACGCCAGAGGCGAGTAGTGTCGCTTTATTGAATTAATGTCTAAATTTCGCTTTATTTTCCGTTCGAAATCTACGTTATTTTTTCCCCATACAACGTCTTATAAATCGCTCAAATTTTCAACGGCCGACGTGTAATACCGCTTTCAATACCGCTTTCAATACCGCTTTCATTGAAGGGTCACGTCCCGACTCACACACCGCTAATAATTTAAAATCCTTTGCTTTCTCGTGACGTGAGCAGTATTCCAGCGACAACAAGTGCACCGTGAAGACAGAATCGGAGCAAGTTTCGTAGTCTGCGATGAATTTCGCTTCATGCCATGACTTAGAAATTGTATCCTTGAAATAAACACGTTTATGGGATTTCAGCCACTCTTTCATCGCTCTTTTCGGCGTACCAAATATCTGTTTTCGTCTCAAGTTTCTTCGTTTTCCACCGTGACCGCCGCCATTAGTCGACACCATTTTGAAATTGACAGTTCAACTTGAAAAATTTTCAAGTTTCGATCAGAAAAACTCGCGCATGCGCCCTCGTGACAGTGTCCTTTTAATAGTAACGGGAACTAACACCACTGACACATGATAGTGCAATGTAAACAGTGGTCCGTTTGACTACTGCAATTGCAGGGCCGTAGCAAGCGGAGGGGCCGTTTTCTTCCCCCAAAAAAATTAAAAACAAATATAAAATGTTGAAAGTAAAACTGATTCCAGTTATTCGGAAATGATGACAAACTCCTACTGAGTGAGATTTGCACCCTTGGTATGCTTATGCTTGTCAAGCCCGCCAGCTACCAACGCCATCAGTGAGCGCTCCTTCTCCGCCTTAAAGCGTGTTAACTACCTGCGTTCAACCACGGGAGAGGCCAGGCTTAATCACCTCATGCTTCTGTATGTTTTCCGCCGTTTGGACAACCAACAACGGCGCAGGACGGTGCCCGAATCCCATTACTAAAAAATATATATATAAGCTTAAGTCTTAGGTTTATATAGAAAATAAGCAGAAGTTTTAGTATCGGAAATCGGCAACTTTTCTTGTTTTACGAGGCTTAATCACGCCATGGTTAAGAACAATAAATTCGCTTACCAATATAGATGCAGATCTTGAAGTTTACTCCTGTTTTTTTTTTTTCTTTAGATCGCTCTAAAACCAAGATTTTCGACCGGCTCAAACTCTAACTCATAGCGCACAATATGGCAGCCATTACAGACTTGGTGCTCACTTTTTCTGAGAATCTGTCCGACAATGCACTGCGCGCCGACCGGAAGCCGAAACTCTACGTACAATGCGTTCTCCAGCAGCGAAACAGATACGAGCAACAAGTACATGTAAGCTTAAGTTCTTATAACTGGTAACAAGCCCGAGCCAGGTATGGAAAAAGCAGAGGCTGACTTGTCACACTTGAAATCCAAAACGGAAAGCCCTTTCGAGGATAATATCCTGGAAGACAATATATTGTTAAGCGTGGCCAACACTTTATGACTGAGCAACAGAGCACATGGCGGTCGAGGTCGAACACACACATTTATAGGGCAGCAGTCAAAACAGCCTAGTACATCGTGTAAGTTGCCGGATTTATTACCTACTTTGGGACAGAGTAGAAGAATGAGAAGACCTCCACCACAAGAAATGAATGCAACCCTCGCCTGCTTTTCTTCGCGTGTATGTCTAATAATTTATTTTTAATAAAATTATTACAATACTCCCTTTTATTTTCTTGCAGGTTTTCTTTTGCTATATTTCCAAGCTGACTTTTCTTGGAATGGAAATGTTATAATTTTCCCAGTCTCAAAGTAGGACGTCGACGATAGCCGTGATTTTATACGCTCAACAGGTCAATTCTGCAAGATTTCCGAAATTCCCAGCCCACGAAAATAAGTAAACGTGGAGGTTAAACTTTTCAGTTTCAATCCAATCAGTCACAGATAAACGTAGGCTACAATCACCGTATGCAAAACTTACTACTTACTAGAAATACGTGACTCGCAAAACCTCGCGAAGCTAGGGGTGGGCAGCTAGAAGAAAAAATGAATTATTTTGGTCCTTATTATGTAAGTGCACTACTGGGAGCCTGATGTACTTTTCTTAGAGGTTAACCGCACCCTGATCCAATAAGTTTGAGTATACGCAATGTCTGACCGCATGCATCCCCAGTCTCTGGAAGTGATACACTGTATGTAACAGGAAGTTAGAAGATGGTACATATTGCATTGATCTCTTCAGTTATTCTCTCAAATGTCTGTCCAGTTGTCATTTGTGGCAAATTGATAACTGCCCACTTAATGTGTTGGTCAAATTTGAGTGTCCCCTCCCCCTACATCGTAATGATTACCTGCACTCAAAAACAACAACATTGGTTACAGTTGAAATTGTTTTATTTGAATACCAGAAATATGTACTGATTTCATGGTATTTTGATCACCAAGAAAATTGCAGTTGACAGTATGACCAGCGGTTCTAGCAAATTCCTGTAACACTGTGGTCATTGTGTTCGTTATGAGTGGTCAGCGGATGGTTGCCAGGTGAAATTGTGGGAGAATGGAATGCATTTTAAAATGTACATTTTTCCAAAAAATTTCAGTCTCCCAGTCTCATGTGATGACAATCTGCTGACCAAGTTGTCTGACTTGTCTCTGAGTATGAATTTGGAAGGTTAATTATTGTCATTACTTACGTTCAATTAATACTTTGGAATGAATAAAGACAAATCTAGATTATTTGGATGTGTCACATTGGACATGTTATATGGAGCCCCTCTGTAAACGCCAAAATTATCTTACGGATAGAATTTATAATATTATTATTGTTGTTAAAAATGCAGTAGAATCTGGAGAACTGAAACCGTGGTTGATAAATAAATTGTTTTGTCTCAAGTTTCGAACCGAAAAGAGTTCAATTTTGTACACGTTAAACAATCTTGTTCTCTTGATGAAATGAGTTATCGAGATTTAAGTGTATTTTTTGTCACTTACCTGGCAGACGTGGTGAGGATGTAAACACTAGCAACACTAGCTGAACTAAAATCTATGCAGTCTATTTGGAAAAAGTAGATTGAAATTCAGTTGTTAAAATGGATTTTTGTGATAATCACTTACCTTCGTATTAAAAAAATTGGTATTTAGAGACTGGCCATGTGAGATTTAAATAAAAAGATGCATATGTGAAACGGTTGACATGAATGCAAATTAATGGCGCTGCTGATATTGATGTGCAGTGATTTCAGCCAGTTGCTGAAATCGTTGTTCTTCTCTGAGCCTTTGTTGTAATTGCTTGCTTTTGCCTATCATCTGCAATCTTTGGAAGGACAATGGCTAAAGAACCACATCATGTAAAGAGCGTACTCTAGAGAGTGCAACAAAACTACATCCTGCAGCTCTTTCTGCTTTTCCGAGGTCAATAACCACTCTAGATAATGTTTTTCCTTGCGACTTGTGAATTGTCATTGCATACCGTAACCGAAGTGGCAGTTGCTGTCTCGACAATCGCTGCCCTTCAGTCTCCCATTCAAATAAGTGTGGTGGTATCGGGACAACGTGAGGGTGTGTGTGCAGAAAAGATGGTCCTGTATAGTGCTGAAAAGCCACTAGTGCTGCAATAGGCAAACACGGGGGAGGACGTTCAGGATGGAAGATGAGGTCATGTACAACACCTGATGCACCATTACACAGTCCAACTTCCTGCCAAAGGTTGCATGTTAGCATCACAGCTGCTCCTCGTGCGACAAATATGACTGACTCAAGACCTCCAGCATCATCTGATGTGGCGGCCTTTGCATTTCTGCCTGAATGAACAGCAGATATGCGAGCAATTGGTGTTGCCAGGTTGCTAAGTTTCTCGTAATTGTACTTTGCTACATTTGCCTTGTCGAAATATAACCGTGGCGCATCTGAGAAGTTGTCCATGTTGATGTGCTGTGGTGTTCTTTCGCAAAGTTTTTGCCAGTCACCTTGTGTGCTTTGACCATTTCGCATGCGCATGAGAAGTTCTCGGAAAACCTCAGCCTGTGGATTGTTTCCAGCCTGTCTAATGTTTTGTCTTAACATCACAACCGTTTCGAAAAGAGTATATATTGAATACCCATGTTGACCTAGAAGTGAACTGGGTGAGGTGGCATAAATAGGCTTGTCTCCAACAGGTGGTAACTGAGCAAAATCACCAAGCAAGATCACTGAAATTCCTCCAAGTGGTTCATTAAGTTTACCAGTAGCCTGTCGCAGACGCTTATCGACCCAAGCCAATGTCCTCTGTCCGAGCATAGACATTTCATCAGTGATAAGGTAATGCTTGCCAGTGAAGCGAAGTTGTAGACGTTGTAATGCTTGTCCTTGCAAGTCGGAATTGTTGTGATTACGCACTGGCAGCTGTAATGCAGAGTGTAATGTACAACCCTGAATGTTGTATCCAGCAATTCCAGTAGTTCCTGTGAGCTTACACTTATCTCCTAGAATGGTCATTAATGCATTGATAAGAAATGACTTCCCTGATCCTGCTGTTCCGGTAATTATCATGCGAAGTGGTTCATTTGGTGTTTTCCTGTTGAGAGCTTCATGATGCATAGCTAGTATATTGTAAGCAAGGCGCTGATCTGCATTTAGTTGTTCTTGATTAACAGGCTGGTGCTGTCTCCTGTGTGCAACAGTTGGGTCTACTCGTGCTTCGTTTCTGCTTTTTGTGATCCAATTTGCAGATTCACGAACTAAACCAGGAGGCATTGTCCTTCCTGTTGTTGTCCAGTCGAAGTTGAGGTTTTCCTGAGTGGGGTTTTCCTGTGAGCTGTCATGATCATACTGTTGATTTAAGCGGCACAGCAACATCCACTCTTCGGGTTCTTTTTCATGCCGTGGTTCTTCATCGTCCTCCTCCTCATCATCATCTTCATTTTCTTGTTCTTCATCAGTGTAACGTTGAGCTTGTTGTTGCTCTTGTGCCAACATCGGCATGTAATCTGCAGCACTGTCTGATGTAAGAAATGCATGGTAACATTGTATGTGAATCTCATCCGAGTCTTCAAGTCCATTCCATGCAGTATTAACTTCTCCAGACCATGGCTTGTATTTAATCAGCTGATATTTACAGTACTTTCCATAGTTCTGTCCTGATGGATTAGGGGAAAAATTTGGAAATGTTCTAATGATAACTTCTTGTTTACGGCATTTGAGCTCTTCTTTCGAGACATAGTAAGCTGAAGCAAATTGAACCAGGTTGAGATCAAGAATATCTGGAGTACGTTCTTGCCAGCTAGCTCGAGCAGCATAACTGTCAAGTACTGAAGGGTCTAACGCTTCATCCCCTTGATTGTCATTCTCGTCTTGTCCAGTCCGAACTCTTCGACTTCCATCCAATGACACACATACAAATGAGAATGTAGATACATACAAGGGTTTTCCAAGAAGCAGGTGGGCTGTTTCTTGTGATCCTATGTCACGCTCTCCAACAACTTGGATCATCGCACTTCGCAATGCAGTTGTGGCCATGTCTGTGTTACGAAGCTTGTTTACACAGACACTCAGTATTTCAGTTGCTGACTGCGATCTTGGTTCACCTTTGGTAGCATACTTTGCCATGTACCGAATGCATTGGTCAGTATCAATGATGGCCTGAAGATCAACATTTGCTCTCCAGTGCTGTAGCATGACTCGGTTGTGGGAGTTAATACGATCATCGTTGCGTTTAGTAGTCAGGGTTGCTTGAACTCGAGCTTGGGTGATTTCTTCGACTGTCATTTCATGGTCATCGCTGCCAGCTTTTCTTATCAGTTGGAAGTCAAGTGATGTTTCTTCTTGACAATCCTTTGGGAAATTAAAGCGACATGCTGGTTGCTGTCCAGGTTTATTTCGAATACAGTATGCTGTAGTGTACTTTGTGTGGCGTTGAACTGAATTGACAAGGGCTTGGTAATCATCATTTAAATTTTGCACATTTTGAATAAGTAAAGATGATGGATGTGGGGAGGGCACAACCCAGTTTTCCTCGGGGAGTGCGTCATTAATTGTGGTTACTAACCAGTCTGCGTATTTTATAACAGTTGTTTTGGCTTGATGTCCTGCTTCAATTTGGGGTTGGAAGTCAGCTGCCATCTGTTCATAGGTTGGTTGTTGCATTTGCAGTTGCAAAATCTGCTCCAGTTTCCATCCTTGCACAGCTGTGTTTACCAGGTTGCAAAGGCCTGGATCATTACTTAGCTTTGCACACCCATGTGCATGAATACTGCCTCGAGCCTGCCATTCGAAACGAAGCCATTTCAATTCTGTGTCCAAGACTTGATCTAGCCAAAGGTTGGAAAATTCATCCAGTCTTGAAACGAAGTAAGAATCTGTCAGGTGTGGATGGTCTATGACAGCTCTAATACGAATTGAAGGTGTTGCATTGTTTGGCTCCTGTAGCAGTCGGTGTAAATCTGGCCAGTAGTTGTCAGCTGCACTGAAAGTAAAGAAAAAGGTGGGAGCCCCTTTCTGTGTAATGAGAGTTTTAAGTTCCTGGTAGCGTTGATACCAGTACCGCTTTGTCCCTTGTATTTTGGCAACATAACGTTGAAGGCGATTCATGAGCTGGTGGGCTGACATCTGTCCTACCATTTGACGAAGTTCCTTGGTTGTTAAATTAGAATCTTCTGGATTTGCGTGAGATAGATACGAGCTTGGGACAATAATTGATGGCGCTGTTTCATGTTAAGTGCCCAATATGGAAATCGAGGGTGCGATGCAAAGCGCCAGGAAAAGGCTCCTGTTGTTGAACGGTCTGCATACTTAATAAGGTGTTTGAAGCCTTCTGTTAAAGAAACTTCTCTAAGGCGTGTTTTCTTAGTGGAATCTCCTTTACCATAAGGGAAAAGAGTTGGAAATGCCATGGTAGCCAAGCCTTCTGTACGGAATTCATTGATAGGAACACCGTCATTTGATGGCCAGTCTAGCGGATCTTCTCCATTGATTAATGCCCTTATTGCGTCCTGTTCTGACTGTTGAGTTTGAGGAAGTGGGAGGAAGGAATGACTCTGCTGGTAATCCTCTTCACTGGCATTGTTGTGAGATGTGTCTTCTTCTGCAGTGTGTTCCTGTGCATTTGGCTGTGATTCTTCAGCTGTTGGGAGATCTGAAGGAATTCCATCGATGGGCAAGTGGTGGAGAGCTTCATAGTCAATTTCAATTTCGCCATAAAAAGGATTGTTATCCTTAAGCCATGTGATTGCCTCAAGAACCTTTTGTCTTCGAACTCTGCAATCTCTGTGTGTGTTTTCAGCTCCATGTTTTCGAATTATCAGGTAAGGTAGTTGTGCAACATTAGGAGGAAGTCTAGTGAGAAAACCCTGAATGTCTTGGAGAAGATTTAAAACATGTCCCTTATAACCCCTTTGTCCTCCATGTTTACGATAAACACACATAATTGGGCAAGCTCTTGCAATAAGCATTTCCTCAATGTCAGTTAAGCCTTGTAATGCTGTTGGTAAGCAACCTGGATCCATGTCATTTTCCTCAGAGAATAATTTGGGATTTCCCTTATCACGCTTACATCTTAGGCATTCAAAAATCTGAAGTGTTAAACCATTTTTTGTTGGCCAAGTCTCCTTACATTGTACGTTGAAAATTGGCCATCTCAGATTGAACCCACTGCTGTTCATGTAAGGGCTGTTCTGCATTTCTCCACCCGTTGGAAAGGTAATCTTCGCGATTATTTTGATCTTGCATATTTTGTCGCCTCTCGTTCTCTCTGTTAACAGCAGCATTTTGTCGAAGCAATTGGAGTCTGTGTTGTCGTTCCTCGTTCGTTTCTACTTGTATTCTACGAGAGGTGTTGTCACGAGCCATTTGTAATCTGTCATGTCTTTGTTGTCCAGTTTCTGCTTGTATTCTAATTGATTGGCTTTCTCGAAGCGTTTGTAGTCGCAAATTTCGTTCCTGTTCAGTCTCATTAATCGATCTTCGGTCAGTGTAAAACGCAGACTGCAGACTGCAGACCGGGGGTGAAATGCAGACTGAGGGTAAAATGCAGACTGCAGACTGCAGACCAGGGGTAAAATGCAGACTGAGGGTAAAATAAAATATTAATAAAAAACAAGACTTGGGAGTGTTCCTACGCGTACCCGTAATTTTTTTTTCAAAATCCCGAAAACTCAAACCAAAAGGCGTTTATTCGTCTTAGTCAAACATATTATCAACCTCGAGTTCTTGAACTCCCCATTTTGTTGAACCAAGTTTCCCACAAGCGCCCAAACTAATCGTAATTCTATGCATCTTACCTTTGTTTACGTGTCGGCCATTTTGAATTGTTCTTACGCGATTAGGTCTGGGACCGAGTAACTCTTTCAGCGTTCATATTCTTCATATGGCCTTGGAATTGTTCGGAACACAAGGCAAGCAAAACACGACAGCACAACAACAAGGCAAGGTAAACTTGTAGGTATCGAGCATAGTTTGTGAAAGACATTCAATCTTCGTACTCGACTTCAATGTATCAAGAGGTTTGTGAATTGGTATTTGCTGAAAGGTGACAGTGGGCTATCCAAACACGAAAAATTATAACATTTCGGCGTTCTCAAACAATCGTTACTATGACCATTTTGATAGAGGAGATGCCAAAACTCGACGTGTGCAAAATTCAACTTCATTTAATCAAGCAAAACATCAGTGACTGATTTTCATAAACCATTCCAAAGCAAGCAATTGACAAATAGTTAAGGACGTTAGCAACAGTTTCCAGCACTTCCCAGGCCTTATACTTTAACGGGTCATTACTTTAACGGGTTATTACTGTTCTATCAAAGTATAAAAGCTGGAAAGTTCAGGGGACTGATGCCAGCCTCCTTAATATATTCGGCACATAATAACCAACAAGAACCTGATACACTCCTTGAGAATTTGAAAATAACTGGATTCCAACTATAATAACAAGTACTGTAATCAGATCTGTTAATGATGGATTCCAATAAAAAAACCTATGAAACTGATAAGACTGAACATTATACAATCATTATAGGAAAAAAACATTTTCATTGACTTATGTGTTGTAGCCTGCTTATCGAGGAATAAACTATACTGCACCTTGACTGATCCTGGATAGTTTAAACCAGAAACAACATTTATAACCTAGCTGTGAACAAGAACAAAACTTTTACATGGTGACTACTGCTATCGGGGTCACCCAGACAAAGTCAACTAATCACAAAGCAGAACGGAAACAATAGATTCCAACATTTTTCTTCAGCTAATGAAATGTAGAGAACAAAACAATGACATTTCAACTTTTTCGCTTGATGTGAAACTGAACAATACAAGTCTTGGTTCTTGGTTTACTTTGTCAGGGTGACCCTGGTAACAGTACTCGCACTGTAAACTGAACGAATGGATTTCATTAATATGAGTGCCAATAAACCTATAAAACTCTTAAGATTGAATTTGAAATGAAACTAAACACAATTTATAGGAAACATACATTTCCACGTACTTCCTGTGCTTATCCTGCTTAACCAGGAAAAAGTATATTATACACCGTGATTGATCCTGACCGTGATTGATCCTGGTTAGTTTAAACCCGCAAGGACATCCATGACCTATAACTACACTGAGCAATGAGTTTCATCACAAGTAAAGACGCCACCGTCCTTTTAGTGAATGATAACACCAAATTCCTGTTTGAGTCTATTGTGATGGATTTGTTTAAGATGACGTTTGTCATCTTCTGTAATGACAATACTATTAGCCCCAATTTTGTCTGGTGTCATTTTGAACACAGGACTTCTTTAAATGAAAGTAGGTGTTCTCTGGCTTTAGAGTAAACTTCAAACCTGTGGTGCCCTTTGGAGTATACGCCCTTATTTGCTTACAACATAACACTATGTTGTAAGGTTCTGGTGGGATGGGATCACTTGGGGTATTTCGAAACTTAAATTTACAACCATAACAAGTTGTAATTTTTGATCCTAGGAGCCACTTGATTGTAAACTTCTCTTGCTCAGGAAACTGGTACTCTGCAGGAGGGGCCTCTAAATCCTGAACACTTCGCTCATGAGCTTGGCGGCTAGGACGGTATCGCTGAGGGCCTGGTTTCCTTCCTGTTTTCTTCGGGATTGAGGAACTCACAAGGTTTGACAGCTTTGGCTCCCATGATGCGACTACATCAAGAAGAACATTTTCCTGGTGGGAGACAGCAAGGACATGGCCACAGAGGGTTTCACTTTTAAATCTCTCACAGTCACATGTCAGTTTTGAGCCAGCATGGTTGACAGTGTGTGGTTTCCGTGGATTGGTCAATGAAACAACCACCATTGTGCTTTAGTTAATTTTTGTGACACCATTTCTGCTGATGATATCCTGCGCTTTATCCCAGGAACCTCGAAGGTATTCTGGAAGGCCGCTGCAATCGAAGTCTGGAAAGTTAGTCAGACCAGAGTGATCACCGGTAGAGACTGAAGCCTCCATCTGGGAGCGCCCTGGCACAGTTGATACAGTACTCGTCCCCTCCATTTCAACCTGGTGAAGCTTTTTAGATCCCACTGGGTCCACGACACTTATTTTTGCCACTCTTTCTTTCGTCGACAGACTCCTCCAAGAATCTTCTGTAACTGCCAAATGCTGATAGTTGGGAGCCAGTTTTGTAGGGACCATTCCCAACAACTGCCCGATGAACATTACGACGATATCGGCTCACGAAACCGCTGGCAATGTTTACAAATTCCCCATGAGAACACTTGGATGGTTTTCCAGGTGAAGACGCGTTCTTTGACTTCCCAATTTCACTCTTCAAAGATGAATTGATACTTTCCGTCCCATTGTTGTAGTAGAAATTGTCCCCCAGATCAGCTGCTCTGCGAATTGGAAGGATCATTTTGTTTTTAATGTCTTCTGCAATGTGGAGAAGAAAATAGGAGTAAAATTGGTTTCCTTGTGGCGTACCTCCCCAAGCCTCTTTAAGATGCAGCAATCTTGCATCAAAGTCCTCATTAGATTCAGAGTCAACAAGCCCTCTTGAGGTGTTGTCCCCAAATATGTCCACTCAGAAGTCGGACTTGTTCAGAATGCCTAAAGCTGCCATCTTCATTTTAACATTGTCCTCCACATGCTTTTTACATACAAGGAACTGTGCAATCGGCATTTGGGGGGCAAGCCCATTTTCCATGGAGCGTTGTCGATCAGACCCAACAAAAAGAATGTTTTCTATGTCTGAGTTATTCTCCCTCAAGGTACTTGCAAAATAGTGGAAAGTGGCTTGCTTTTCATCTTTATGAATCAATGGACCAGGGAAAGTTGGGTGTTTTCCTGTTGACTTATCTGTCATGGAAAGATGTTGATATGATGTTGTGGTAATGTAAACGTCACCGATGTTGTATGTAACATCAATGCCCAAAATGCCGAACTCTGCAGGATCTGTGCAGAACTTGACAACATCTGCCAACTGTTCCTCGGTGGCAAGTACTGCTCTTACACCCGGGCCAACTTGTACATTCCGCACGAAGCCATTGTTTGAGAGGCTTATTAATTCAGCTAACTGATCTTTCTCATGTTTGCTTCGCAGTTTCTTCCGTTCATATTTGACTTGATCTACACTTCTGGGAACATCAGAAGATGACTTACGAGACATAACATCTCCTGCTTCCTGGTAGAGGTGATCATATATAGAAGATGGACCTAATGAGGAAGTGACCTTTTCTGCGATTTTGGTGCGAGTACCAGAAGCTGTTGTAAAGAAAGGGCGCTGATTCTTCTTTGCTCGTCCATGCGGTTTTATTTTGATACTCTCGGGATCTCCGTCAAAAATGTACTGAAGCATCAGTAGTGGAGAAAGGTTTCCACTGCTGTCCTCAAGTTCAATAGCTCGTCTCTTAAACTGACGGTTTGAATTATGCACCCAATATGTGCGCAACAATTTGTAATGTCCTTCTTTAAGAATGTCAGGTTTGCTGTCGAGTTTTACAACATCACCTTCATCGTCTAGTTCCACATGCTCTACTTTCTTCCCATGATGACGGAATGAACCATTGTCATCAGCTTTGTAGTCATCTCGATTATCCAGACATGAAGTATCCAAAACAAAAGAGGCGTTCCTTCTACATGCAATCGGTCTTTCAGTGCAGACTTTGTCTTCTTCTGAACATAGTAATATGGAAACGATTTCTTCAGTGCTATAAGTTGGTGCGCAGCTGCTGAACAGCAGACAATTTTTATTTCCATTAAAGTGCTGAATGACGTCTCCACTACAAAGAAAAAAAAAATCCCAGAAGATACATACTACATGTACATAATAAAGTACTAAATTATCCCTTTTCAGACCAGGTTTTTTCAAGTTTCTATATAAAGTCTTAAATCCCTGCTGCTAACCCTAGTGACCATGAAAAATGGAATTCACAGGTTCTATAACTATGGGGCTGCATGGCGGCACTTTGCACCGCTGGAGCTCCGGTATTAGGAAAAGTGATCAAGTTTCCTGGTCGTTGGTTCAACAGTTTTTAAGGTATGGATGTTCAAAGTTAGTGTGGGCAGTCCACCCTTACCCAGCTATCATCCAGACACCAAGCCATTATCAGTAAATGTCCAGGTCAATGAGACACAAATACAGCCAAATAATTATAAGCAGCGGATATGATCGGCTTAGTTTAAAGGGTTTGCTTATTTAAAGCAGGTAACCTAACAGTAGGACCTACCCAATAGACACTTATATAATTTTGAAAGATAAGATTTTAGTCCTGTAATGCGAGTTTCACAATACAGAGTCATTTCTTTTTTTGTCTATTTTTTAAGTTACCCTGCTGCCTCCTCCTCTTCTCCAAAGTCCAGTCTCGCAACAACTCCTGACTGAAAAAAAGAAATTTACGTTCTTTTTTAATTTTTCCATGACAATATCTTAATGATTTAGCAATTAAAGGCCAAAGGAAGCAAACCTTTCAAACTTATGACTAAAGCAGCACACCCCCACGTAGGCCAAGTCATGAAAGACTGAAAATAGTTATACACAAGACAAACAATAGAGCTGCAAGCGTTACATCCCTTTAAACATTATAGAGCATTACATTCCTTTATAGTGCCATGAGCCTGACAATGAAAATTCACTTCATAACTTAGGGTCCATTCCTTTAGGATGATCCAGATCAGATCACTCAGATCACTGTGCATCAAAAAAAACGGTGAACCCACTCGAGACGAGGAATCACCGGTTCCTTTGATGCACAGTGTTCCCAGTGATCTAGAGTCAGTGAGCCTGACCCAAATCATCCTAAAGAACTCATAAAACAAAGTTTAATTTAATATTGATATTGTATCTGCTTACCTTTTCTAAAAAAGAAGTATCAGGCTTAGCACGTTTTTTTTCTGGAGATAAGTGTTTGAATTCCTCCACCACACTCAGTTACAATTTAATAAAAGAAGATCTGTTACTATTATTTATTTTGACAAACAGTAACAAATAATAACAAAGTATTGTTAAATCAAACCTTCACACATTCAATACACTGTACTTTTAACCATTGACAGGGTAGAGGAGTCAGTGATGATTGCTACATAGTCAAAACAACAGGGAGCAACAGGGGCAAGTTCAGGTCTTAGAGAACCTTACAATGAAAGAATGAGAGTCATGCTTCACAAAATTGGACCTTTTATGGTGGAACAACAGCTATGTGCACTCTCACCTCTAAGTCACTGTCATCTGATTCAGTTTGCAGTTGAAACTGAAAAAGATGTACATGTAAAAGATGATTAAAAGATGTACATGTAATTAATAACAAAGCCACCTTTAAATTTTCAAGAAATCAAGGCTGCTCTGAACCCCATGTACCAAATTTTTGAAAACTTTGCAAAAAGTTGCATCTTACCCTGGAAACTGAAATTCAAGAATGAAAAGGAGTTTCACCGTCGTGATTTTAAGTTATTTGCATGTTACACTGATCCAATGGTACCATATTGTGTCACAAAAACGATAACGTGTTAACCAATCATTGTACATTCAGGGTTCGTACTCCTTTCAGACTTTGAAATTCCATGACTTTCCATGACCTTTTCAAATTTTTCATGACCAAGAGTTCAACAGTTTTCAAAATTTTATGAAAACGATCATTTTTTTTTTAATTTTTCATCTTGCCTTATTATTCCCACAACGTATGCTGCCTTAGTGATTTTGTACTATTAACATAATTTTCCATGACTTTCCATGACCCACACTTAAATTCCATGACTTTCCAGGCCTGGAAATTAAATTATACAATTCCATGACTTTCCAGGTTTTTCCATGACTGTACGAACCCGACATTCATTTTATACCATATAATGACCCATGAAAATCTAAGATCTTGGAAAATAGTGAAAACTGTTGGAGCCACTTTAAACACACGTGGCCGCGTGGTCCAAAGCTCCCGCTTTGATCACCCGAAATACTTTTGCCACTGTAAATCGCACCCGGGGCCCCGGGGGGGGGGGGGTACTCCCATATATGAGCTATATAGGTATGTGCCGCTGTGAAGGGTGTGGTTTTCAGGCAGTTTAGTCCGGGATAGAGTATAGTTATCAGAGATTTTTGGTCTAGAATAGGGTATCATTTTCCGCGAAACTGATCAGTTGCGTGAGGAAATTAAGTCTAGACAAAATTTACTGGCAAATGGCATTTAAAAATCGGTACGGCGGGCAGTACGGCATTTTTACTGACCCCTGTTAACTAATAACTGTGATAATGAACGAGTTTCTGGAAAATAGCGAGTTTGGAATAGGTCTAGGATAGGGTAGGGTTTTTTGGTGTTTAGTCTAGAATAGGGTTACAAAATGCAGCTAAAATGGTCTAGTATTGGTATAGGCTAAGGGTCATAGCGGCACACCCCCACCCAAAAATTTACAGAGTACCCCCCCCCCCGGGAAATCGCATAACCTACACGCTTGCCATAACAACTCCTCAACTCATAACCACAAATGTCAGACGAAAAAATTTAATTTGCACTGCTCGCTGCTTTACGTGTATGCTGCAAATTAACACGCCTAGAATGGAAATGCATCGAAGACGCGCCAAACAAAAGAACGCTGTGCTCTCGTGCCACAAGTGTAAACTTCATAATTATAAAACTTACCTGTTTACACCTTGTCTCAACATTCTTGACACACGTTATCTGTTGACAAAGAAACAACAAATACTCATTCATTACTTATTCGACGGATTATGCGAATAAAGAAACGAATGACTACATTAACGCAAATTATCGAAAATTACCATGAGATCGTTCTCCTCCGACATGATTTTTCGGCCATGTGACTTGAGGACCACGTGACTTTACTGCATGAGGCGGCCTTTGTGTGTTTCGTGAGTCCTGATATTTTACGGGTACGAACACTTTATTTCATCCTTATGACTCGTTTTTTCATTATTAATATTTTATTTTACCCTCAGTCTGCATTTTACCCCTGGTCTGCAGTCTGCAGTCTGCATTTTACACTGACCGATCAATCTTTGTGCCTGGTTTGTTCGAAGCGTTTGTAATCGCAAATTTCGTTGCTGTTCTGTCTCGTTAATCAATCGCTGGGCTTGGTTAGTTCGAAGTCGATGCAATCGAAGCTCACGCTGCTCGGGGGTTTGGTTATGTAAGCGAGCACGAGTTAAATTTAACCTAATCTGCCTATCTTCTAAAGTTTCTAATTGTTACCTACCTTGGTTGTATTGCCTCTGATATTCCAATCTGCGGTTCCTCAGGTCCTCTGTTTCCTCATGACGGCGCTGTCTTCTTTGAGCTATGTCTTTGCTCTGCGGTTTCCTGATTTCTCCTTCTTCGCTGCTCGCGCTGAATCTGAAGTCGTCGTTCACGTTGTTGAGGAGTTTCGTTGTTAAATCTCCCTCGGCAAAGCAGTCTGGTCCCTTGGGCTTCCTCCTGTGTCTCATTTACATCACAATTTGGTTGTAAATCACCAACAATAAACATTTTTCACCGCTCGATCACTCGATGAATAAACATGAGGGTGCGCCATTGTGAGACAGTGGGTTTCTTTTATAGTTACCAGTCCTGACCACTTTTGACCGGTTGAAACCGGTTCTGTTGCATGGCAACCACAAGATTGCGTCTGATGCATGCCTCTCTTGAAACCTGTTGACGTAATTGCTGCCTAGCAACCTTCCCTGTCTCTGACGTCATTCAAGCCTTGTTGCGCTGTTGCCAGGCAACTGCCGGACACCATCAAGTATATATATATATATATATATATATATATATATATATATATATATTTATATATATATATATATATATATACATATATATATATATATATATATATATATATATATATATATATATACATACATATATATATATATATATATATACATACATATAAATATATTTTTCGCTTGAATTCGCGCGGCTTAGCTCCCGAGGGACGACAAATTTATTAACCTCGCTACGTTCAGGCCTTCGGCCCTCGCTTCGCGAGGAACAATATCATACACTGTCATTAAAAATATGCATGTATAATCATGACTAACAAAAAAAAGAAACGATAATTAAAACCAAATTGCTTCCTTGATGTTTCCTCTTAATTAAATGTCAGATGTTTTATTTGTGTGACACAGGTTGTTTGCACATAACTTTATTTCAGTATACAGAAAGTACCTAATGAAAAATTACATAAATTAACCTTCAGAAACTAAATGAAAATACACACGAGGTTTGATATACAAAGCAGATGTAGCTGACCTAAATTAGAAACAGGAGACATGAAGGCTGCTCTGAATCCGATAATAGGCTAAAGACAACAAAATGCTACAGCTCAAAAGCCTTCGTATTGTCATGAAGACACTGAACAAATTCTAAATAAACCTAAATAACAATGAAAGTAATCCTTAATCAACCGAGCGACAAAAACAGCAAAATATGCTCACCCTGGCGGCCAATCATTCAGGAAAGCTAAAAAAGATATAAACTGTGTGAGCTAAATGAAAATTACAGGCTAGTTGAAGCCATAACGATGAAAGAAAACAACAACTGAAGCAAATAGTGCACACTCGTGACACGAGGTCACGGCCACAGAGAAATAGAAAACGACGTGCAATTCTACCAAAAATGCTAAATATCTCCAATAAACTTAAGCCCGAAAAGAATAATAAGTAAACTAAACGATTCTGTAAAGATTAAGAAACGATGGGCAAAACTTACCGATGCAAAAAGCGAGATAAATCAGACAAATCAACCGAATGCTTGAAAGATCATGCAGACACGCCACCTCGTCGCCTTATGCGCATGCGTGGCCTTGTGGGCCACAGGGTGTCCATGTGTGTGTAAACTACGCCCTGTCACATGCTTCCCTGCTCGAGGTTGGAGTCCTCAACAACCTTACAAACTAAACTACTTAGATCGCTTAATAACAACAGCAACAATATGCTCCTAAACTTGAGCATTCTTAGCTAACAACTGCATTATAAGCAGGTTGGACTGTGCTACAGTGTTCAATATCTGCGGATCTATAACCGCTGCTGTCACGCCTTCTCTCGTCACAGATCTTGGCAAATGGTAAGGATTGGAATGCTGTCCAGCGCCAACTCGTGTAGAGCGTCTGACTGGAGGGTGACTCTTGCTAGCATCGTCGACTGGGACTGCCTCTGTTCCTACATGTACACCTCCGCTGGCACTGGCTTGTGAAGCTTCAGACTCCTCCGGATCAGCATCACCATCAACTGGCAGGTCAGCTTCGGCCTGTTCATCCTGACTTGTGTGAGCAGCATTATCGTCATCCAGCGTCAGCTGCTGATCCATGTCACTCGAGGAATTCTCCAACATCGTGCCAGGAGCGCCACTCGGTTGGCTTAACACCACGAGCTCAAGGTCATCCTCCTCATCTCCACTGGTCGTCTCTGCTTCAGACAGTGCATCTCCACCCAATAAGTCTTCTCTGCTATCTCCATCGTTTGAGCTCTGGGAATTGTCAAGTCCCATATCCTTGACAAGCTGCGGTGCATGCAAAATGTCTTTCCTGTGGACTGTCGTTCTGGATTCTTCTTCGCCCGATGGGGACACCAGGGTTGCCACAACATACGTGTTTCCAGTGTCAAGCCGCCTGACGACTTTATACGGGGTTGCATCCCACACATCCTGCATCTTGTTACGGCCCTTGGTATGGTTCCTGAGAAACACTCTCGCTCCCACAGGTAGACTTGTATCGGTTGCCTTGAGGTTGTTTCTGGCTTGGCGTCGGAGGGCTTCCTTCTCCTCTCACGGGCATCAAAGTATGAAAGCTCTGGGTGTTCTGAATTCAGACGCCGCAGCTCTGTTCGAAGGCTTTCTTCGCGCACAGCCTCTGCAAGACGATTCTTTAGCTGGGAGTCCCTACCGGGCTTGAAGGAGCTGTCCAATTGGATTATACGGTCGAACAACTGTACCAGGTGTAATGAACACGAAACTAGATCCTCTCCCTCCTTTTGGCGGTAAGAGTAAAACTGCTGCTGCAATAGAGGCAGGCTATCTCCATCCCCAAAGACTCTCAGAAGTACTGCAAATATCTGTTCGGTGTTGGCCTTAATTTCCTCCCCCCTTCCCAGGACCTCTCGTCTGGCCTCTCCAGCCAAATGCTCTAGTAGATACAGGGCAGTTTGCTCTTTAGTCAACCCCCTACTGTCACTTGTAGCCCTCGCGTCCTCGATCCACTCTTCGACAGACAGGTCAGTCGATCTTACTGGCCTTCCTCTGAACCTTTCTAATTTACGAGACTGGGAAACATACACCACACGCTCCTTCATACTTTCGGCACCCTCCCCTTTCACACTTCCATTCTTCTCTTGCTTGAGAAGCTTCTTTATTTCTCCCTCAACCGCATCCATATTTTCGGCCATCTTCTGTGCTACCTCTTCTTTCTTCAATAATGCCAATTTCATTCCAGCAAGCTCTTCTTTTAGAGCTTTCAGTTCCTCATCAGCACTCATTATGTAAACTTGTACTCACGGTTCGTCGACTCCGCCGCCAGGGTCTGTCTTGTCTGTATCCTGCCGACTACGCCAGATGTGACACAGGTTGTTTGCACATAACTTTATTTCAGTATACAGAAAGGACCTAATGAAAAATTACATAAATTAACCTTCAGAAACCAAATGAAAATACACACGAGGTTTGATATACAAAGCAGATGTAGCTGACCTAAATTAGAAACAGGAGACATGAAGGCTGCTCTGAATCCGATAATAGGCTAAAGGCAACAAAATGCTACAGCTCAAAAGCCTTCGTATTGTCATGAAGACACTGAACAAATTCTAAATAAACCTAAATAACAATGAAAGTAATCCTTAATCAACCGAGCGACAAAAACAACAAAATATGCTCACCCTGGCGGCCAATCATTCAGGAAAGCTAAAAAAAAGATATAAACTGTGTGAGCTAAATGAAAATTACAGGCTAGTTGAAGCCATAACGATGAAAGAAAACGACAACTGAAGCAAATAGTGCACACTCGTGACACGAGGTCACGGCCACAGAGAAATAGAAAACGACGTGCAATTCTACCAAAAATGCTAAATATCTCCAATAAACTTAAGCTCCGAAAAGAATAATAAGTAAACTAAACGACTCTGTAAAGATTAAGAAACGATGGGCAAAACTTACCGATGCAAAAAGCGAGATAAATCAGACAAATCAACCGAATGCTTGAAAGATCATGCAGACTCGTCGCCTTATGCGCATGCGTGGCCTTGTGGGCCACAGGGTGCCCATGTGTGCGTAAACTACGCCCTGTCACATTTGTTTGCAACGCGCAACTGGGCCCCGTGCAACTGAACTAGATTTGTTCACATTTTGAGGCTTTGGCCGCCGAACTTGAAAGAGTCAAAGCTAGTCTAAACAGTAATACACAGAAATTTCATGTTGTACATTGCGTGGAAACAAAAGTTTAACTGATCAAGTCACCAGTTTAGTTCCCGGCTTTTTGTTATCAGCACGTACATAGTCTGTATATCGACCTTTGTTACTACGGTTATTGATCGAATTACGATGTTATGTTATGTTATGTTCTGTTCTGTTCTGTTCTGTTCTGTTCTGTTCTGTTGTGTTGTGTTGTGTTGTGTTGTGTTGTGTTGTGTTGTGTTGTGTTGTGTTGTGTTGTGTTGTGTTGTGTTGTGTTGTGTTGTGTTCTGTTGTGTTCTGTTGTGTTGTGTTGTGTTGTGTTGTGTTGTGTTCTGTTTTGTTCTGTTGTGTTCTGTTGTGTTGTGTTGTGTTCTGTTTTGTTCTGTTTTGTTCTGTTTTGTTTTGTTATGTTTTGTTATGTTTTGTTATGTTTTGTTATGTTTTGTTTTGTTTTGTTTTGTTTTGTTATGTTTTGTTTTGTTATGTTATGTTATGTTATGTTATGTTATGTTTTGTTATGTTATGTTAAAGGCGTAGATCGAGGGTAAGAGTACACGGTTAGTGTGATCAGCGGTGAAGTTTTTAAAGCCCGCCAAACCCCGCCAAATTCAGCACAGACTAGGATTTATGAATGCGCGATGGCAACGAATGCTCAATCGTCTTTACGTAACTCCGAGATCAAGTTTCTTGAAGAAAATCTTAATAGCTATAATATAGACTAGTAGTAGTTTTCACTAAAGCTGCCCCCCGCTATTTTTATATCATGGAGTGAAGAATATCTTTTGAAGTGAAACGATTTTTTTTCCCCAACCTTTGTCTGATTCTTATCTGACAGGCTTTTTTTTTAATAAATGTGGAAAGTGCAAGGTGATAGGTTTTTATCATCATGTGCTATAGAGGTTTGCACGGCAGCCGTGTTGCATGGCAGGAACAATGAAAATGCTTTGCATTAGAAAGAACATTCTTTCCCATAGGGAAAAGAATCTATTGTTCCTGCCATGCAACATGTCTGCCGTGCAAAACCTCTATTGCCAGGTTATCCGTGGTTATCCTCGTATGGAAAGGAGGCGTAAATTAAATGGGTTGTTTTCGGTCATCGCACATTTTAATTTTGAGCTGACTTTGGCCTCAGTTTATTGGACAAGTCAGATTTGTTGTTAGTAGGTCTCGCAACGGAGCTTGATGTCTTTTATCTACTGTAATAAAGACAGAGGTTAATTTTATTTTTAAATTTAATCAAACAATAACGTAATATGTATGTATTTGAAATCAAACAGTTAAAGAGCTTATGTGTTAAATAATTTGAATAGAATTTGAATTTGAACATGAACGTTATAAAATATATTTAACAGTGACTTAATTATACCAAAATTATGAACATGTGTTACGTTGTTATTAAATTTGTAGTCTATTTGCTTGAAAGATATTTCTTGAAGTATATTTCTTGTAGTATATTTCCTTGAAGGGAAAGAGTTGTAAAGGTTAAACATTTTAAGAAAATTTGAACTTGTTATTCATGAAAACGATGTAAAATTTCATATAGAAATTGGAAGTTCCCAAAATATATATTTTACCTAATATAAAAAAAGTTCCATGAAAAAATTCATTGAATTTGAACATGAACGTTGTGAATAAAATTTGAACGTGCAACTTGAACATAAACGTTGTCAATAAAATTTGAACGTGAAACTTGAACATAAACATTGTCAATAAAATTTGAACCTGAAACTTGAACATAAACGTTGTCAATAAAATTTGAACATGAACGTTGTCAATAATATCTTGAAAGGTAGATTGTATTGTACTAAATAGTACTAAGTACGCTCTTAGACAATATGACAAGAGGAGCTATTGGACATGTCTGTTGTTTGAAATGTTAATGTGCATTGTTGTAGCTGTTGATCCTATAGCTGTGATTTTAAATTTTCTTTGTTTATTCTTCTTATTTCTCTTGATGATCAACCATTTCAATGATTATCCTTCCATTGGTAGATAACTCAAAGTCTACGTTTTCCAGTAAGAGGAGTTTTTCCATGAGTTCATCAACATTGTCTTTATATTGGAAGATATCTTCATTGAGATAATTGGTGATGGTGTTGTGGTTTGCCATGACATTGTAGTGTTTGCCATCTTTTTCTAATTGAAAGGTGGTGTTGATTTGTAGGTAGCAGTTTTTGACCAGCATTGCTCTGTTGCATGATGTACAGCGCACCATGTTTTTTGATTCTGTATTTCCTGTTATTCTGGTGTTGCAGCCTTTGGTGTTGCATATTGCATGCATGTCAATGACAACATTTTGTATTTGTGGACAGCAAATGCGTAGCATTAGTTATGTTTTGTTGTTCAGTAGGTTGTATAACTGTTTCATGCATAGTGCTCAGCTTTTTACCATAGAAATGCTTTACTTTGCAGTTAGTTATTTGAAAGAATTCTCCCTCTTTGATCTGCTGTATATGGTCTTCCCATATTGAAATATCAATTACTCCGGAAGAGTCCATCAACTTCCCATCTCTTACTTTGCGGTTTGAGTTGTTTGGGGTTTTTGGGTCCCCATCCCATGTCACACTTCCAGATACTGTAATGGTATCGCCTTGTTTTTTGTTTCTGATGACATCAGCTACACTTGTTACTGGCAGAGCTTTAGGTGGTACATACTTAAAAGGAACCGACATTGTTGCAATATCTTTGATGACTGTGTTATTGTGCATGAAAATCATGCCACTAGATGTTACACGGAGATTGCTTATAGTTATGGGCTGCTCTGCCTGTTGCTTGTCTCGAAACAATTGGTTTTTGGTAGTATCATCGATTCCAGTGGTCATAACCCTTATCATCTGGATGTCGTCTTCTGAGACTTGCAAATACAGGTCAAAGTTATGATTGCAACCATGGTCACTCTTCCTGTTACCAGTAAGTTGTTGCACATATCCAGTGAAGCCTGTTTTAAAAAAGCATTAATAAATATTATGAAATGGGTTTGTGATGATGCGATTAATTAGTAATTGAACTTTGTGTCGTGTCAATACTTAAGTCCTCCTCAGCTTCTGGTATATCAGGCTCCTCTTCTGGTGGTTGTCTGTTGAGGACTTCCTTGAAATGCTCTACCCAACGTGCTTCTTGGTCTTTTTCAGAGGTGAGGAGCTGTCCTTGTTTATCTCGTATGGGGACATTTCTATTGCCATTAAATTTTCCACAGATCAGTTTAGTGACTTTATAGACATTTTTCTGCTCTCCCTTTTGTGCTGCTTCCTCTGCTTCTTTTGCTAGATCTTCCATATATGCCCTTTTATCTGTTCTGATCTTTCTCTTGACACGCCTGTTGGTTTCTGTGTAAACCGTTCTATACTTCTCTCGAAGTCTGGCTGATTTGCTGTCATTTATCTTCTTCTTCAGCTGGCGTCTCTCCTCGATAGCCTGCCACGTGTCTGGTGTAATCCACTCTTTCTTCTTTCTCGTCTTTTGCATCCCCAGACAGGTTTTACTTGCTTCATCAAATATGTTCTTCACTTGCTTCCACTGTTGATTTACAGTGTCTTCCTCCTCATCAATGCCTTGCTCGTCTATATTACTCAGGGCTTGGAACCTTTTTTCCTCAGCTGTAGGACAAAAGCATTCTTAGTCCTTTGGTCTTGTAATCTGCTGATTTCATATCTAGGGGTGCGTTGTTTGTTTAGTCCAGCTGCTCTCAGTTTCAGTCTCACCTTTGCAGTCACAAGATGGTGATCGCTGCTTGCATCAGCCCCTCTTCTTACTCTTACATCAAGCAGGGAGCGGCGCCACATGCTGTTAACCATTAGGTGGTCTATTTGGTTTTGATCCCGCCCATTTGGGGATGTCCAGGTGAGTTTGTGAATGTTGCGATGCGGGAATAAAGTTCCACCGATGATCATGTTATTACAGCGCGAAGCGCGCTACCGTTTCCACTAGACCAAGATTTTTTGACACTTTTTTGACACTTTTTTGATTGAAGGGCGGAGTTTATCAGACCGTTTGAAATTACCGCGCGCAAACTAGACGCGTAGATGTAAATAAGACCAGAATATTAGTCGTTGACCGTTGTTCTTTGGCAGCCAGAAAATGAATTCTCAACAAATTCGTAAGTAAAAAAGAATTCGTTACATGTAATCCGTCTGAAGCCAATACATTTTAGGTATTTCAATTTTGAATAACAAAAATATTTTTTATATATCCGCAGCAAACATACAATTACGAGTAAACGCAAACGCCGGCTTATACGATAATGGGAGAGCACTACCTTCTCTTGTTCGTGAGCGGATATTAGATTTGAATCACCAAGGTTTGGGTCAACGTACTATTGCAAGAGAGGTCAGAACTAGTCATACATTTGTAAAAAACGTTATCAGAAGTTACGATGTAACAAATTCGTCGATTCGTATACCACGAGCTACTTTTGCTGAGCCTAAAATTGACACAAATGTTCTTGAATACATTGAAGTGCAAAAGCATATAAAACCGAGCACATACGCGTCTGAGATACAACACAGGCTACTGTTAGACGGAGTGGTTCACCCCAGTGACATGCCAGGGACATCGCAAATCAATCGACGACTCAGGAAAGACCTCATGTTTAGTAAGAAGAAACTGACGGTTCATCCGCTTGAGGCAGAAAAGCCAGGTGCATTGGATCGGCAAAACGAATATCTACAAGCTATATCAAGATATCCAGCCAGCAAGCTTCATTTCTTTGATGAATCAAGTGTTATCAAAACGACGGGCAATCGCAAGTATGGAAACGCTAGGGTCGGCGCGCGAGCTATTGAACTGCAGCGTTACGCATCTAACGTGACCTTTACAATAAATTTGCTCCATTCAGTTGTTGGTGTAGATTGCTTCAATATTCTTCAAGGTCCATCAAATGGTTTGGAACTTCTAAATTTTTTCGACGATGCCTTACAGGTAGAACGGGCCGATGGAAGTGCTGCCCTAGAGCGTGGCGACGTCGTAGTAATGGACAATTGTGGATTTCACCATGCCCACCACATTGAGCCATTGCTGCGAAATATGCTCGATACATGCGGAATTGAGTTGATTTACCAACCACCGTACTCGCCACACCTTAATACATGTGAGTACTGTTTCAATCAGATCAAACAATTTCTTCAACTGCACCAGTTGTTAGCAATGAATGAAACGGAAGTGGCAATTGGAGAAGCGATTTGCCATATCACGGCAGAAAACTCAGCAGGATACTACAGGAAGTGTGGCTATCTGGTATAAAACCCAAGAAAAGTAAAAATAAAAAGACGAAAAAAGAGGGAGAACAATTGATGTAACACAAGTATATATTTACTGGTTTGTTGATGTTCATTAAAAACATGCGTTTGTTGCAAGAACATTTCCGCCGGTGTGTAGTTTCTATTTTTAACTCAAGTCGTGAGAAAAAATAACTTTTGGAAAAATATTGCATGACACAGTAAGCTATTTGGTAAAAATATTCCTCCAAGTCGTTAGGTTGTAACTGAGAAATAAAATCTGTTTTCAAGAGGACCTTTCAAAAATGTTTGTGACATTATATCCTAAAATGTTGAGCGACAGTGCAAAACAGCACGTGAAATGTAAACATTCAATGAGAATAAAAGACGCCGTATAATTCAACACTACTTTTAGTTTACGGCAGTTACATTGTAAATCACCAAATTCGAAACACAACACAAACACAACGGTTGACAAAGTTATGCCAGCACAGTTGAATATGTTCAGTCATTAGAAACTCAGTGAAGAGCGGCGATCTACACCGCTATTCAAATATGTATCAACATTTCTATTTCGATACTGTTCAATCAGAATTGGTAATTGCCAGTCCTCGCTCGCACCAAATTCAGGAACCTTTCCATTGAGTGCTTTTTCCAGAATAAGAAGATCACGGTCCAAGGAAACGCGGTCACTGTACTTGATTAAATTACGAACTTTTAGTCTAGGACGCATTACTGCAAAAAAAGAAGTCGACGCCTTCGTGCGGGACTCGCAAAACGCTTTCAGCTTTGATTCTGCATCGCTGTGTTCTTGTTGTAATCGTTTGATTTCTTTTTGCAGCTCCGATATCTTTTGTTTCAGCTCCGGGTGCTTGTCTCTCAAACCACAAGCGTCATGGGAAGGACAGGGGGATGAAGAACATTTCGGTCTTGTATGTCCAGATTTGTGACAATTTCCACAGAGCCTCGACCGTACAGCCGAGAGAGGCGTGAGAGCATCATTTTCGCGAGTAGCTTTGTTTAGTTCCTCTTCCGCACTCGATAACAATACTTTTTTCAATTGAACGTTTTCGGCTAATTCAGCTTTCACGTGGTCTAATGGTGATCGCTCAGGTTTTACAGTAGATGTCGCGGCACTGTCAAAGCTTCTTTTTAATGAGCGAGGATCAAGCTTATGTTCACTTTCGCTTGCAGAAGTAGACATGTCTTGTAGCTTTCTTCTTTTTGCAAGGTCCAACGGTTGAACAACAGGTGAATCCAGCTCACTGACTCTCACAAGTATTTTCCGATATAACCCTTCATCTACCGAACTAGCTCGAACAAACATCTCTTGAAAGTTATCTGTATCGTCCTCATTTAGATTCACATAATCGCCATCTTCGTCCTTGTATCGTATCCGCAAAGTGCTGGAAGTGTGATGTCGCAAGCTCCCGCAGGTCCGTCTGATATCCTCCACAAGCGAAGAAAACGAATACTTTAGTACGATTCCATCGACAACGTCTGCTTCTATATAAAACTTTCCAAATTTATCCTGGCCATACTCAACTTTTACTTGGAACTTCATGCCGACGAACTAATAAACTCAAAATAGATCAAGACTACTCGTCGCGTCACATATCAATCACAGTGTCTACGCCCACTTTGTTGTTCGGCTCCTTTGTTAAAGTGTCAAAAAAGTGTCAAAAATTCGTCAAAAATCTTGGTTTAGTGGAAACGGTAGCGCGCTTCGCGCTGTAAATGCACACGATTCTACCAGCCTCTCTCCATTGTCATTCTGCACTCCACATCTTTCTCTTCCCATGACCCTTTCAAAATTCAAGTTGTCTGAGCCCACCTTGGCGTTAAGATCACCCATCACCAGCAGGAGGTCTCTACAATGGATGTTCTCAAATGTTGCTTGCAGCTGCTCATAGAAGGCTTCTTTATCTCTGTCGTTGCTGTCATTAGTAGGCGCATAGCACTGTATGATGGATAAGTTAGTCTGCCTGCCCTTTAATCGTGCTTGAATAATCCTGCTGTTTACTGGCTTCCACTCCATTAAGTACTTTTTTATTCCTTTCTTCATGATAATTGCAACCCCCTCATGATGTAAATCATCCTCTCTCCCAGAGTAGAGAACTGTCTCTCCTGTTGTTGTCTTCATTCTCCCAGATTTTGTCCATCTACTCTCACTTATGCCTAAGATATCAAGTTTGTAACGCTTCATTTCAGCAATGACCTGTGCCATCCTACCTTGCTCATACATTGTTCGCACATTCCAAAAGCCAATCAGTGTAGTTGTTTTAGCGCTGACGGCTCCCGTTCTCCTGACAGCGGCTTCCTTTCGGCTTTGGCCACTGTCAGTCATTCGAATCCTATTACCTGCAGAGTTTCTGATGTTTTCACTCTCGGCATTCACTGTTGCCCATGGCATGGATTCCGGAGGCTCGTTCTGCACAGATGATTCATGTAAGTTACACGTTGCTGTTTCCGTAACAAAAGCTTTTTACATGATAGGGTTGTTAGCCTTATGCAAAACCCCCAAACCTGGAGGGCCGGTAGATTGCTCTTTGTCTGGCCCTTAACCTTTGACCTGTCTGGCATGGGTGTCCCTACCAGGACCTCAAGAGGTCCAGCCAGCATAGCTCTCGGGCTCATTGAAGCACGCAAGCACCTCCACCACGTCAAGGTGGCAATCTTCGGAGCTGACACAGGACCACCAAAGAAAGAAGAGATCATTGCAGCCATTAATTCTCTAAAAAAACCACAAGGCACCTGGCAAAGATCGCCTAAATGCTGAGCTGTTCAAGGTAGACGCTGTGACC
>JAJGOT010001009.1:0-57500 GCA_022457155.1 Cladopsammia gracilis | reverse complement strand
GGAAATTCCAGGATGATCAGTTTCAAACGTTTTTCTTTTAGCATACAAATCTAGCAATGAGTTCTCAGTCTCTAATGTATTATTCTCTGATAAGGAGACTTTGCGAGAACCATCAAGAGATGCTGTAATCGCTTGAAAAGAAGAACTAACAAGTTTTATTGAAAGTATCTGATGCATCACTTCTTGAATGCTCATATCCCTTTGACCAACAGCATGCATCATTACTTTTCTTATAGCTTTCCTACCACAGTCTACATTTTGAGAATTAGCCAGAACAGAAGTAAAGGCATCTTTGGCAACTGATGACATCTTCTCACCTTTAGAGGCATATTTTGCAATGTATTCTAAGCAAGAGTGGTAATCAATGATTACCTGAATATCACAATTAGCTCGCCATCCTTGTAATTGCAAGCGTTGATTGTTGTTTAGGCGACTATCATTTCTTTTTGTTACCACTTTAACTTTTATGGTGCTCTTGAAAATCTTTAGTTTTGAAGCTGTCATATTCCAGATGGGTTTCCTCACAAATTTCCTTAGGAAAATCAAATCTACAAGACAGTTCATCACTTCCCTGTTTCATACGCAAGCAATAAGCTGTAGAGCAATTGGTATGCCTTTGAACTGAATTCAGTAGATTTTCATAATCATTATCCCACTCATTTTGAATATCTTGAAAATGAAGTTTACAAGGGTGATTTACTGGCTTAACCCAACTAGTCTCATCTGGGTTTCTTGGATTTTGTGTTGACATAAGATAATCCACATAGTTACAGATAATAGTTTCTGCTTCTTTGCCTTTCTTAATTTCGTCCTCCTTCTGTAATAATAATTCTGGAGAAAGGTTGCTATCCTTAACTAATTGATGTGCAATATAACCTTTGAGTGCTGTTTGAGATAGGTCACATAAACCAGGGTCACTTTCAAGTTTTGCTATTCCATGGCAGTGAATAGAGCCTCTCTGTACGGCATATTCATACCTAAACCAATGCCATGTGGCACCTAGTGTGTTTTTCAGCCAATGTTTCACAAATTGTTCCGTTCTTTCAGTAAAAAACCAATCGAGCAAATGAGGATTATTGATGACATTTTCACGGCGTTGGGAATCTGACAGTTCAGTGGTATTGTTAAAGAGATCATGAAATTCTGGCCAATGGAATTCAGCACATGACAGAGTCCAAAAGATGGTGGGAGCACCAACTTGTGTTATTATTGCTTTCAAATCATCTTTGGTCCGATTCCAGTAAGCATTAGTGCCACAAACATTTTTAGCATAATGCAAGAGTTTGGATACAAGTGATTCATAGGACTCAGACATTATCATCTGCTTTAAGTCATCAATTGTAAGATTTGCTTCTGTTGGATTTTACTTTAGAAAAAAGTTACTTTGTCCTAAAATTCTCTTCCGATATAGCATATTGTAAGCCCAGTAAGCAAATCGAGGGTGAGATGCAAACCTATATAACCATTTCCCATCTATATATTCTGCAAACTTGATTAGATGTTTGAGCCTGTCAGCAAATGATTGTGTTGAATTATCTGTGATATCAGAAACAACTGCAATATTTGTTAGGTCACCTTTTCCATCAGGAAAAAGAGTTGGAAAAGCCATTGATGCTAAGAATTGTACATTGAATTCATTTAAAGGTTCACTGCCAATAGTCCAATTGTGAGTTTCAGGTTGCTTAAGGAATTCGTCTTCGATAATTTGTCTTTCTTTTTTGGTGTCAATATTTGCAGGTATAAAGCTTCCCATTTCACTGTGTGAATTGTAGACTTTTTCATTCTCATCAAAATCAACTGATCCACTGTCTATGTCAATATTTGAATCTGACTGATCATTATCTTCAATTCCACATTCTACTTTTGACACATTTAAGAGAACACCATTTTCTGGTAGTTCAGCAAGGTTTTGCTCACTAATCGTAACATCTTTGTACAAGAAATTATTTGGCTCCCCATGTTTGTTGACACCTGTAAGCCATTTAAGAGCATCAGATATTTTGTCACGCCTGACAATAAAATCTTTGGAACAATTGTCTTTTCCATTTACAGTAAATATTATCACAGGTAGGTCCTTAGGGCATCGAGGCAATACATCTGCAAGCTGTTGCACATCTTGGGGTAAAGTTATAACATGCCCTTTGTATGCTCTTTGTCCACCTCTTGGCTTTGTATACACATGCATAACAGGAAAAGCTCTTGCAATCAACATTTCTTCAAACTGTGTTAAACCTTGCAATTCCTTAGGAACTGGTGAAGGTATCATGAAATTTTCATTTGAAAATTTTTTTGGAACACTTTTATCCCTTGAGCAACGTGAACAAGTATAGTTGGGATAGTTCTTTGGTTTAGTTTTCAAAGGCCAAGCTTCTTGGCATATATTACAATGATAAATAGTATATTTTACACTATTGTGAAATTTGGTCATATTTTGTATTGCAATTGGCTGAGAGTGAATTGGCATTTCATATTTTATTTTAGAGTTGTTATTGCTTTCATTTGTAGAATTGAATTTTCCCTTTTTCTTAATTGTTACATTGAAACCTACAGTTTTACGTTTCCTCGTGTCCTTGTGTCCTTGGGTTCTGAAATATTTTGCTGCTGAAATTTGTTGGAAGGAAAGTGGCCTTTACTAAAGTTAGATTCTGGACCTATTATTTGTGAGACATTATTATCTTTAGTAAGCACGTTATAATAATTGTGGCAAGTTAGGGGTGTTTCAACTTTGACACCGGATTTGAAATGTCCTCTCTTCTTAATGGGTATCTCAGTGAAATCAATGCTGGCTTCAATATGCTCATTATCTAGTTTACATGATTGAGATTCACAAACCATACTGCTTACTTCATATATTGTGAAAAACCATCCTTCCTTAAACTGTTTTTTTACTGCAGCCAAATTGGAAAACTCTTTTACACCTGAACAAAGATCATCAATATAGGTCCATTTTTCTTGAATGAGAAGTGCACAAGTAAACTGTTTATTATATGATCGCACCATCCCTTTCAACTTGTATTCAGTTTGGCCTACATTTATATTTTCATACAACTTTATCACATTCATAAGCTCTGGAGAGAATTCAATAAAAACAAACTTTGAGTGTGCTACAGAGGTCAAAATTGCCTCACATGTAGGGGTTTCACAATCAGGGCAGTTTAACTTTCCAGGTTGAGTGTGAATAGCAGAAACAAACTGTGGCCAGCAAATGTAATTCAACTCACATTTTTGCAATGCAGATCTGGTCACAAAATTTATCAAAATTGAGCTATTTAGAACTACATCCTTTTGGCATGTCTCACAAAATGACTGGAAGGTTCTTAGAGATGAAAAGATATTCATTTCATCTGGAGTAAGCTTGCCAAAGGTCTTTTCCTCAAAAATCTGACTGAAGCAAGCATTGCTATCTCTTGCCAAAAAAGATGGGCATTGTTGTCTTAAATAAGCCCAAACAGGCTCTCTAATTTCTTCTAACAATCTACTGTTTTCTGGTGACTCAACATATCTTGAGCATGTGTTAAAAAGAAGCTCTGTGAATTCATTTCTCACAGTCAAATTTGATAAATGTGGGAAAAACAAACACGATACTATTTCTAGAAAACTATCCAAGGTGCAAGAAAAAGTTCGAGAAATGCTTAAAGCTGAATTCATGAAATGGCTTTTTCGTTTCAGCATTATAAAGGTTAGCTTTCAACTGAGGTATTACCGTAAAATGAACAATTCAAAACGTGACGTAGGCTTTATTTACGCTGACGCGTGATACGCGACACGCTGCACAACAGGACTTATCAAAGCGACCTCAGTTTTTTGTCCTTTTCTCAATCACTGAATATACTTTTTGATTGTGGTGCGAGTCAGGTATTACCGTAAAGTGAACAACAATTTAAAACGTGACGTAGGCTTTATTTACGCTGACGCGTGATTATTACGCGACACGCTGTACAACAGGACTTATCAAAGCGACCTCTGGACCTCTAGAACTCTGAAAATATGCCAATATCTCAACTCATGAATCACTAAACCAGTTCTTTGTACTTTTCTCGATCACTGAATGTACTTTTGGATTGTGGTGCGAGTCTTTCGCGCCCAGTTAGGTTTGATTTGTGTCTGACAATTCCAAGTATGACCGTGTCTTTCGGTCAAAGATATCGATGACCAATGCGAGTTTTCTCAAATTCCTCGATAAGCAATGCGACTTTCCACAATTTTGACTCTAGATCGAATGGACTTCGATGCGATTTTTCAACAAATAAACTACAAAATCTATCTACAAAGCTAAAAACGCACTTACCGTCCTTAGCGCAGCTAGCTTCGGACTTCAGGTTCGCGTGTTCATTCTACCCCCAGCGAAGTTTCGGCAATCATTTGCGTACTTTTCGGCAATCCTTTGCGAGCTGTGTTCTCAAAAATCGAGATTTTTCCTGCAAAACGGTGTTATTTTCCTCCCTATACGCGGGGAGTCCAAGGGTGCCTCCTTGGGTTTTGGCCGTCTGGGCCAAAACACTGCGGGGGCAAAAACCAGTACTGTATAGGTTATTTCGACGGGAAAAAAGATTTCGAGGACATCCTCGAGAGGTTTCTTCTGATAAGTTCCACGTGTTTTGTGAAGAAGGCACTACATTCAAAGGAGTTAGACCACAAGAGGTTTTAAAAGTCGGGTAACTGAGGACTTGTTTTCAATTCCTGATTAAGCGAAAACCAAGCGTCAAAGGAATGTACGCTTGAAGAAATATAAATATAATCTTGTGTGACCTTTGACAAACATTTGAACAATCATCTCGTATTTCACCTTTGACAACATTTAAACAATCATTTTTTTTGTAATCATTAACGTGCAGCTTCTCCTGTCTTTGAACACAACCGTGGTAATGTGCCTATTCAGTTTTTTGGCAAGCCGTTTTCCATCATAAGCACTGAAACTCAGCATTGCCTACACGAACCAACTAAGGTAAGAATTTATTTACAAATAAAAGGTTTACCCTGATAAGACTGATAAGAGCTCGAATTTTCAGAGCTAGTGTGGGAGGGTGGAGAGTTGTTTGTCTGCTATGAAGTTTACCAAAATGTAAAATTTGCAGACCTCCAATAGACTGGCTACGACTAAAAGAAAGCTGGCCGGTTATTTTATTTACTAATTGATCTATTTTTTTAAACGATAAAACCTTCCTATTATTTAATGTAGCAATTTCATTTATTTACTTGCTTTAGGATGGAAAAGGAGGCTGTACCCTGAAACCGAACACAACACACGACAACTCTGCTAAAAGTCGCCTACGCTTACAAAACACTTGGAAGCTAGATTGTCCAGCAGAGATCCAAATACGTGGCGTCAAGGTTTTCGTCGACTACTGTGTTGAACTGAATAACTGTGCCACGGTGAACAGCTTCACAATGGCCAAAAGAGCGATCCTGAAACAGTTAGAGAAAAAAATTGGCAACCAAAGTGAAAATGAATCCCTCCGCACAATGACACGATTTTATGTGAAGATTCCCTTTAGTTCCGTTCAATTGTACCATCCTCTTGGAGCAGCAGCTATGATCGGGCAGTATGTGGACAAACGCGTCGTCCAGAAAGTATATGACTTGGTGAACGTTGGAGAGGTAAAGCGGTCCCTCGATCAATTTGTGGAAAGTGAGATCTTCCGAGACGTTCCGGATTCCAAAAAGTTGTTGCCGAATTCATGTGCCAGACAGAGAGGATCAGCCATCAATTAGTGAGGCACTTGAAATTTTACGAGGATGGACTCCTGCCTGGAACCACGACTACTTCATGGTAGATCACTCTACTGCTGAAATAGGAGCAATTGAGAAGCAGTTTCCGGGAAGTGTAGTATACATTTTGTGGCGCTTCAGAGGTGGGCGAGAGCAAAGAAGAACGATTTATCATCTGCCAAACAGGAAATGTTTCTAGGTTACATGCAAAACATAGCCTATTCGCGTTCCGAAGATGAATTCAACAAGCGTGTAGACGCTCTAAGAAAGTCTCACCTCTATAAAGACCACTCAAATCTGAAGAGCTATGTGGAAAATAACTGGCTTTCGTTCGCTTTTCGTTTGGCGTAGGCGTTTCGGAAACAACAGGCAATGAACATCGTCAATACGAACAACGGCACAGAAGCACAGAACAAATTATTCAAATATGAATATTTGCCAAGATCGATGGACAAGTCCGTTTATGGAATTGCTACCATTTTGGTGGAATCGTTTATTCCCGATTCCTATCAACATTACTTGGAATGCAATTTGAAATTCAGCAGTGCTTATGGACGATACATCTCTACTGTTCCTCTTTACCTGCGTAACCGGCCGCCACAGTTCGTTAAACACTGCTTAAGAAGTCGCTTTCAGGCGGGCGAATACCAAGATGGTGATGTATCCCCCGTGAACTCCCAGAAAGGTGAATTTCACGTTAAGTTCCAGTAAGTCGAACCAGAAACATTTGGTACAGTTATCCATTCCCACTTGTACTTGTGAAGCTTGGCACAAGTCCCAGTACCCTTGCAAGCACTTCTTTGCTGTGTTTTCATCCTATCAAGAGTGGGACTTTTCTTCGCTACCAGAAGACTATAAAAACAGCGTTTTTATTACGCTAGACACTGCACATTTAGATATTAATGTTCCGGCCCCAAGCATGCCAGAAGATGCGTCACAGCCAGACGTTCAGCCTGTTTGTGCAAAACAACATGCGACAAGTGAATCTGTCTCAGAAACGACAGAGATCGGAGAACATTCTGAGAACAGCACGGAACGAGAGGATGACCAAGCCGCAAAAGAGTCAGTGACATCAGATCAGCCTCTTCACAGCACAAGGCTAAGAAAGAACCTTCAAGAACAGCTCAAAGCTGTAAACGATATCAGTTTCCTCGTTGACGATGGCAAGATACTTACGGAGGCAATATTAGGAATAAAAGCAGTCCACGACATGCTGGTGAAAAGTTGCCCAAAAAACAATGGTCTTCCGCTCCGAAATAGTCCAGTGAAGAAGAAATTAAAGCCAAACAGAGTTGAGTACCATCAAGTTTTCCACAAAAAGCTGCCTAAACGGAGGAAATGGAGAAAGAAAATACCTGGTCCTAAAGTGGTAATAAACGACGAAGGACGGCCACAAGTCAAGAAAGAGGTACCTTAAAAATAATAATAGTTTACAGAGCAACGACAACAGTTTTGATTTGAAAATACATGTTTCAACAATCCTTTGTCATCTTCAGTTTAAAATTTTAAGTTACAAAGTTAATTCATAATAATTAATTGAAAATGCTAATGAGAGAAAACACCTTTAACAAAATAAATAAAAAAGAATGCGTGACAATGCGTGATTACACTTCCTGATATAATTCACGCCAAACATGTTACCGATCTTGGAAGACGAAGAGACTAATTTTATTTTATTTTTTTTTAGGGGAGCAGGGATGGCACAGTGGTGAGAGCACTCGCCTCCCACCAATGTGGCCCGGGTTCGATTCCCGGCCCGGCGTCATATGTGGGTCGAGTTTGTTGTTGGTTCTCTCCTTGCTCCGAGAGGTTTTTCTCCTGGTACTCCGGTTTTCCCCTCTCCTCAAAAACCAACATTCTAAATTCCAATTCGATCTGGATAGAGGACCTGCATTAAAACCAGCTACGGCTGATGTGGCTTTCCTCTCTAAATATAGTTATTTATTTTATTTTTTTTCTGTCGTTTCTAAGACGATTTCCGCCATTGTGTTGCGTACACAGTATTGTCCGCTGTCATAGTTATTTATATAAGTTACAAGTATATAGTTATATATTAAATCAACAGATTATACATACTGAGAGAACAGTCGTCCTTAAACGTTTGGCCACCAGCAAAGTGACTTTCATCTCGTGTATGTATCAATTCAAGTTTAATTGGCCGAATTAAGAAAAAGGAACAAAGACTGTGATGTAATAATTATGTTCATCTCGTCCGTTTCAGCAAACAGAAGAGGTGGTGGTGGACTTGATTATTAGTAGCGATGATGACCAGGAAGGAGAAAATGACGAGCCAAATCAAGAAGAACCAACTAACGCAAGGAACTCTAAACGGTTAGATCACTTATCGAGCTGAGACTGAGCTTTGTGTAAAGATATATTGCTTAAAATCATTGTGATCATTTCGTATGGCATATCTTACCATTTATACCTTACTGTATCTTTCACAGATGATGTTAGCACCAGCCCACATCTAAGTTGCAAATGCGACCCTGTCTCACGGCTTGTCAATGCTAAGAGAGTGGGCCTTGGGATAGATAAAGTCATGCTTGAGTTTGAACCTTCAAGACTTACAGTCGGTAACTTATGGACACTCATGCCTCCTCACGTGGCGACACAACATTCCTCAGAAACGAGCTGTATAAAAGACTTTAAGGGAGGCTGGCTCGTAGACAAGGTGGCTTGTGTAGAAAATTTGTGTTTATTTTGAATATGTCTTTCTTATGCCGTTTCTTTTCTTAAAGGTTGTGGAGGCTTTGCTGTGGAAGCTGACCCTTCAATACGACGTGTTTTCTGCTGACAGCACTTTGGCAGAACATGTCCGACTAGGACGAAGTATGCGGCTGTTATGGTTGTGGTGTGGTGTGGTGTGGTGTGGTGTGGTGTGGTGTGGTGTGGTGTGGTGTGGTGTGGTTACTTGGCTCAGGACACAGATTTCGTTTGAACTCTTAAGATCGGTACATGCATGCGTTAGAGGTTCGCGAACGCCGTTTCGTAGCAAGATAGAGCAATCCTTAGACTGTAAAATAAATGTAGCTAGTGCGGATATTTGAAATACACGGTTTATATGCTTTTATACTCAGGGCGTTTTATGGACACTGGTTTAGCCGTCATTAGTATAATTCGATTGTATAATTTTAATATCTCTGCATCATGGAATTTGTAATTTTATAGAATTTTTGAGTTGTAATAATCAATTATTCTATTTTTTTATTTTTGGTAATTAAGATATTTTTTAAATTGTGAATAAAGTTATTATTATTTTTATATATAATATAATATAATATAATATAATATAATATAATATAATATAATATATAATATATAATATATATAATATATATATATAATATATATATAATATATATAATATAAATATAATATATATAATATATATATAATATATATATATATAATATATAATTTAATATAATATTCTAATCCATTGTAACAAAGGTCGATATACAGACTATGTACGTGCTGATAACAAAAAGCCGGGAACTAAACTACGCAATGTACAACAGATGAAATTTCTGTGTATTACTGTTTAGACTAGCTTTGACTCTTTCAAGTTCGGCGGCCAAAGCCTCAAAAATGTGAACAAATCTAGTTCAGTTGCACGGGGCCCAGTTGCGCGTTGCAAACAAATAAAACATCTGACATTTAATTAAGAGGAAACATCAAGGAAGCAATTTGGTTTTAATTATCGTTTCTTTTTTTCGTTAGTCATGATTATACATGCATATTTTTAATGACAGTGTATGATAATATTGTAAGTAGTAAGTTTTGCATACGGTGATTGTAGCCCACATTGTATCTGTGACTGATTGGATTGAAACTGAAAAGTTTAACCTCCACGTTTACTTATTTTCGTGGGCTGTGAATTTCGGAAATCTTGCAGAATTGACCTGTTAAGCGTGTAAAATCACGGCTATCGTCGATGTCCTACTTTGAGACTGGAAAAATTATAACATTTCCATTCCAAGAAAAGTCAGCTTGGAAATAGAGCAAAAGAAAGCCTGCAAGAAAATAAAAGGGAGTATTGTAATAATTTTTTTAACTAGAAATACGTGTCTCGCAGAACCTCGCGAAGCTCGGGGAAGGATGCACTGCAAAATTTTAGCGATGTGGGCCTTTTTGAAGTTTGTGAGTGCTATCTCCCAAAATTAACCTGTTCCCTTTACATACTTCTGTAGCTGTTGTTCTATGTACTGTGTATCAAATAATTGCTAATTCAATTCACTATTCGCTTGAATGGTTGAGATTGCAGGAGTTAATAGGATACAGGTCATGAGAATTACGAAATTGATTACAAAAGTTAAACATGAATATTCAAGATGAAGCAACATATTCTTTGCAAATATCATAAGCAATGTATGCGAGAAAATCAATAATGATCAATTTACAGCATGTACTAAGACAATAGTTTCCAGTGTTTGAGTACTAATGTTTTATATTGAAAAATATCCTCTTATGATCTGCTTGTCAGTTGTTCAGCTACTTGAAATCTTTTTTTTTTTTTTGCGAAAGGTAGATTAAAGAATAATTTATGGAGGGTTGTATATAAGCTTAAGATTGCTTGCCTTTAAATGTAGGTTGTTTCAATTGAAGAGCATTAAAGAGCGGATTAAAGTGCGGTGATTTGAGCTAGATTTCTTAATCGTTCTTCTTCTTTGAGCCTTTCCTATAATCAGTGTTTGCTCTTGTTGCGTCTATAAACAGAATGATTTTGTCTAACACTTCCAGTCGGTGTCGCCTCTTCTGATCGGTTTCGTTCAGAATTCTAATGGAGGCATTTGGTCAGGCTGTTCGAAGACTTTGTAATCGATGCTGTCGTTGTTTCTTCGTTGCTCGAAGGCGTTGAATTTCAAGGCGCCGTTCTCGCTCCAGCGGAGTTTCGGTGGTTAATCTTAACGAGAAAGGAATTCAAGCCACTTGTTCAATCCAGCGTTGTTGTATTTGCTGTTCTTTCTCATTTGCATCAGAAATTGGTCGTGTTTCACCGAGAGCAGGGGGGGGGGGGGGGGGGGGGGGGTTGGAAGCCTATCCCATCATCATCATCAATCTTTATTATTTATACACGAAATCGTATCATAATTACATGGTCTTCCTAGGAGTCGTGTGAATTTACACTAGAGTACATTACCTGTAGAACTACTTAACTAAGAAAGATAAAGTACAATGAAAAACTACGATCAAGGTTTCTTCGATTAACTACATTAAACTAAAAATTGAACTATAAAACTTAACTAAACTACACGTAATAATAGAATGCTATAAAAACTTAAATGATCATTGTTTCATTATAATCTTTCACACATAAAAAAAGTTTTAAAATCGCTCAAGTTGGGCCGTTGTTCCAGAGAACAGATCCCCTGTAATGTATGCTACCTTTGGCGTATTCAGTTTTCGGTCTGGGAATGTAACAATTAGACTCAGAATTTCTAAGATTATGTGTGTGTATATTTGAAATATTGGTAAAAATCCGCCTCAAATACAATGGGGAAAGATTATTATGAATTTTATACATAATTACAGCCAATTGTTTTAGTCTTTGGTTTGCCCATGGTGCAACGCAACGCAACGCGATGCAACGCAACAAGTTACCGGCGACATTTGAAGCGAATAAACAAACTTTTTGTAAAATCTCATATTTCGGTGATTTTGCCGGTAGTCTCATTTTATGGTTTTAATTATGGGAGACTTGGGAATCAGAGAATATAGTTCGTTGGTAACAGAAAAGAACTACAATGCAAGAATTTCATTTATATTTCTAAGTTTAATCCTCGTTTCTCGTCCTTAGAAAATATCATTTTCCGCTCGCAGGAAAATGGCGATCATCCCCGAAAATACCAGAAAAGTGCAGTTGTACCTCCTTCTTAATCGAAGCATCACTAGCATTTTGACATTAATAACGTATTCCTTAATATCATAATGACTTAAAACATCAGATCCCTCCAGATCCCTCCAGGTTTTTCAAGCTGAATAAAACCATCAAAGTGTGGGTACTTTCAGTCAATGCTTTGAATTGACGGCGAGCTGATTTAGGAAATTCGCGCACGTTTGCAGAGTTGAATATGAAAATTCTTTGAGGAATAAAACGAATATAGACCGAAGCAAGTTCAAGTAAATGAGTATAAAAAGGGTTACATTGTATTTCCAAAAGCCGTCTTGAACAAAGGATAGCGGAAAAAATCTTGGTAAATGCATCAGTGCTGAAAGCTCAAATCAGTACAAAACACGCAGCAAAATTAAATATATGCGCGCGCTATATCGCGCGCTATATCGCGCGTACAAGCTAGCTGTACGCGTCAGTTACAGATTTTCCTGTCGTTGACATCAGAACTACTGTGTCTAGCTAAAACCGTGGATAAAACAAATAGCTATTAAGAGAAGAACTTTTTTCCCAAAGGTTTTCAGTTTTTTTAGAGCACTTATTTGGTTAACACAGTGGACAAGCAGTTGGATGCTTACGCGTTCAAGCGCGCGCAAATTTCGTTTGTCGTGTCATCCTTCAAACAAATTTTCGAAAGCATGTATCTGTTCATTGCAAGAGAAGTTTTCTTGACATTGCAAATCCTGACAAAAAAAGACCGACAGACAAGAGGCCTTGAAAAGGGTGTCTTGACAGCCACTGCTTGCCTCGGCGATCACTGGCAAATGCGAGGTCACGTGATGAGACATTATGGGATAGGCTTCCAACCCCACCCCCACTCTGCACCGAGAGTAAACACTTTTTCACGACGATGAGTAAACCGTCAGCCCGGCCGCCGCCATGAATAAACATGAGAGCGCGCCATTGTCAGCGGTCGCGATTTTTGTTGCTAGGCAACTGCACGACATCTTCAGTATATTTAACTATTATAGCGCGAAAGCGCGCGTGATATCGCCTATTATCATATGACCCGTACGGCCCTGCGAACCTTTTCTTTGCAAAACCATTGATGAAAGTCCCGTATGAGGGCCGTACGCATTTGCGCGCGCGGGCCGGAAAAAGGCGTACGGCCCTACTACAAAAGCGGACGGCCTCGTGCGTTAAAATTTCAAGTAATTTTGTCTCCAATTTGGTCATATGATAAAATGCTTATTGACTAAGTTAGGTCGGGCCGGATGGGAAAATATTTGGCTCGAGGTCATGGCGCACGGACCTCGCTGCGCTCGGTCCGTACGCCATGACCTCGAGCCAAATATTTTCCCATCCGGCCCTCCCACTTAGTCAATAAGTACATAATACTTAGCCGACGAGGCCGTAGGCCGAGTCGGCTAAAATTAGGCGATATCACGCAAGCTTGAGTGCTATAATAGTTAATTATAATTCAACACATTGATAACAAAGCACAGTTTGAAGAAAAAATATCGCCGACAAGCCTTTTATTTAAAGAAAAAAACTTACAGATGTTTTACCGCGCGAAACTTGCAACATCACACAGTTCATGAATGAAAGTGGCGCCTTTGTCAATATTGTGCAAGCTTGAACACTGTAACTGTTTTATAATTCAACACATCGATAACAAATCACAGTTTCGAGAAAAAGATCATTGATATATACAACCTTTCATTAAGTAAAAGGCTAACTACAATATTTTACCTCGCACCATTTCTTAAACAACAAGCAATGAATGCCGAAACTTTTGCCAAGCTAAAATTAATTTAGCGTACACAATCAGTTTAAGCTTACAGTTTCTACGAAGCCGGAGCGTTCGTCTACTCAAAGAACGGGACAGAGTAGTGACTACAAGAATTAAAACACAGTAAAATGGCATAGAATGTCTTAGTATATATATATATATATATATATATATATATATATATATATATATATATATATATATATATACCTGAATTTTTCAAAACGTGTTCAACGAAAATTTACGCAATTTCACTGCAACTAGCCCAAACAAGGGTTTTTATGAGCCCGATCAGCCCGAAAATGACAGAGAAGAGAGAGAAGAGGAAAAGGGAGCAATAGCGAGCGAAAAAAATGACTAGCAACAATCTATTATATTTTATACCTTTATATTAAAAACAAGGCCAAGAACGCTCACAAACGCTTACTTGGAGCGATATCGTTTTCAAAAATCCAGGTAGATATATATATATATATATATATATATATATATATATATATATATATATATATATTAAAGTTTTCGCTCGATTGCGCGCGGCTCAGCTCCCGAGACCCGAGCGGCCTTCGGCCGCCAAATTTATTAACCTCGCTTCGCGAGGAAAAATAAATTATTAGACATACACGCGAAGAAAAGCAGGCGAGGGTTGCATTCATTTCTTGTGGTGGAGGTCTTCTCATTCTTCTGCTCTGTCCCAAAGTAGGTAATAAATCCGGCAACTTACACGATGTACTAGGCTGTTTTGACCGCTGCCCTATAAATGTGTGTCTTCGACCTCGACCGCCATGTGCTCTGTTGCTCAGTCATAAAGTGTTGGCCACGCTTAACAATATATTGTCTTCTAGGATATTATCCTCGAAAGGGCTTTCCATTTTGGATTTCAAGTGTGGCAAGTCAGCCTCTGCTTTTTCCATACCTGGCTCCGGCTTGTTACCAGTTATAAGAACTTAAGCTTACATGTACTTGTTGCTCGTATCTGTTTCGCTGCTGGAGAACGCATTAACAATAACAACAAGCCTTGCTCCACTTTCAGTAAGTTTGTGTACGTTACTTTACTTTACTTTTTGTTTTCCATTTTTCCTTATTGGCGAGATTTCCGTATAACCCCATACATTGGAGTGGACGTTCAAAACATAGGTAAGACAAATAAAAAATTACTCGCCTACTGGCGACTGGCCTTGAAATTCTGGTCGCCAACACTTCAGTTTTAGGTGCATGGGCAGCTATTGGCGACCAGGTGGTCGCAATTTCGGACCCTGATTAATCATTTTAATAATTAAGAGCGTTTCAAAGATGTTTGGGGATGAAGTTTTGGTGATAATAAATACAGTGAAAAACATACTATCAACATAATTGAATCCCCTACCTGCTGACCTGAAATTTAGGGAGAACCCTGGGGGTGGGTGGGATGGTAACATCTAGAACTGAACCATGCATTTTCATAAGCATCATTATCAATAATGAACTATAAACCATTTGTTGCATTAACAGTTCATCAATGTCCTGCATGTAAGTAAAATATATACATGTAGATATATGTACTAGATAAAATATGAGTGGGAGATCTGTATGGGCATTTACAATGGCTCGCCATTGTAAATGCTCATACAGATGGGATGCAAATATTTGAATGCATACTAATTAGCTGAGCAGGTGTTTGTATTAAAAGTTAATTAACTACTGTTTAATAATTCATCAACTCAGTTGATTTGTATTGGGGTTTACAGAGGTGTACATGTGACTCAAATACCACCTATTGATTTGTCATAACTTTAATGAGTAATTAATGATTTTTTTAAATATATATGTATATATATACAATTATTATGTATATATTATATACATTCATTGAATGCGGATCAGACTTAAACCATATAATAATATTAGCAAAAAATGTAACCTCTGCCTGAGTGAAAAATTTTTTATAATCTGTCAAAAAGAATTATGTGACCTTAACTCCTTTTCTACCGGTTACTGCGATTTCGTTCACTCGTGATCGATACGCAAAAAAGAAAATTGTGTTACTTCCGATTGCCACCAAATTTGGCCCACAGGAAGTTAATAGATTTAGCCAATTATGTGCCTAGTTCCAGCCCCCATCGTGTTTTGAGCTTCAAGCAACAATTTTTCAGTAACTTAAAAAATGTCGGTCCAATGGGGGAAATATTTGTGACGGCTTTTGCGAAGAATGAAAGCTTGTATCGACGAATTTCAACCAAATACAAGTCAAGCAAATTATTTTAAAGGGTTCTGGAGGATAATAAGCCAAACAAACGCAAAAATCGACAAAAGAAAACAGTAAGAATCTTTGCTTCAGATTTGCTGAGTGGGCCAGTCTGGCACACATTCTATTGAAACGCAGTGAAATCTGTCCCACTCAGCTTTTTGTCTTAAAAGCCTTGCTTATTTTGATGACTTCTATCAGTGAATTCATGTTTGCTTGCATGAATAACTTGATATTTTGCCGAGAAACTAAAAAATAAAGCAACTTTTGAAAGTAAATATCGGGTCAGGAGGTGATGCTCAAGTCTCAATTTTTACTATCCTAATTAGCTCTGACCTCATTTACATAATCTGACAGCATCAAAAAATAAATTTGTAGAAAATTGGTGGTAGCTCTGTATTTTCGACCGATATTCGGGCTTTTTTGCTTAGATGTTGAAGAAAAAATTATTTCTACTGTATTACATAAAATAGACAACTTTCCTGGCAAAATTTAAAATAATTATGCTGAAATATGTCTTGTTTATTTTTTTTTGTGGAATATTATGGGTTTCCTGAGACCAAAATATTTTTTTTTCTGATAGTTTAATTTTTGCCCTTTCCAATGAGGTATAGCTTTATATGGAACTGTAAACAACAGCAGAGATATAATTTTTTTAAGTTGCATGGTCAAAAATACTTACACATAAAATAAATGCTGAAGACAATGAGTTAACAAATGCAACAAACTAGCAAGTTCATGCCCCCACAGGAACAGATTTATACTCAAGAACAAGCTTTTAGCCAGCAGGTTGTCCGGGCGTCCTATGGACGCCCACTTTTTGAAGAAATTCATGAAAATTGCACCTAATCCTTTACAAATTGATGACGGGAAATATCTTCAGGACGCCCACATTTCAATTTCTGGCTAAAAGCTTGCTCAAGAACTCCATGATAACATATCGTATTTACCTGTGTATAAGTCGACCTTAACCTAAAAATCAGTCCAAAAAATCGCCCTCGACGAGGGAGGGAAAACTTTAGTCGGATACTTTTCGGCTGTGGAGCGGCCAGTTTTCTTTAGTTGCTGGCTTCAGCCTTGTTTTTATACCTTCATCAATTCTCAAAACGGTCTTATTGTAAACGCTTTGCTCATCTCAATTCTTCTTTTCGACGTTTGTTTGATTTCAGCTGGAACAGTTATTTTTCTGCTTTTTGTTACATGTATATACTTGTTTATTTGTTTATTTGCAGATAAACAAAAATTTCAAACAACGCGAGTTTGGCCGCCAAAACAACCTTTCCTTGGATTAATATATGCCTTGAGGATGCTTGTTTTAAATATATAAAAAACACTAGTCTGGTTTGACTTGAAGTTTTGTTGAAATTTTGAATGGAGAAAAGGAGCCAATGTAAACAATGTTTGAAAGAAAGGCAAAACGTATGCGTTCTGCTGGCGGCATTGCCAATTTAGCTCAAAATAGTTTCATTACCGAAGCTCTGTCGTTTGCAAAATAGAGAAAGAATTTAGCACTTTTAGGCTGCAGAAGGTCTATAAACACATTTTCATAGATTTTTGAGAACTCTGTTTATCTTGTAAGTTTAGAAACTGAGCCAGAGAGTTGACAGTTTGACATGAAAAGATCGAAAAGTGGGCGGAACTTAGCCTTTACCTCGTGCGTTCGCGTTTAAAAAATAACCAGTGTCTCGCGCGACTGTCGCGCAATGCATGCGCAGAACGTATGCGCAATAACAATAGGTGGCACCGTCCTTAAATAAATTATTCACAATTAACATAATAATTGTCTTTATTTGTTAACAAACATCTAATAAACGACAGTACAGGTTATGATGTCCTTTTGCTTAGCTATCTGTGTCTTTAAATTAGCAGTTCAAGTTGAAATGCATAAAGATTTATCTGCTTATTATAAACCTGAATGTTGTAAATACTCACTGGCACAATTTTGGAATAAAGAGCTGACATTTCCTGCTAATAAAGCTGTAAATCCGCTTATAGAATAACGTTGCTGCTTAGTAACCTGGCTTAGTAAGCAAGTTCATGCCCCCACAGGAACAGATTTATACTCAAGAACTCCATGATAACATACCGTATTTACCCGTGTATAAGTCGACCTTAACCTAAAAATCAGTCCAAAAAATCGCCCTCGACTTATACATGGGTCAAAATTGAGATCCCAGCACCAGTTAAATAAATTATTCACAATTAACATAATAATTGTCTTTATTTGTTAACAAACATCGAATAAACGACAGTACAGGTTATGATGTCCTTTTGCTTAGCGATCTGTGTCTTTAAATTAGCAGTTCAAGTTGAAATGCATAAAGATTTATCTGCTTAATATAAACCTGAACGTTGTAAATACTCGCTGACACAATTTTGGAATAAAGAGCTGACATTTCCTGCTAATAAAGCTGTAAATCCGCTCATACATGTATAATAACTTTGCTGCTTAGTAACCTCACTCTGGCTTAGTAAGCACATGTACAGTTGTAGTTATCAGTTGCCAGTACTCAACCAATTTTGTAGCTTGGTTACCAAGTTCTCCTGAGCAAGCTTGGCAATTTGTTTATCAAGTCGTTTTCAAAGATTCTTGAGCTTCGTTGGTGTTTTGCCTGCCTTCTAAAGCCAGTGTCCACCACTCCACAATTGTGACCCTCCACGGGAAAACAGGGATAAAGGTGATAGCACGCTCACAACACGCTTCCACTTTAAAACAAAAGAAATTGGTTTTAGCACGCTTAAAGTGTGTTCAAGAGCACACTTCATTAGCAAACTCCCTTGTTTCGTCGGACACACTAAGAACAATAAAGCGTGTATATATGAACAATGCAGTCAAACAAAGAAGCGTGTTAACCTTCGTAAACAAAAGCTAGCGTGCGACAACACTCTTAACATGCAAAATAGCATAACACGCCTAGCGTGCGAGATCTCACGCAAAATTTACTGGTGTGCTGAAAGTTTTCGAAATACAGAGAGAGTACTGAGATTACACGTTGATGTAAACAATTACCTACCGTTTTGTTTAAGTTCAAAATGACCGCATTATTTGACTGAAGCCTGACGTGGTCTAAACTATCACGATCGGTCGCCGTTGTTGCGATGCAATTTCGAAATAAGGCGAGATTCGGTTTTATTATTAACGCAATTCTCGAACTCAGTGTTTTAGTCTCTCTTAATAAAAACGTGGTGCAGTGCGAAGAAGCAGGCAATAAGCTTACTTGGCAATGCATGTTGTTTAAAAATAACTCACTATTACGTTCCTGCCCCGACTTCGATTTGAAAGAAAACATTGAGCAATAAGATATAATTCGTTTAGATTCTTCTTATCCAGGATATTTAAAACAAGACGCCGTGGGAGCGTATACTTGGGCGTCGTTGTATTAGGCGTATTGGAATGTATAATTATGTCTTGGAAAATCTGCAGTGCACTGAGTATTGGGATATATAGTCTTGTATGTCGTTGACTGTTGGTGCACATTTGTAAAGTGGAACACGTGAAGACTTTTAATACGTGAAGTGCGGGTGCAAGGATTATAATTTATTTAACGCTTGTAGAGTTTGGAAAAGCTTAATTGTAATTTGGCCAGCGAAACTGCAAGGAAAACAGAATTCATGGAAGCGCATACATAGTCTGTATTCAGGTTTCAAATTACTCTTCTGACATATGCAAATTCCGTGCACTTTTCCTGACAACTACAACAAACTTAAATGGGCTCCATTTGTTTGCTGTGTTTTCTGCTACGTACCTTTCCCCGCTGTATGACATCGATTATTATATTTAGTTTCATTCAAGATTTATCTTCACAATTGGTAAACATGAAGTTCAGAAATAATTTTACATATGAATTTTGCACTGGCACTTGGGCCCTTGTTTACATAAAGTGACCTATTTTGGTTTTGTTCGCTTTCTGACTGAAAACTCACTCCATTCGAAACTTTTCCATAGCTGTTCACAGCCAGCCGTTCGAAATTTTTGTTCTGTTTCAGCCGTCCTCCCGATTTTTCTAGGAGGATCGAAAGAGGCTCAGCTCGCAGGGTGTTCACTGCAAGCCGTTCAAAATAATTCTTTAGGCGTTCAAATGAAATTCGATCTGTTAGCAGATCTCGTTGCCTTGCACGTGATCAAAATCTGCCGTGAAGAAATTGTTCTTTCTTGTTGCACCTTTCTCGATGTAGTGCGAAAGTTATTTTATTGTTTTATCTAAAAGAACTAGTCATTTGAAACTGTATTTTTGTAATGGACAATTTTATATAAGTGACGATTTGTCCGCTCGTTTTAGCGCACGTATGGGAAATTGTCATAAATCGGACCGTTCCATTCTAAAGAGTCTAAATTAATAATTATTCCATCGATTGAATTGAATTAAAGACGGAATTACAGCTAAAGAGTAAGCGATCAAGATGTCAGAATTTATCTGCCACTAGAAGGTGATTGATTTGTGAAATTTAAGGTCTGTTCATCGTTCGGCGATCGGACGCTTATTTTCTTAGTCGTTTAACTTCTTTCTTTGTCGCAAAATTTCGATATAATTATGGTTGACAAGATCGCAATTTTCTGCCATGTTTCTGTTTGCTCTAGCGTGTTTTAGAGTGCTTCTTTTTGCTCTAGCGTGTTCTAGTGTGCTAACTCGCACTATAAGCGTGACAAGCTTTAGCACGCTAATCCAAACAAAAGGTTTAGCGTGTTAACATCTCCAAAACAAAAGCTAGTGTGTCCTTCATTGTTCAACAAATTAAATATGCACATAAAGCGTGTCTTAGGACACACTTAGCGTGCTGTGTTAGCGTGTTGTGAGCGTGCTATCACCTTTATCCCTGTTTTCCTGTGGAGGGTCACAATTAGAAAGGTTCGTTTTAAATTAGTATGTTAATTTTATAAGCCTGTTTCAAAAATTGTGGACAAAATGCACGCATATACACGTGTTGCTAAAACCCGCTATAACCTCATGTGCATGCGATAATAAACTCCATGTTAAAACTTGCTTGGAACTTGGAATGTTAAAGATGAACTTATTTATTTTAATTTGCAGTTTGCAGGCTCGTTTGGGTTTTAATATCCACCTGTACTTGTAATGGGGACTGTTTCTGTCAAAATTGACGAATCGGAGTGAGGGTATACCAAAAACTGGTACATTGTATACCACACATGGTCCATTAAAAATCTTACAGGTTCTAATTTTCCCTCTTCCCCTCCCCCCCTCCCCACCGACCTCCCCACCGCCTCGTTTTTCTTTGCTCCCTACAACATCTTTCACTCACCCCCACTATCTGAGATAGCCTGGAATAGGCTACCCATAGAATTGCACTGCATCTGGGACCAGATTGTTGTAAATAAAATTGTTATGAACAATAGTTTTTGTGCAACGTGCTGGCACTTTGCAATCCATGCCACCCCAAAAACACATACTTGTTATTTTGGTGTAGTTTTGTTTTTCTGAAACTTTGCATATGTTGTAGTTCAATATTACGGTATCCTTGGTTCAATTTTTATTTTTCCATTGTTCTTTTCTATGCTAACATTATGATAATGAGTATAAAACAAAACAAAATTAAATTTGAACCAAGGATAAAATTGAACTACAACACATACACCACCCCTGTACCCTTTTATGTATTATACATTGCAGTGCTGGAAATAATTTTCCTTGTTTAGAAGGACGTGTCCTTTCAAACCTCTCTTTTGATCAGACATTTTACAAAATTGGTTGGACATCCACTATTTAATTTTGGATTTTTCCTGAGACATTATCGGTAAGCACACACGATGTACTATAAGAAGTTTTACAATGCATGTAGGGTGATTTCAAATGACACAGCTTTTTCTGAATTTTCTCGAATCAAGAGAGCCATTTACAGCAAAATAAAGAGCAAAGAGCAAAGAGCATAAACTCGTATTGTAATGTTTTTAGAATCAATTGCAATGAGTTAACGAAACTTTCAAGGCAAAAGCTAAGTAATTTTTGTGCTCGGTCACCATGTCCAAGCATACAATGTACATATAATTTAAAATTGGTCGGACATTTTCCGATTTTGGTCGGACAATGTGTGATGACCGACTGTTATTTCCAGCACTGACTGTAGATAAAATGTAACCCTTTGCAAGCTTAATTTAAATTGTCAGCTACACACCTAAGTGGGACTGGCTGCCTGAGGCTCTTTTCACTAAAATGATGCTTGGTTTATCTCATTATCATAATTGTCTGTGAAGCACCATGATTTAAGACATGTGACACATTAGAGTCATCATCATTATCATCATCTTTAAACCACATCAACAGATCATCAAGAGAAATCAAGAGACATTGTAATGGCAGATGTTCAATGTAAGTAAAAAAGTTATATAGTGGAAACTCTCCTTGTGGACACCTCTATTACAGACACTTTCCCATGTCCAGACAAAATTCTCACATTTTCTTTAAAAAAAACCTCTATAATATGGTAGTGTAGCCGCTCTCAGAAACCTCTATTTTCATTGGCCTTGTAAAACACAACTGCTATTGTTTTTAGGGCTAAAAGGGTCCATTGTTTGTTTTATTGTTCTCTCAAAGGGGGACCCTATCTAATACGGACAACGGACACTAAATCTCAGCCCCAGAGAGCAAATTCATATAAACTTACATGTAACCTCTTTATTACAGACAGGTGATCAGGTGATGATACATGTAGTTTGTGTATGTAATACAATTTCCTGTTTGAGGTTACAAACAACTAGGGCAGATCCAGGTTTTTAGCGGAAGGGGTTCGATGAAGGGGGCTGCCGAAGGCTTCCCCCCTGTAGGGAAATTTCAAGTCCTCGGAAAGATGATTTCCGCCATTCTGAGGCCAAGTCAGTGTGTTTTAAAATATCATTTTTTAAAGTTAAAATGCCATTCTGTATTTATTTTATATTTTTACCAAGTTTTTGATGTTAGCTGTTTTAATTTAGGGGGTTCGATCGAACCCCCCGAACCCCCCTAGATCCACCCCCAGGATTGAAAGATGTTTCAGAATATGACTGTACAGTTTATATTACTTTTTTGCATGCAGCATTGCGTTATAGTTCGTTTCGTTTCAAAGCAGTGATTTGTTTACAGTATGTAACTGAGATGTACAATGTAGTACGTTTCTGGTAGACCGAGTGTCTCAATGCTGTGTATTAATAAATTTAGATGCAGTTAAAAGACGAGTGTCGGCCTGTATTTAGTTACTGAACACTTAAAACTGTCAGTTGAGTCTTAAAAGTGATGTCATTGTGGGGACCTCTATAGTATGGACACCTCTCTAATATGGACACTTTGCTCTGTCCCTTCAGTGTCCGTATTAATAATGTTAATGAGGTTCAACTGTACATCACATTTATAAAAGTGGATGCTTGCTCGATGCTGTTAGCCAGGGACATTTTTTTTAAAACACTGACATGAAGGTTTAAGCCCTTGAAGACCGGAACAGAAAAATATCTATTCCAGGGTGGGTAGCCCTTGTTCTACCTGATCTGTACCTCTGCACCCCCCACCTGCTGGTTCCTTTTGTCCCCTGTAACTACATGTTTAAGATACCTGTATGGGCCTCACCCACTGGAATCAGTCTGGATGATTCAGTCCTGGGTGGCTACCCCTAAACCAAATTGTTGATCTATAATTTCGTTGCCTAGAAGGGCACAAGTGTTACAGCTGCACTTTCTTGCCACCCAAATTTTGCCCATTTTCTGTTCAAGGTAGTTATACAATGTATGTATTGTAGTTTAAAATGCATTTTAGGCCAAAATGATTTCAAACTAGACAAGTTTTAAGTTATTATTTTCTTTTTTCTTTTCATTTATTACCATTATCCTAAGATTTTTACTTCTCTTTGTATTACTTCTTCTTGTTTTATTATTGAACCTAGTTTGAAATCATTTTAACCTAAAAATGTTTCGGAAGGTGTTTCGGAAGTAACTCTGACCCAATTAACCAGATCTCTCTCATTTGGGCACTTTTTGAAAGATTTCTTCCTTCTGTAAAAGTAAGTTATAATTATAACAGCCATCTTTTATCATAAAAAGGGATAACATCACAAATGCCAGAAGGACTGTCTTCGGCAGCTTGGGGCCTTTTAGGTGTCAATGAGTTAAACTACAACATACAGTGTATATGCATTAAATAGGTGCTTTAAGGAGGTAAGTGGTGAGAAAATCACACAAAACATATTAACTGGTGTGCCAAATTGTTTGATTGGACAGTGGAAATCTTTAAAGAAGCAGTTATTGAGGAGCTGGAGAAAGACGTAGAGAAGAACCTGATAAAATTTATCACCTTAATGACGGGAAAGGTGGATATGAGTGGAGCCATCAAATGGATGTTCAATCTATTTGAGCATCATGGCATGAGTTTTACCAGAGAGGAATTGCTTTTTATTCGTAAAAAGCTAACTGGATTGCCCTGCAAGGAAATCCATCGTGAAGGTAATACATGTAGATCATTGTTTAGTTCCACAGCTAGAATACCCTGTGAATGCCAAATTGCTTGTCCCCTTTCTTTGTTTTAACCCTATTCAGCCTACCGGGGGGGGGGGGGGGGCACAAAGTGCTCGCGCTAACTTTCAATGTTCATAACTTATTTAATATGTATCCAAACACCATCAAACTTTGTGACTTTTTCTAAAATTTTTTTCTGCAACAATTTTGTGCGACAATTTATTGATCACGTGACTTGACGTATCCATGGCAACAAGATTTTGACAGCCATGTTTTTTTAAATTTGCATATTTGTACCTGTTTCATTGGTATAACTTATGTTTTTGCACCATTTAGCATTTATTTATTGGTTTTGATTAATTTTGAGTCAATTTGGACAGTTTTTTAAGAGGTTTTAAAAAATTTCAGATATCCAAGATGGCGGATCCTAGATGGCGGCCGCATATCTAATTACCTAATAACTACGTCATATGACGTCATCGTTCCATTGTGCGGACCGCAAAGGAGACAGTTTTGGATGTACTATGTACCCTCTAGGTTTCATTGTCATAGCCTTAATGTTCTTGAAGTTACCCCCCAGGCTCAGGAACTCCAAAAAAGCCCAGGCTGAATAGGGTTAATTTTCCATTTTAATTTTCCCAAAGCACTAAAAAAGTGCAGTGGTCACAACCAATGTTTTTCAGTTATTTTAACCAAGTTTTGGCTTATAATAATTGTAGAGTACAATGTAGTTGAACAAAAGAACATCAAAAATGCCCACCAACCTAACCAATCAAAAATGGCTGGTGCCAAGAGAACATCTTGAAAAATTCATAGTTATCAGCTGCTAATTATTTTCCTCTTTAGGTTCACATGTTGCTAAAAGCGAAACGAATAAACCTTCCCAAAATAACGTAGACAGATGGGATCTAGCAAATGAAATGCAGGTACTGTTTCCTTTTATTTATTTTTATAATAAACACTGCAGAGCCATAATTTGAGGGGAGGGCATTATTGTAAAATGAAATTAAACTGGGAATGATTGAGGTGCAATAAGAATTGAGCAATAAGTTTTACTTTTCGCATACATTCACCTGTAATTTTACGGTCCTTGTTTCGGCTAAACTAATTGCATCCAATTGAACCACCATTATGTAGTGCCTATTGTGTTATAACTTGTTCTACAAAGAGTTCAGACACATGTCAAATAGGGTGATCTTTGCTGATGTCATTGTTTACATTTTGCTTCATTGGCATACGAATCTGCATAGAGAAGGCATCGTGCTAAATACGAATTGACTTCAAAAGTAGATAGAGCTTGTTAAACTTAGTAATCTATGCAATTTTTAGCTTTTTTCATGCAATATTTAAGGAAATATCTGCTGTTAAAAACTGCAAAATTGTTGGGTGGCAAAAGTGCTAATGAGCCATACATTCTTTGAGTTTTTAAAGCAGCATTGAACTAAGTGTATCTAGTATATCGGGCAATTCATAAGAACATTTAAATATAAATAGTCAAAACATTCCATAGGTCTCACAAATTATCATTAAACAAGAGGCTCCAAGCAGCCTACACTCATGTGCATGCATAAGAAAGTTTTATGATATTATTTTAAACATGATTTTTTTTTTTTTTTTTTTTTTTGAGAGGGAACTGGGATAGCGCAATGGTTGGACGTCGTTAAGCGAGCTCCGTGACTTATCCTCCAATACAGTAAAATTTCACAAAAGTAATGCGCCTCTTATCATCTATAAGCTATTCTTTTGAGGTTTTAGTTAAATGAGTAAGAGAAAAAACAGAACTTTACGAAGCCCCAGCGACGACGTTGTGTTGCCGGACCACAAGTTGCCACGTGCAGAGAACTCAAACATGGCGTCTTCCCCGTCTTCTCCATCTGATCACGAACAGGAAGAACCAAACTTAAAGGACATCTACAATCTTTTAATGTCTATTCAAGGTACAGTTGCCACTCTGCTAGCAGAAAATAGCAAGATGTCGGCGGACATTATCGAACTCAAATCCTCCGTCGCAACAACAAACAACCAAGTTAATAAGCTGAAAGAAGATTTCAATAATCAGTGCAAGTATGTTGCAACGCTGGAAACGGAGCTTGTGAGAGTATCCAAAGTGGCAAAAAAACAAAAAGAAGAGCTAGAGGACCTCCAGGTAAGCATTGATGATCTGGAGCAATACTCCGGAAAAAATTCTTTGGAATTACATGGTATTCTGGAAGACATTGACCTACCGACGGATGAAATTGTTTGCAAGGTTGCAGAAGCTATTGGAATCGAACTAGAAAGTGATGACATTGAAATTTCACACCGGCTCAATCGAAAGAAAGGAATTAAACCAATATTAGCTAAATTCGTTAGTCATAAAGTCAAATTTAGATTGTATAAAGCCCGTATTCAGCTAAAACATTTAACGGTTTCATCGGTCTTCCCGCATTACGCGGGCTCCATCGTCGATACTCCAATGTGTATTTTCATCAACGAGAACCTAACCCAATACCGAAAGGAAATGATGGTCCTCGCTCTTAAAAAGAAGAAAGATCAAAAGATTTTAAGTGCCTGGTCCCTGGACGGAGATTTTCGTTAAAACATCGCCCACTGGAAGACCAAGAAGAGTGTACTCAAAAGATGAAATCAACGAACTTTAATCGAATCTATTTATCATCAGAAAACTGTCAAGCGTACTTTATAGTTTTTTTCTACCGAAAGGAGGGTAGGCCAATTGCATGCTTTTCGCTTACTGTAAGCAGTTAATTCCCTTTAATTTCAAATGGGTGTATGTATAAGTATGTGTGTGTCGCTCTGTGTGTTGTTATGTATCCACTCAATAGTAATTATTTGCTATATTTTTCGGTACATCAATTCCAATATGAACTGTGCTTGCTCAATTATTGTCATCTGTTGGAGGAGAATTCAACCTTGTATAGAATTATCCAGTACTTGGTTAAATGGCTGAATGTAAACTAATTTGTTTAAACGTTAGAGGTTTAAAAAATCAACGTAAGAGACGAAGCATTTTCTCTTATCTAAAAGATCAAAAATGCGATTTTTATTTACTTCAAGAAACCTACTCTGAACCTATAGATGAATTAATATGGAAATCAGAATGGAAAGGCGATATATTTTTTTCTCATGGGTCAAATCACCAGAAAGGTGTTTGCGTTTTACTAAATCCTTTGTCTGATATTAAAACTGAAAATTCTTACTCCGACCCCGAGGGAAGAATCGTGTTAATTAGCGTCAACTTTAAAACAGTCAGCTTGTCAATTTGTAACATTTACGCGCCAAATAATCCCAGTTGTCAACAAAAATTCGCTGAAATTGTGAAAGAGTTATTAATATCGAAAGCTTCGTTAACTAATTTGATCATAGGCGGCGACTGGAATGCCACGCTTCAGGCCATCGATAAGAAAGGTGGCATCCAATGGAAACCAACTGCATATCGTAATCAAATTATTGCTATGATGAATGAATTGGACCTGTCTGACACCTTCAGAGAAAAGAATCCAAACAAAAAATGTTACACTTATGAATCAACCGCGCGGAATATAAAATCAAGAATTGACTTTTTCCTGGTTGCTAAATCTATTTCTCACCAAGTCACCAAGGTTGATATAAAAACGTCAATAGCTCCAGATCATAAGACTGTTAAACTATGCCTAAAACTCGTTAATAGTGTACGTGGCCCTGGCCTTTGGAAATTTAATAATTTACTATTAAATGACGAAACCTATGTTAATTTAATAACAAATAGTTATTCTGACATTGGACAAAAATACTCAGAGATAAAAGATCCAAAACTGAAGTGGGAGCTCATCAAAATGGAAATTAGAAGTATAACCATCCCTTATTCCAAAAACAAAGCCAGGAAGGCTTGAGAAGTCGAAAATGAACTTGAAAAGCGTTTAGAAACCCTAGATGAAAAAATAAACGCCCATGAAAATCCGGAAAACATGGAACCCGAACTTAAAGAACACGAATACTTAAAAAATGAGCTTAGACGTCTTTATGAAAAAAAGGCCGAAGGTGCCATGTTTCGCTCCAAAGTACGATGGATTGAGGAAGGGGAGAAACCTACCAAGTATTTCTTCAATATGGAAAAAAAAAATTTCAACAAGAAAGTCTTAACTGAACTGAAAAATTCCGAGGGTCATGTCACAGTTAACGAGAGTCAAATAATTGACGAAATTAAAACTTTTTATGGTAATTTGTATACTTCATCTTACAAGGCTACAAGTGAGTCCTTTCTAGAATTCACGGGGAACATAGATCTACAAATGCCAAAACTATGCGAGGAGGAATACGAAGAATGTGAGGGTAAATTAACCTTAGAAGAATGCCGAAGAGCTTTAAAATCAATGAGGAATGGAAAATCACCAGGAGAAGATGGTTTTACTGTCGAGTTTTACAGGTGTTTCTTCGAGTTATTAGGCCAAGATCTTCTTAATAGTTTCAATGCGGCTTATGAAGACTGTGAGCTGTCCGTCTCACAATGTAGAGGAGTAATAACGCTTATTCCAAAGGAAAACACGGACATACGAGAGCTATGTAACTGGCGACCAATAACTTTGTTAAACGTTGACTATAAAATTTTGTCAAAGACAATCGCTTCAAGAATAGAAAAAGTCCTTCCGCGTTTAATCAACTGTAACCAAACAGGCTTCATGAAAGGTAGATACATCGGACAAAATATAAGACTAATTAATGACATTGTGGAACAGACAAAACTTCAGAACATTCCTGGTATACTTCTCCTATTAGATTTTCGAAAAGCGTTTGACACAGTAGAATGGGATTTCATCCTGCAAACTTTGAACTTGTTCAACTTTGGAACCTTTTTAAAGCAATGGGTCAAGACGCTGTACACGAACACTGAAAGCTCTGTTTTACATAATGGATATACAACAGACTACTTTAAACTATCGAGGGGAGTAAGACAGGGGTGTCCCCTCTCCCCTTACCTTTTTATCTTAGGGGTAGAAATCTTAGCGGCTAAGGTTAGACAAGACTGCACTATAAAAGGAATCAAATTATTTTCAACGGAGCATAAGATTGGACAATTTGCTGATGACACTACACTTTTTATAGGAAATTTGACCTCAGTCGAAAATGCAATTAAACTTGTAGAACAATTTGGTGATATTTCGGGTCTAAGACTCAACGTGGAAAAGACCAAAGCAATATGGTTAGGCTGCTGGAGATTTAACGACTCCAAACCTTTTGGCTTAAAGTGGACCAAGGAACCTGTGAGAGCACTAGGAACGTTTATTTCTTATAATATGAAAGAAAATAACAAGAAAAACGTAGAAATGAAAATAGATAATATGACTACAAAACTTGATATTTGGCGGGCACGCAATCTTTCTCTACTTGGAAAGTGTCTCATTGTGAAATGTTTGGGCATTGCACACCTGGTATACTCCGCTTCGATGCTGGTCATTCCTAATACCTATATTCCTATAATTAAAAACTCTGTTTTCAATTTTATTTGGAACAAAAAACAGGATAAAATTAAAAGAGATGTCATGTACCAAGATTATAGCAATGGTGGCTTGCGTGCTCCCAATGTTGAAGTTTTATTCAAATCATTACTCTTAGCATGGATCTCTAGATTTGTGGTCACAGACCCATATTTTTCAGAAACTTGGAAATCAATTCCAAACTATTTCTTTGGAAAATATGGTGGTCTTAACTTCCTACTTCGCTGCAATTATGACAAGAAATTTTTAGAAGAATCAGATGTTCCACATTTCTACAGACAAATATTGGCGAATTTTCTTGAATTAAGGACACTGTACGGACTACACGACGAGTCAGATGTGTTTTTGTTTAACAACAAGCACATTCTAATTGATGGAAACCCAATATTTTAATCTAAATGGTTAGAAAAGGGAATTGTTTCAATACAGGACATCTTAGACCACAGAGGAAAACTGTTATCGTTCCATGAATTCCAGAAAAAATATGGCGTTAAATGTAACTTCTTGAATTACTTACAAATTCGTTCAGCGATTCCCAAATACTTACTCGAGAAAGCGAGAAATCTACCTCTGATTGACAAGCGTAATATACTGAATAGCACTATCCATCAGCTTTCTCCTTCTATAGACCTCTTTAGCTTGTACATTTTGTTTTCCCATTGTAGGTCATGTGATGTTCTCAAGGGAATTCGTTCTTTGTCTTTTCATAAATTATGGATACATATGCACGTGAAGAAAACAAAATTTAAAAGAAACAGTTCTCTAGGGTAACATCACATGACCTACATTGGGAAAACAAAATGTACAAGCTAAAGAGGTCTATTACTATAGACCTTGCAAAAATGAACTGCAAGGACTACTATTGGTTGTTCATAAATGCAGGTAAAATCGAACCTACGGGTCCAAAGAAATGGCAAAAGGACCTCAATCTAAATAACTTTAATTGGAAACAAGCTTTTACCCAGATAAGCCGAACTTGTAAAGAGAATAAACTAAGAGAATTCAATTTCAAATTATTACATAGGATAATAGTCACCAGAAAGGAGTTACACACCTATGGTATCGAAACAAACAGTAAATGTCTTTACTGCGATGAGCCGGACTCGATATTACACTCCTATGTAGAATGCCAACTTTCTCAGTCTTTTTTGAAAGAGGTGGTAATATGGTTTAACAAAACAAATAATTCTCATTTTTCACCTACTCTGTTCGAAAAACTGTTTGGAATAATGGAATACAGTAACAATGATCCAAAACTATCCAAATTCAATTATTGCCTTCTCTTCACCAAATATTTTTTGTATTGTCAGAAGCTGAATAAAAACGAGTGCGACTTCGATGAGTTTATTAGAAAGTTACAGCGCAAACTTCGTATTGAGTTCAACTGAAAATGATCTCTTAGAAGGAGAAGATGCTTCTATCTCTGCAGATCAATATCAATGTCTTATTTATTAACTAATGTTAGTCAGTGTAATCTAATGCCAATGCTTCTTGGGTATACCCCGGCCCATTATTATCATCATTATGTAATATGTGCTTGCACCAACTTTCATGTAATCTTCTATCTTTTACTTTTTTGTGTTTGTATGTATGTATGTATCCTTCTATTCACTGTAATTTTCTGTGATTGAAGTAATAAAGTTGTAATTATTAAAAAAAAAAAAAAAAAATTTAAACATGATAAGATGTCCGACATGGAGAACAGTTACTCCTTTCATTCAGTCATCGTCTGAACCATCGGCTGTACCACAATGAAGCCATTGATTCTTCTGAGTGTTAAATCCTAACGTGCACATTAGTAATGTAAGTAGGGTTGTAGGAGCCGCTGTCCTGACACTTCAGTAATGCTGTTTTACCGGAAGTGAGAGTAGCCAGAAGTCACTAAACAGACAGTGTAAATGGCAAAGCTTGAAAATATGCGTGCATAAATTTGCATGCAAAATCGCGACACAAATAATAAAAATATTTAAAAAAAGAAAAACGAAGGCTATTTTATAACTCATGCCGCTACGCGTTTCCCATGGTTTTTCTGATGGCTGCAAGTTCTGCTGCAAGTTCTGCTTTCATCTCTCTTACTTCAGTAAGTAGGTTGACCTTTGCTGGCCTTTCTGGGGTCTTAACCCCCGCCACACCTTGATTTTCACCTGAGGAAACCATTTGAGCTACAGTAAAAACCCGCAAGTAAGAGCCTACATTTTCCCAAGTTAGCCTAAACAGGTTCTTACATAAATGGTAATTAGCACAAATTTAGGCTATTTAGGTTCTTAAATAGGTTCTTATTTTCTGAAGAAAAAAATTACATTGTAGCTAATAGAATTTAGTGGTATTCAGCCTATTTCTTATATTAAATCTGCATCTCAAGTAAGTATTTATGTAAACATGACTATAATAAGAAAAATTGAAGCACTGGTCACATGAATTTTGAAGTCCTCCTTCAGAACATAACATTATATACATGTACTGTAATGCTTAGATTTTAGAAATAAGAAGCTGTTTCAAATTTTAGGCTAAACAGGTTCTTGTATAGAGGGGGTCTAACTGACAAATTTTAGCCTAACAGGTTCTTAAAAACAAGGTTCTTACTTGCGGGTTTTTAGTGTACTTGTTGTCTGTCTCAAGTGCTGTTTACTCATGCTGAGGGCCAAGCCTTTGACATTGTTCCATTTCATTGCCATTTAGCAAAACACTTTTCAGACAGTTCTTCATCCATCAGTTCAGTATTTTGAAATTAAGGCTTTACTTCCGATTTAATACTGGCACTCAGTTCCATGAGTCTAGGAACATGCATTGGACAAGCTTACGGTCATACTTCAAATCAGAACCTGCGAACCTGCTTCTTGGGAGGCGAACAGTACTTTCTGCTTAGGGTCCAGGAGGCGGACAAGAAAGTCCTGGGGAGTTTCAGCATCCTCTGAAAGCCCCAGAACTGAGCACTTGGTACATTTCAGTTGACCCTTTTTCTTGGTAGTGTGACCGAAGAATTTTACGTACTGTGGCTAAAGTCAAATCGGGCTTACCTTCAAGGTAACGTCTTAGCCTTAAGCCAGGATTGATTGCCCAAATGACTGCCTCCGTTACGTCTTTTTCATTGTAGCCACGATTAAACCCAGCATTAATTAGATAAGCCAAGCTGGTAAAGCTAAGTCAATCCTTTTGATGCAAATCCCCGACCTGTCCTGATATTTTAAGCTCTTTCTTGAATGGTGGGACTGCTGTAAATCCTTTTGTTATATAGCTGGAGTTTTTCTCAATACAACGCGCGCGTCGATTGGTTGAATCATCGTCACATGACATCTAACAAACAAACTGTTTCCCGTCAATTGTGCTAAGCGGGCAACATTTGCGAAAGCGGGCAACAATTTTGACGTCAGAGGGTAACATTGCACTGTAGCCCGCTAGCGCATGTGATCAAACTGGACAAAAGGTGGCATGATTATGATGGACCGAGTGCTCTGCGCGTTTTTCAAACTGTCTTGTGTTGTGTTTTATTTTGTGTTGCTATATAACAAATCACTTAATGAATCTCGATGTTTCCCTCGACTTCGTCTTGGGTAACATCGAGATTCTCGGGAAACAAAATTCACTGTTTCCCTCGGAACCAGTCATTAAGTGTTTATTGATGTATCCACCACACTCAGCACACACGCCTCAGGCTGACCTGATTTCTGCGTGGATGCCTTCTTTTCCGTGTCCTGTTCACTCTTGACCTTCACAGACGATTTCTTCTTCACCACAACCGTCGTTCTCAGTTTCTGCAATGCTTCTATTTCTAATTCTTCGACGTCCAAGTATTTTGTAACTCGTTGAATCAGGGCAAGGCGGCCCGTCTCTTTCTCCTTTAAGTGGGAGGCAGCGTGGTCGAGTGGTTAGGGCGTCGGACTTGTAATCCGGAGGTCCCGGGTTCAAGTCCCGCTCTGACCACTTGCTGGAGTTGCTTCACGGCAGACCCGAGTTCAACTCCTCGGCCACGCTTGTAAAATTAATAGCCAACTGGTTTGCCTCCTGCCAGTTGGGATTTTTAAAATGTTATGTTCTATTTGAATATTTGTTTCTTTGTTTAGTGTCCCCAATAAGTGCTTGCGCGCTAAATACCTTGACACTTAAATAAAGTGATTATTGTTATTATTATTATTATTATTATTATTATTATTATTATTATTGATTTTTAGTTCCATGCATAGCTCCTGAAGATTCACTTTGTCTAACTGACAAACTACGGCTCTTAATTCAATCTGGGTTTCTTCCACTGTGCTGGCCATTGCTCTGCGTCACGTTGGGAGTCGCGAAATGTTACACTCTGACAAGGTGTTCTTTAATCTTTCTTCGACAACAAACACTCTAACAGAAACATCGAGTGATCCGACTTTTACAACTCTCAAACTTTGCACATGGGATTCTTTACCATCCCATAATATTAACTCGGGACTAGACCCAGTCTCTTGCAACTTGCTTGCTACATTGACACAGACAGTTAACCACACATGCATTATAGAGTTGACCACTGGGCAGATGTCTTCTAAGAGAAATATCAGCAGAGTGAATTCAAGTATTCTGTTCTTTAGAACTGAACTTATCAAAAGCCTTCTCTCTTTAGCTCATGGCAATGCAGATGTAGAACGACGTCTTTCTGCAAACAAGAAGACAGTAACTCCAAAAAGCCTTTCTCTTAGCTTGGTGACTTGACAGAAAATAATCTGCGTTCTGTCAAATACCATGTGAAGGTATGTGGAGAGCCACAGAATGTGCAGATCACAAAATGACTTCTGCAATCTTCAAGAGAGGCACACAAAGCACATGGAAAAAGGCTTTCTAATAAAAAAAAGAACTGGCAAAGAAAAGGAGCATTCAAGATGCAGAGAAGAAAGACTGACGGATGCTGAGAAAGAGAGAGAAAGCGGGAGCAGAGAAGTTGGAACAAAGCAGACTAACTTGGCTGAGAGAGAAAAAGAACTGAGAAAACCAGAAGGACAGTCAGCTGCAAACAGCTAAAACACTCTATGAAGAAGTGAAGGGGCTACTCGAAGCTGCTAAGAAGAAGATGGAACATGCAATGGTCATTGATGGCAGTTTTTAATACCACAAGACATATTAGTAGTTCATTAACCTGGCAATTTGGTGTCCGGAAACAATTTGACAGTCCGGAAACAATCTGACACCTGTTTTAATACTTATATGTTATTTTACAACTCCATGATAAATTATTTTGAATTTCTGTATATTTTCAATAAAATTTGAATTTTGAGTAAAACCCAGGATGGCGGTCATCTTGACCGCCATTTTGGATTATGTCACAAATCCCCAGCATTGTCATAACCCATATATTTACCTTATCTTGTATAGCACATCACAGAGAGTCAGGTAAAATCCTCCCCCTGCCTTGCCCTTTAAACCATGGTTGGGGTATATGTTTGTGTGTACATGTATGTCCGAGGGTTATAATGTGTATAATGTATTTAATATTTAATTTGATTGATTTGGAAGATGCTTTGAATGATTTTGTTGCATTCCCTTTGTCAAGTTTCATTGAGTCAAGAGTAATTGGATACTCTGACATCCCCACAAAGTTTAACCACACACACTTTACTCCAGAACTTTATTCACATTTGTAGTGATCTTTTGTTTCTTACAGATAAGGCAAAGAACTCCAGAACAAGAAATTCAACGCCTTACAACCATAGTGCAAAAATTAGAGGAAGAAAGAAAAGTACAGTATATCTTCTTTGTATAGTAGTTAGGTGTTACATCCCTTACTGCACTTTTAAATGATACCATGCAAACTATGAAATTTATGGTGTTTCCCTCCAGTTTCCGTGTAGCCACACCGAACATTTTTGAGCGACCATTTTACTAACGTTCCTTTATTGAATTAGTATGAAACTTACACAAAATGTTGTACATAGTTTGAGGTTTATAAGAGTGTAACAATTTTGTAAATCGCATTTAAAATTGCGGAGATAAACGAGAAAAATTGAAACCACTTGAGTCTAAATTCCAAGCGATTGCAATGGCATCTAGAAAAATCAAAACTATTACGATAAACTATGACATAATATGGCAGACAAAATATCTAAAAATTAGAAACTTTTGTCAATCCGATTTTGAGTAAATCAATAAAACATTTCAAACTTGTGATTTTGCATGTGTATGACCACATCCATAAGTTCCTCAATTGAGCTTATGAAAGTTAAATTTCTCAATCTCAAATTTACGCCAAAATGTGTGTTTAGTGTACGAGATGAAACTATGAAAGTTTGAAAGCGTTTCCCGTTTTAGTTTTGGAGATTCGATTTCTACAACTACATTTACATTTAATAAGTCGGTAAAATCCGAAGACATCACACCAACTATAAAACAAACATTTAAATAAGATAAAATAAGATAAAATAAATCAACGTATAAGTGTGAGAATATATATAAATATCATAAATTTAAAAATGAAATAAATAAATTGATGTATCATAATCATAATATTACATTTTACATGGTTTTCTATAGGAAACCATAATTTTTGACTGAGTCCTTGATATTGTAGTTTTAGTACTTTTCAACATATTTCAAAAACCGCGAGATAGAATTTTTTTAAACTTTTATGGTCGTTTCTTTATAATATGAACAACATTGTCTCGAAGTTTCATCTTCATTGAAACATTGCAACATGGTCAAATAAAATAATAAAGTTCACCTAAAACGCGATTAAAACTTTGTGTTTTGATTGCACGGTTGAAGGCGCACGGTGACGCGATAATTAATTCAGGTGAAGTGTGACGCATTTCTGCGTGTTGAGAATTATGCAAATCGCATTGACTTCTTTCTTTTCCCTACAATTCAAAATGCCGAGAGGGTCAGTGCACGTCAAATGCGAATAAAATATCTGCTTTCAAATAAACGTCCTACTGAAATTCGTGAGAATGATAAAAATAACCCGGAACACAGCCCCTAACGTTAGTTCACAAAACATGATGGTCACGCAGGAATGCGTTACACTTAACCTGAATTAATTAAAACGTCTTTGTGCGCCTTCAACCGTGCAATCAAAACACAGTCTCAATAAATTGCGTTTTAGGTGAACTTTATTATTTATTTGACCATGTTGCAATGTTTCAAACTTCGAGACAATGTTGTTCATATTATAAAGAAATGACCATAAAAGTTTTAAAAAATTCTATCTCGCTGTTTATGAAATATGTAGAAAAGGACTAAAACTACAATATCAAGGACTCAGTCAAAAAACTATGGTTTCCTATAGAAAATCGAATCTCCAAAACTAAAATGAGAAATGCTCTCAAACTTTCATAGTTTCATCTCATACACTAAACACACATTTTGGCGTAAATTTGAGATTGAGAAATTAAACTTTAATTAGCTCAATTGAGGAACTTATGGATGTGCTCATACATGTGCAAAATCACAAATTTGAAATGTTTTATTGATTTACTCAAAATCGGCTTGACAAAAGTTGATAATTCTTAGATATTTTGTCTGCCATATGTCATAGTTTATCGTAATAGTTCTGATTTTTCAAGATGCCATCGCAATCGCTCGCAATTTAGACTCAAGTGGTTTCAATTTTTCTCGTTTATCTCGCAATTTTAAATGCGATTTACAAAATTGTTACACTCCTATAAACTTCAAACTATGTACAATATTTTGTGTGTTTCATACTAATTCAATAAAGGAAAGTTAGTTAAACGGCCGCTCAAAAATGGTCGGTACGGCTGCATGGAAACTGGAGGGAAACACCTTAAGATTTCTGACAATAGTTTGGGCCCTTGAAAAAGAGAAACGGGCAATATGGATTGAAATCCATGGGACTTTGATTTTTACACAGTTGTACTAAAGTTTCTTGTCTCCCGAGATGTCCACTGCAGCTGGTTGACGGCACAGAGAAATCAAATTTGACTGTAATTCCTTGTACAGTAGAACAACATTAACTCAAACATGGCTAACTCAAACTCCCCGCTAACTCAAACAAAATCCAATTTCCACTGTATTTGACCCCATTTTTAATTCTCGTGAATACACCAAGCATAGTGAACGGGTAATCGCAGACGGTGGCAAATATGCAAATTTTACTCCACATCACTTGGCTGTAAACTTTTCTTGGTAATTCCGCTGAGCAGTGTCTGGGGCTTCATGCTCTGAAAAATTAAAATCAAAGTATTAAAGTGTTCGGTGAATGATGTAATGTGCAGAGATTCTATTCTCTATTTTCGAATTGACCATAATATACTTTGTTTGCCCCCCAAATTTTGGATAAACTATTGTTTCTAAATGGTCTTGGGAGGACTGCATATTCCCAAAAGCATTTCAAAACAATAGTTTATGCAAAATTTGGGGGGGGGGGGGGGGGCAAACAAAGTGTATTATGGGCAATTCGAAAATAGAGAATACTTGTGATAGATCACAGCCTTTATTTAATTTCTTTTTTATCCTTAAAATTTTGGCGAAAATTCCCAAACTAAACATTGTTGTCACAAGGCTCTAGCTTATAAAACAAACTAATTGTACCAAAATGACTTGTGATTGTGAATGAATGATAAAGCCACAATACCTTAATATTTCAGGGTTTCAGCTTGAGGATAAAATTTCTTTTGTTTTGTCAAGTTCATAGTTTTTTCTGACAAAATCCATTCACATGGTTACATTACTGACAGTAATCCACTCTACAGATAATTCAAAATAACCCTGGATTGAAAATTTGAATTTCGATTGGACAGAGGCTTAGCATGCAGGCGATAAGTTTCTGGTTTGGATAAATGCATTGCTTCACACACTCGGCATGAAAATTGCATTTGAGTTTCTTGCAATTAGCATAATCCATGGCCCAACAATCTTTTATATTTATGTCTGAGAACTGTATTCTACTAATTTTCCTTTTTACTCATGCGCGAAGCGGCGTGAGGTAAGGTTTCGGCTCCGTTTTTATTGTTATTATTTTTATTATTATTATTATTTTTTGTGTCACGATTTTGCATGCAAATTTATGCACGCATATTTTAAATTGTGCACTTCCGGTTCATGTCTTCTCCATTTACACTTCCTGTTTAGTGACTTCCGGCTACTGTCACTTCCAGTAAAAGAGCGTTACTTAGATGTCACGACAGCATCTCCTACAACCCTACATACATTACTTTGTTCACGTTTGGTATATGAGACTAAGAAGAACCACTGGCTTCATTGTGGTACAACCTTCATTTTCAAAACATTCAATGATAAACAACGTGGTTTGCAGGAATGATCAATGAATGAAAGGAGTAACTTATCTCCATGTCAGGCATCTTCTTATCATGTTTAAAATATATCATAAAATTTTCTTACGCATGCGCATGAGTAAAGGCTGCTTGGAGCCTCTTGTTGTAATTCATTAGCTTTTAAAAAGTACTTTCGGAACAGACGGACGGACGGTCCTCTATCAAAATGATAATTATGGGGTTTGTCTGCTTGAATGTTTCTTTTATAGTCGCTTGGGTGAGACTGCTGTAAATAGAATACTATTTACAGCAGTCTCACCCAAGCGACTATAAAAGAAACATTCAAGCAGATAAACCTCATTATCATTTCGATAGAAGACCGTCCGTCAGTTCCGAAAGTACTTTTTAAAAGCTAATGAATTAGAAAAAGGAAAATTAGTGTCAATTTTGGAGACGAGCTTTCCGGTTAAATCTTTACACATATTATCATTAGTTATCTATAATTCATTTCACAATAAATATGTAGAAGTTTCTAGAATATTGAAATATTCTTACATGCAAATAATTATATCTCATGTTTTATAGTTTTAACTTGCTAAAAAGGTACAACTCTTTGCTCACATAAATCAGAATTAAGTTTCTATGAAAATCACATTGATTTTCTCAACATGTCTTATATTTGGACATTGCATGCATGCTTATAAGACTTGTGTTTTTCTGCAATTATCTTAAATTAAATCATTTTGGGGTATATGCTTTTTATCTTGTTTACTCAAGGAAAAGGAGGGGGGTTGCACTTAGTGACCTTAGTAATAAAAAATATGTCATTTTCTACTTCGCTACTCAATATTTATTATCTCAAGCCAATTTCGTACATTAGTCTTGTGACAAGTTAATTGGCAATATATTTTGTACTCGTGACAACTTGTTTGTTGTTGTATATGCTCTTATTTATGTTTTTGCAGGCCCAAAAGGCTTCTGCTCTGGTGTCGAGTGAATAATTAGCATTTTATTTTGTTCTGTGGCGATTTGTTTCCTGTTTGTATACAGTCTTTTTATTAAACGTTGTCATTGATCGGTCTCATCCCTACGCCCAGACTGAAAAGGATTATGGACAACAACTGCACATTATCAAAATACGGAAACGTCCTTAACGGAATATGTATCGAAGCGACTCTTGTGGTCTTTGCGTAACACGCGAAGACAAACGTGAGTTTTGTTCTCCATTGTAAACGGGACAGAGAATAATTAATTATGCATTTTAATTCACCCATACTCCCTTTCGGTCTGGTCGCGTAGGGGTAAGACCGATCAGTGACGACGTTTAGTCAAAGGACTGTATGCCGTTGTCTTGTGCGTTGAACGGACCTAAAAGACTTCTGCACTGGTCATGGTTTAATTGCCATTTTATATTCTCATGACAAGTTGTTTGTTGTCATATATGTTGTGGGTCAAAATTTTCCTTGGTTCAAAATTTTCTTTCTTTTGCTTAAAACTCATTATCATACATTATCATGCATTTTCATACCCAAAACAAAGGAAAAGAAAATTTTGAACCAAGGAAAATTTTGACCCACAACATATACATGTATGCTGTTGTCCTATGTTTGGAACGGACCCAAAAGGCTCTCAATTACGTTGTATGGCTTGGGGTTACATTCCCCGCTCATCGTCTTGTAATTTTGGCAAATGCATTTTATGTGGATTAAAGGAATTTTGTTGGCCTTCATGTTTTCTTTCCGCCTTGGATTTCGTCCTATTTTTTTTATCTGGGCATTTGTGCCAGATTCACTATCTTTGAGCTTGGGGTTTTGGTTTTTTGGCTTTTTGAGTATGAAGATTAAGTGCTTCTGAGTGGGTGTTTTGAGTTTGGGGTGTTTTTAGATTGGGGTGTTGCTCAGTTTTAAATGTCTGGTCAAGTATATTTCATCCACTTGGCCGCTAGATTTGCACAACTCAACAAAGAGTAATTACAGGTGAGACGGTACAAATTCTTAAAAAGTGTCAACTGCGAAAGAGCCATACTATTAGACTATGAGCAGTCCCTCTTTCCCAGCTTAGTCCGTCGAGCAAGAAACAAAAAACATTGGCAAGTGGAAAATGGCCGCACGAAAGTTTTTGCATGGCCATTTTTCTCACTCAACTGACTAAGCTGGGAAAGAGGGACTGCTTGTAGTCTTATCATACCATGGAATCGATGAACATCATTAACTGCAATACTGTAGTCCACAGTATAGTTTTTTTGTCTATTTGAATTTGCTTTAATTGGAATTTAGGCAGCTTGCTGAATATTACAATATAATTTTGTACTCTTAGGTGATAGAAGATAAAATGAAGCATTTGGAGAGATTCCTGAAGGATACTACAGACAAGTACGTAATATCAAGTAAATTGGTTGAATCTCAATCTAAAAAAATTAACGAACAGCAACGACATATTTGGCAAATGACAAATGTTGCATTAAAGGAAGTGTTTCAAATTAAGGAAGAGATTGGCAGAGGGAAAACGGGGAAGGTCTATCGTGGAACAGTTAAGTTCGAAACCGCAGTTGCTTTGAAAAAGCCAGTGGACAATACACCTGGACGATTGGCGGATTTTAAATGCGAAATGGAGATTGCATCATGGTTCCAAATGTCCCCGAATATTGTACATTACTGGTTTATACGAAGTGTCCAAAATGATGATGGAACACTCAGTCCAGTATTGGTGATGGAACAAATGGACAGTTGCCTCAAGGATTACTTGAAAAAATATAGAAACCATGTTTCATCAGGGATTATCAACCAACTGCTGTTAGACATTGCGAATGGCATAAATGATTTGCACAAGGTCTCCGTTATACACCGAGACATTAAGACAGAGAACATTTTGGTAAAGCAAGTGGGAAAGTCGTTAATTACAAAAATTGGGGACCTAGGAACAGCCCGACCGTTAGAAAACCACATGTCGCCGAATCGGGGATCACCAGTTTATGCAGCCCTTGAGGGACAGACCACTGACAAGCAGTCTCCCAAGGTAAGCAAACGTTTAGTCTCCCGCCCAGTAATATAGTTAATTGTATTAAATTGTTCTTTTAAAAATATTCTCCTTCCCTGTAAATTTGTACATATACCAGTAATATATCCTATTGCTTAGTGTGTCACACTTGAGAGGCTGTACTGATGGTTTAAAGGGGATCTCCACTGTTAAAACAAATTGACGAGTTGGAAATAGTCTTATTTTTAATTCTTTTAAAAACAAGTGAAATATAATTGTAGTGAACACAGAAATTGGATATGTATATCGCCTATTTTCGCTTTTAAATATCTCGCTCGCCGCCATTTGAATATTTATGACGTCATGTGGTTGCCCAATTGTTGCCAACAAAAGAACGTTGATTCTAAATAATAGCGTCAACCGTATGACGTCATAAATATTCAAAATGGCGGCACACAGGAAGTTTAAAAACGGAAATAGATGATATTCGTATTCCATTCCACCTAAACTGAATGGCAATATTGTGCTAAGTCGAGCACTGGTTGTGTCAGTCACTTGGTGGAAATGATCTCATCAATGGATGTGGAGAATACTTTATAGCTTTAAGGCTCATAAGGAACGATGGCCATTATTAAGCTTGGTGACTTGTATACATGTAAGTGTAACAAACTCGATACATGTAACTGTCTTTTATAACTTTCAAGTTATTATGTAAGAAGGTGTTGGTAAGGGGTTTAGACTGGTTTTAGTTAAGTTTTTTAGTCTTGTTCTGGATAATGTTTAGAAAGCTCGTAACAGAATCATTTCACATGTTATTACTTTTTTCACCTGTTTAGCTGCATTGCTCATTTTTTTATAATTTCAGATGGACGTTTATTCATTTGGTGTCGTCATGTGGGAGGTTTTAACGGGTTTAGACCCTCATGACAAGGTGCAACAGGCATTGAATTATGTGACTGACCTGAAGGCAAAAAAACTTATTGACGCTTGTACGCGTGCAAATCCAAAAGAGCGTCCTAGAATGGTAGAAGTCATAGAATATTTAAAACAGTTATGAAAAGATTTACATTGTACTGCTACAATACATTTTACTGTCATAAAATCTTGCAAAGTTGACAGCAAAGAACCTTTTGATGAACTTAAAATGGCCCTTCTAAAAGTAAGACAAAAAATTATTTAAAATACAATACAATTTTTTACAAAATATACTAAAAGTTAGAATACTTTAAATTATACAAGAATGCATAAAAAATATACGTCAAAAAAAAATTTGCTCGTAAGTTTAAACGTTTTAACCAGAGAACGTTTTTTAAGGTGGCTCCCAACAGTTTCCAGCACTTTCCAAGACTTAGATTTTGATGGGTCATTAAAACCACTCTTTATCAGTTGATGCTACAATCATGATATCAAACGAATGCCCAATGAATGGTGAACACGTTGTTATCATTTTTGTGACACAATATGTTACTCTAGCAACAGTATAACGTGCTGAAAACACCCTTAGTTTTAGCTTTAAGTATTAATAACTCAAAAATGACTCGGTGAACCCCATTTTTTATTGTCGAATTTTGATCAGTAGGCTAAGATGCAACTTTTGGCAAAGTTTAAAAAAATTCTGTAGGTGGAGTTCAGAGCCACCTTAAAGTTTCGGCTCTGAACTCCACCTACAGAAATTTTTTAAACTTTGCCAAAAGTTGCATCTTATCCTACTGATCAAAATTCGACAATAAAAAATGGGGTTCACCGAGTCATTTTTGAGTTATAAACACTTAAAGCTAAATTTAAGGGTGTTTTCAGCACGCTATACTGTTGCTATAGTAGTATATTGTGTCACAAAAATGATAATAACGTATTCACCTATCATTGGGTATTCGTTTAATATCATGATTGTAGCATCAACTGATAAAGAGCAGTTATAATGTCCCATCAAATTCTGTCTTAAAAAGTGCTGGAAACTGTTGGGAGCCACCTTAAAGTACAATCGAAATATAATTTAAGATATAACATTGAACGTCTACTTGCGCCACCAGCGCTACCATAAGAACACGGAAGACAACAGGAGATAGAACTTTCATCGCGGCCACGCCAACTCTGTGGAGCTCTTTACCGAACCAACTCAGAGCTGAGGGCAATTTTGATCATTTTAAGTCAACTCTTAAAACACTTTTTCAAATTAGCTTATAATTTATAGCTGTAATCACGATATAATTATAGCATATATGTATTTTTTCTATTGAATAATTTTATTTAATTGCTTAGTTTTAATGCACGGTGCTTTTATATTATTATTATTATTATTATTATTATTATTATTATTATTATTATTATTATTATTATTATTATTATTATATCTCCTTTTACTTTATGCCACATTACAACATTGTAGCCAAGCCCATTCCTTGGGCCTAGGGCTAAAATGAGGTAGAAGTCTACTTGATGGAGAGTGCCTTTCTTAGGATGTGTGATGTTCCTAGTAGTGTAATCTTCTGTAGTTCAGTAATTTTGATGTTACCCGGGATTTGTTTGATGTATTTCTCCAAGCCCTTTTTTATTAGTCCCAGTGCTTCGATCACAACTGGGATCGTTGTGGCCTTCATCCCCCACATTCGTTCAATCTCAATTTCGAGATCTTTATATTTTGAGAGCTTTTCGGTAACTTTAACTGAGGTGTTCTTTTCAGTGGGTATGGACATATCAATGACTAGGCATTTTTTATCCTGTTTGTCTTTTATAACAATGTATGGTCTGTTGGCCTTTATCTCACGATCTGTCTGTATTGGCATATCCCACAAGACTGTGATATTATTTTTTTCTGTTACTGTATGGGGTTCATGCTCATACCATTTCTCTTCTATGTTTATATTTAGCTCTTTGCAGATGTTCCAATGTAGGTATGTGGCGGCTTTGTCATGTCTGTGTAGATATTCAGTTTTGGCCAGCTCAGGGCACCCTGCCACAATATGATCAATGGTTTCCTGGAATTGACCACAAATCCTGCACATTGGGTCTGTACCATCGGTTAGGATCTTGCTGCGATATTAATTGGTCTTAATGGCCTGGTCTTGGGCAGCAATGATAAAACCCTCCGTTTCGGCCTTAAGCCCTCCTGACTTAAGCCATTGATGGGTCCTTTGTTGGTCCACATCCTTCTCATGTACTCTTTTTGGGTATTGCCCATGCATTGGTTTATCCTCCCATTTTTTCTTTGATTGAACTTGGGCCTGGTGTTTTGCTTGACATTTCTGGCACAAACAGTTGGAACTTCGTTGTCAGGTTCCAGTTCTTCAGGGAGGTTGAGCTCTCTTCTAAACATTGTGGCCTGGCTAGTTACTGAGTACTTCTTTTTGACTTTTTCATGCTCTTTAGCGATCACGAGAAGGGGATCATTTATGGAGGTGTTAAGGTAATTATTATTATTATTATTATTATTATTATTATTATTATTATTATTATTATGTATACAAATATATTTTAATTAATTGTATATAAATATATTTTAATTACGTATAGTTAATATTTTGTATTTGTTTTACTCCATTAGTTTTTTAAATTATATATTTTTGAATATCTATTTGCTTGAACTTGTCAAGCGTTATAAAATGAAAATTTATGAATGAACTTTATAGCTTTTTCCTGCAAGTGTACATAAGATTGATGTTAAGGCTTAATCGATTTTTAAGAAATTTGTTAATAAAGTATACTTTTAATTTTTTTATTATTGCAGTAAAACTATCTGTATGCACAGTGTTATAAAGCAACACAGGGCACAAAGCGTAACCTGTGCGCAAGAGCGAAACTTCAAAAAAAAAAAATAATAAATAAGTTACTGAAACCTTATATCTACAAATCTAAAAACTATAATTTTATTTTTATTTTTATTTATTTTATTGGCCATATTACAATACATAATCTAAGCATATAAATGTCTCTAATATCTCTCATTCTACGTGTAAATAACTTACTAAATAAATAGAAAAAAAATTAAATATACAAATCTAAAAACTATAATCTAAGCATATAGATGTCTCTAATATCTCTCATTCTTCGTATAAAAAAAAAACTATAAGCTAAGCATATAAATATCCCTAATGTCTCTCATTTTTCCTGGCCGACAGTCGGGCTTTGGTCGCGGATCTTCACATCACAACCTTGAAAGTTCTCGCTATATTTAGGGATGACGATAAGACTGCCTTTTGCATAGCCTCTAGAACTTGATTCGCCTTACGTCCTACCAGTGATTGAACTGAGGCTTCGGTTTCTCTCGACCAGCCTCCCAGCACATCCATGATGATGTTATGCTGAATCACCTCGTACCCTCTATACTGCTGCTTTAGCTCCCACCTTAACGGGCCATACTTCATCGTTTTCTCCTCGCTCTTTTTCTCTCGGTTGTTGATCCAAGGGCAGCTCATCTCTATGGTCAGCACTTTCTTGTTTGCATGATCCACAACTCTCGCATCTACACGATTGGCTCTAACTTCCTGGTAGTCCGCATACACGGGTACATCCCACCACGCTTCCACTTGTTCTGACCTGTACTCCGGCTTGGGCATTACTGGCGAGTACCATGGTGGCACTTCCTCGAGAAGACCCTGGTCATGTAAGATCTCATAAAACAGGACCTTTAAAGCCATGTTGTGTCTGAACAAGTACTTGGTCTGAGCTAGCGCAGTGCACCCGGACAGGATGTGAGAGACTCTCTCTTGAGCGTGGCCACACAGCCTACATTTCACGTCCCCGGGGCAACTTGTTTGAGTCTTTTTGCTAGTGTAGAGCTTTGTTGGCAAAAGTTGCTCGTACAGTTCAAACACACCGGTAATAGTATACGTAGGACATGTTCTCCATGTACTCAACCAACTGAAACATCCATCCGTGCACAGCTGTTCATCATCCTTTCTCTCTCTCAACAGCTTGCCCTGCCATTCCAGTTCACGTACTTCCCTTTCAAACTTCTCCTCCACACATTCTTTCAACACTTCTTCACACGATACGATGGGATGGCCTCTCCACTGCTCATAGCACATACAGGATCCGGGTGTTTAAGGTGAAGGTCAACACCCAGCTCCGCCGCAAACTTTGCCGCATCTTTCACTATCGATTTATGCCCGAGTGACTCAGCTCTTTCATCGAACTCTCTCACCATTTCCATCGCCGGATCCTGGTTCTCATACAGTCGAATCGCTGCTTTGATCTTGGTCACTTTGTACTCCATCTCCACCGCACGTAAACCTCCTCCGCCTTGTTTCCTCGGGAGGTACAAGGGAGCCGTAGAACCACCCGGGTGTTTCCCACCATTTTCCACTATAATCTTGCACACTTCCCTGTCCAAGGTCTTCAGCTCTGTTATTGGCCAGTGTTGAGTCCACATTAAGTAACCCAATACCGGCAGGGCAAACTGGTTAGAAGCCACCACCCGGTTAAAATCTGAAAGGGGACTGGACCAGATGATCGACAATCGACGCAGGTACTCCCTTGCTGCACATTCAAGTACCATTTTCTCTTCCTGGACTAAGCTTTCAAGAACACCAAGAAACTTATACTGTCTTCCTTCCTCCAGTGTTGGTAATCTTCTTCCAGCTATGTCTCCACCTGAATTCTCCTGGGAATGGACCCCTCTCCTTATATGGACCACTGCACATTTCCTTGGGTTCCACTGTATTCCAATGTCTTACATACCCACTTGCGTTGATTCTAGCACTCGGTTTAACTTGGTCTCGTTAGCTGCGAATACTTTAAGATCGTCAATATACAACAAATCAGTTACTGTGGCGTTGATTGGTTTAGATAACTTGATCCCTCGGATGCACTGATCTTCCAGGCCACGGGGTTCAAGCAGATTGTGAAAAGCCTCGGGCAGAGCGCATCTCCCAGTCGTAAGCCTTTCTTAAACATAATAGGATCAGGCACTTCCTACCCATGTAGCGTATTAGCCACGATTCTCGTCTTCCAACTCTTACACAACTTACCAGTCACCTTACACAACCACTTTGGAAACCTATGTAACACCATCATCTCGCCTAACCACCCATGGTCTACCGAATCGTATGCCTTCTTCACATCTACCAATGCCATACTCAAATTACGCTTTCTTCTCTGACAATCCAACGTCACCAGGTGATTGGTCTCTGGTTATCGCTGGTGAACTCCCCCGGCTTGGGTATCAAAGATGTTTTTCCTTCAGCAAACCAAGATGGATAATCATCATCACTTCTCGAGATCGCTTCAAACGACCGAGCCACGCCTTCGTGTAGCGCATGCGCACGCTTCCACCAGTAGTTAACCAACTTGTCCGGCCCCGGAGCACTCCAGTTCTTCTTCCTTTTCAATACCCCTACTGCTTCAGCGGTTTCTAGTGTCCAGGCCTCCTCTGTCGGTGGAGGGACCTTACTAAAGATCGCATCTCTCACTTCGTTCAGCCATTCAGCCTGACTATTCCCAGTCCCCTCTCCTTCCCACAGCTCTCTCCAGAACGAACTCGCCTCCTCAATACTCCCAAACTTCTCTCTCTCCTCTGCAGCGGTGTTTCCGTTAACTCCCTCATACTTGGGGCGATCACAATCTTTACACTTGGCTAGCATCTCTCTCATATTAGCATACACGTGTCCTGCATCTTCTTTAAACTGTTGATTTAGAACCTTCGCTTCTTCGTTCTTCTTATTCCTGCCAAAAGCTCTTTTTAGCTTCCTCAACGCACATTTCTGCCTTTCCATGTAACTCACAAGTGCAGCTATGGATAACTCCTTACACTCTTGTTGTAGAATCGCTCTGTTCCTTTTCCCTCTTTTCGTCACTTTCCTGTTTTCTTTCAGACGGTCGATTTCAGCTTTAGCAATTGAGATCTTTTTCCGATCTTTTTCTTCGTACGCTTTTTGACACTTTGATCTTTTATTCTTGTGGTTTAGTGATTTTTCTGATCCTTGTTTTTTCCATCCTTTACACAAAAGGAATGCCATGACAACAGCATAAAGCACACAATTAGCAATCCAAAGATAGCTAAATGGATTGTCCGTTGGGGATACTCCGCATTGCTTCATTAACTCCGTTATCACCTTATTGATGTTCTCCAGGTCGCCCTTTGTTGGCTTTCCTTTTGTTCGTGTATCAATAGTACGATTACTAAAGTCGCCTTCGCACGGGTGGATCTGAGTATAAACATTGGTCGATGATTCTAGCAACTCACGCGCTTCTGAGCTTAAGAGAGGCTGTTCATCCGGAACCGTTGCACTTTCTTCCAAATGCAAATCTTGGTCTCCTGTATTTGCATTTTGAAAAACTTCGACTGGTTCTTCGTTCCTTTCGCACTCTCTTATCCCGATGTTTTCGCTTATTCTCTGTCTAACGTTCCCCAATGGTTTCTCCAATTTTGCCGCTTGGTCTCTTTGATTCTGCTCTGTGAGCTTCAGATAGCCATAGCCCCTCTCTTCCCAGAGCTGTTTCATTATCCGCATATAACCCTTCTTCCTTCCATTGTCAAAACACGGTGGGTTTTCTGAGTTTACAGTAGCTGGGCTTGCTTTTTGCACTCCAAGATATCGCGGTTCCCCGCCTCAGTCCATTTTATCCTTCCATTTATCCGCACAAGTTGTTCCTGCGCTCCATTACTCGCCATGTTGTCTCTCAATGTCGATAAACTCAAATTTCTAATTAAACAACAAACCAAATTCGCTTGTTCAGGATACCGGACTGTTCTGCAATCTGCCAGACAACTTCACAAGTATTTAAAATACTTTTCTGAATGTATTTTAGTGCTCTGAACTTGGCTTACTTTCAGTTGAAACGAATTTTTATCAGAGGCGATAAGACACGTCCGACCTACTTGCCGCCATTATTATTATTATTATTATTATTATTATTATTATTATTATTATTATTATATATTATTATTATATATTATTATTAATATAATAATAATAATGTTATTATTATTATTATTATTATTATTATTATTATTATTATTATTATTATTATTATAAAACAAGGTTATTCAAAAAACGGTATCCTCAATACTGACATCAAAGGCTTGAAGATTGTTTTTAAGGTACTCCGTATTTTAGAGGGAAAAAATTCCAAAAAAATTTATCCCGACGAGTTTAAACTCAACTTTTACCATAAAAAAGTGTTTAATTTAGGAAATCGTTTAGCATGTTTAATGTTTAACCAAGGTTGTCACGATCAGAAAAAAAAGATGCAAAAAAGTACTAGTAAACTACAACTTACAACACAACCTTTTGTTACAACTTGTCTAGCGTAACGTATTGTGGACTAATTTTAAAATTGACGATGGTCAAAAGTTTGGGTGTTGTTTTCGCTGTCGCCAAAAGATTTGTCAATAAGTTTTTTCATAGACAAGGCAAAGTTGTTTTCAATATATGTATAGATCGGTTTATTTTTGTGGCTTTAGTTAAAAAGCCAAGAATTGTTTTTTTTTTTTTTTCTATCCCATTTTTTGGTAACCCTGTTAAACGTTAAAGCTGTAAATACCTTTTAGATTCAGTTATTTATAATTATTTAGTGTAAATAGTATAGACATTTTATAAGGAAATAGTGAACATTATTAAAACCCATAAAGCGAGAACTCGTTTAATTGTTAAGCTGGAATCTTGCAAGATCAATGTACTTTTTAACTAACTGTAGTCAGACCCCCTACCCTCTCCCCTCCGCCCCTCCCCCCCCCCCTCCAAAAAAAAAAAAAAAAAGAAGAAATAGAAATTACAAACTACTTAGTCTACTTATTGTAAGTTCATCATAGCGACGTATGTGGCTTGAACAAACCTTCTTAAAACGACGTTTGCGATTACACGAAGAAAGTTTAATCCCGGGCTGGAAATTTCAGCCCGGGCAAACGGGCTAAAAAACCTCGTGTAATCAGAATGAAATTTCAGCCCGGGCTGAAAAGGGAAGTCATCTGGGTAGAAAAGTGTTGTAGACTGACGTAATTATGTTTCTCAGATACAAAGCATATAGTGAGATTAGACGGTTTGTTACCTACAATATGATCATAAAATAGTTGGCAGGTATTTAATTTTACAATGTCAGAAAGCTTAATAAGGCCAAGGTTCACATAATGGGGAGTAATATGATCACAAAGTGGTACGTTGTTGATGATTCTGACAACCTTATTTTGTAGCTTCACTAATTGTGATAACGGAGCTTCGTTATTATTACCCCACAACACGTAGACATTGTAGTGATCAAAATCGCAGCTCGTTGCAGCACGATCGCGAGAAAAAACGCAGTGGAAATCGCGACATAAATTGCACCAAAATCGCCGGTGTTAATTTTGAACTTGGTGGCCAAAAGTGTCAACTGTCTGCAACTTTGAAGTCCAGTTTACAGGAATTCACTTTCAAACTATAACCATATTAATAATTTTATAACGCTTTCAGAAAAGGAACCCGAGTCACACCTATCAGTGGCACATTAGTAGCTCTCGGCATAAACAGTAGAACCCATGTCTATTAGACTGTAACTGTCGCCACAAAAGCAGTTTACATTTTACTTGCGCAATCATAAAACAAGTCAACAACAACAGCAACAGTGCAAGCAAACGGAAAACAGACAAGTTAGTTCCTCGAAAACTAAAGTTGCTTGAACTGACAACAGTGTATTAATGACGTAAAGGTAAATCGCGTTTGCCATGTACGCATTGATCAGATCGATCGTAAACAGTAAAAGCAGTAACAGGTGGATCACTAAATAACAGATAAACTTTGAAGGCTATACAATTTTACGTGCATGACAAAACCGCGAAGAAGTGGAAGAAGAAGAGCAGGTACTCGCTTTTGCAGTGAGAGACTGATGAAGTGTCCAAACTGTGTGATGTATTTTTGTTGTTGTTGTTGTCTTTCAACCATAAAACATTGTAAACGTCTGTACTTGGAAACTAATAAAATATATATTTAAAAAAAAAAAGTGTCCAAACTGTGGCTTGTAGTTCTTTCGTGATCAGTAGCAACTGTGCTTGTGGCAGAAGCTGTACATGTCGTACTGTTTGCTTTTTCCCTTGCTGCTATAACTTTCTCGATCAGGACCGTTTGTTTTTCCAACTTTTTTTTATACGGCTCGCCCATTACGTCCAAAATTTCGCTCAATAACTTCATGGTCATAGCCTTCGGGTTGCCTTGTTTTATTTTTTTCTCTTTCATCCTTTCGTTGCAAATCCTCTTTTTTCTTCCCCTCTTCGTCCATTTTCTGCAGTCGTGGCAATTCCTTCAAAATATCCTTCAAATCAACGTATGTCGGCCATTTAGGCTGTGAACCACTAACCTTTCCCACTTCTTTGAGGATGGAATGAACTTCAGACCAACGAAAGGTGGGAGTAGTTTCCAACTCCCACCAAAGAGAGGCTTTTTTCTCAAAGTTCAACACCCTAAAGCAAATGGTAACTTTTTCTTTTTTTTTAATCTGATCGCCATTCAAAAACTGGAAAGTTTGATTTTAGAGACGGTGATCTTACAATCCTGACAATATGGGCAACTTGTAATCCTTCCGATGGAATCCACAATGCAACGATGTCGTTGATGTAAGTACCAGTTTCAACACGTTACGGGGTTCATGAGATTTTCGAGTTTTTCATAAAAATCGTTTCTCGCCGATTCAATCCAACGTGCAAGGCGTGAAGTGGCAGTATACTTTGCCTTCCTGTAATGACAGAAATTCTGCCATATGGTAATGCTGCCCTTCATGCTCTACATAATTTGGACGAATAGAGTAATCAGTTTGATGTTCTGTGCTGTTGTTTTTTTGGTTAAACCGAAGGCGTTTTGGAAGGGGCTCGAGAATTACGTTTTCGTCCACAAGTGAATGCTTGTCCGACTCTAAAGCTACCAATTTGTTACGAAAATGTTCCCTGATGTTGGTATGTTTGGGGCAGATAAGTGTATACTCGTTTCTTTCCTAGTTTGTTGCGAATTGCAGAGAGAAACACTGTTCGTGATACCAGTCTTTGCAAGTAGGATAACTGCAGCCCACCCAGTGAGTGTTTTTGGGAGGTATAAATGATTTATCAAGGTACTTGCACTTCCTTTCTTTGTAGAATGAACAATGTGTCTACAATATTGAGTAAACCATAATATAATTTATATAATAAGTTTTTCCTTTCAGTCATATTACTAGGAGCTAATGTTAATTTTTGTTCTTATTTTTGACAACCCGCCTCGATTATGGCAAGCCGATTGTAGCAAAATTCAAAAATGATTTCTTATTTAATTCAATGCACATTCTAAATATTCAATTCAAGTAATGATCCGCATAAGGAAAGTGCTAACGGCAATGCACGATGGAATGTCAACTTTTTTCATTGTTACAACTAGTGATCTCATTGGCCTATACTCAAAAACCGCTAAAAAGTTAAGGTTCAAGGTGCATTTTGTCTGATTTTTTAAAGGTTTCAAGTAATTTGAGACCCAATCGCACAACATGCAATTTTTGAAAGAGATTGTATTTGAGGAAGTTCATCAAAGAAGCAAAATTATTAGCTGTTGTCTTCTTCTATTCTGATTGGTTAAGCACGAACATTTCCTGAAATTTATTTGACGCAAATGGATTTTCTTTATTTTTATACTGAAATATAATTATGAACCATCAGCCCCTCCTCTATTCTTGAACTCAAAGAAATTCTGTGTGAGAAAGAGCCAATGCCGCAGAACAATGAAGTTTACTGTAGTTCTTATGTGAAGCATTACTCAATAACATTTTAAAGACAATTCAATACATATTTCATTCAATTCATTCGTTCATTCAATTCAACGCATAATCAATTCAATTGTTCATTTAATTCAATACATATTCAATTCAATCGTTCATTCAATTCAATGCATATTCAATTCAATCGTTCATTTAATTCAATAAATATTTAATTCAATAGAGTTTTTTCGTATCCTTTGTATTTCACATGTGAAATACAAATGGTGAAATTTCTCATGCAAATTAGCCGTCTAGCTTTTGAATTAGAATGTCTCGCGATCAGGCATGCAGCGAGATGAGCAAGCTTTTTAAAGTTTTTGAAGTTGTTTTATCGAACTATTTCCGCAGGTTCTAATCCATCTTTTAATGAAGACTTGCTTCACAACAAATCAACCGTGAAGTTCAATTTAACTTGAGAAAAATCAGAGAGGCGGGCGGGAGAAACTCTAGGGAGTAAAAATCTGGTCTAGATTTAAGGCACAGTTTATGTAAATTAGTCAAACCTTAGATTATGACAACTTGTTATTTAATAACTATGTAAAGGTGTATGTGCTCTCGCCAGAATAGATAATTATTTACTCATTTACTCCCAGAATGTATGTGATTTCTAATTGCCAACCGACAAAAGGGAAGAGAGTTTGACCACTTTTAATTTAATTGGAGAGCAGCCAAACGTTTTCAGTATTTGTCTGTCAAGAATTCTAGAATCCCTGCTAATTTACGAGCCCTTGTTTTTGGAATTATTATGTGAAAATGTAACCCTCACAAATCAACTGTTACTAAATCCTAAAGTACAAAGTTAGGCATCAAAGTCAAATAAACTTCATTTTATCAAATCGTTATGAGAACTCCCATTCATTATCTTTATTCATGGCTTGTCACAGAGCAAAAGTCGCGTGAACTAGTTTACACGCAAAAATACACATGACTAAAAACAAATACAGTTCAGTATAATTATAAATTACAACGACAAATTAAATAAACTGACCGATATATGTTCTTTTATTAGGGCCGGTCAGACGTTAAGAAACGAAAAATAGTTCGAATGGCCTAAGGTGTTTTCTGCGCGCATACCGTGCAGTTAACCAGAAAGAAAGCTCACCTTTCGGGTATCGCACCGGTGCGGCCATTTTGTTTTCTTATCGAGCTATGTGCATGGTACTGAGTCAGACAGTTTGTCGTACGTGGCATTTAAGGTTACAGTGTACCTTCGGGGTTGTCTCCAGTATAACAGCTCTAGTGTCTTAAGATTACACTTAACATATCTAAACCCAGATATCAAATTAAAGCTTATAGAGCTGGCTATCTAAATATGGAAACCATTTGGTAATAAAGTGAATTGTCGAATTTTTTACGACGTCTAAATTCGAACGTCCGAATCAGCTTTAAAACGCTATAACTCAAAACGATTATTGTATTTTGCTAATTTGATTTGTTCTCGGGTTTCCGGACACGAAGCGCTAAAAAAACGTGTCGGCGATTTCCCATACTCAATTGCAGTGAAAAGTTACAGAATATTTTCGAAAAAGGGAGAAAAAAAATTGGAATGATCGCACTGAAATGGCTCTTGACGAAAAAGTTTTCGGAAATAAGAAATTCGCCGACACGTTTTTGTTGATTATATGTTAGCCTAGCTTCTGTCCAAATTTGAGGAAAATCGAACAAATTTCCTTTGAGTTGTAGCTCTTTATAGTGTCTCCAACAAGCGAAAAATTAACTCCGCCCACAAAAGTTACACTGTCATTTCTCCGTCAATTTTCACTATTTTTCGATAATTTTTTTCATTTGGAATGAAAGTTCATTCTGTAAACTTTATTTTGACGCCAAAAAAAAATTTTGATAAATTTTCGATCTGAAGGTACACTGTAACCTTAACTAAACTTAACTGTGGACACTTTTATTAACCGTGTCCCAACAATAACAAGAAAAGTATATAAAGAATAGTATAAAGAACTATTACAATCGTAAAGAGGACAGTATAAGAAAAATTACAAGGGTGTGGCCATTCCGTAGATTTCAATAATTTTACGACGCCTTCGATTACTGAGTGCCATAACTAAGTTTGTAACAGAACAAATTCTCCAAAGTCTGTGCCTGAAACGACTTGTTACACAACGGTAAATCTTAAGGTCATGGATACGATGCTCCACACACGAACTCGATAGCGAGACCACAACAGCCGATTGTATAGCTGCATGTCTATGGTAGGGCGTCTCCTGCCACGCCTAGAAAATGGGACAAGGAGTGGGTAGCCTGTCGGATAGCCACTGTCGGCCATTAAGTAACTGTCTCGTGGAATTGGGAGAGGGCAGTTGTGGCCTATTCTTGATCTTGGCATCATTGCATAACTTCCTGCATCAGTTAAATGGCCCAGAAATCCTACCTGTCCGTAAGTAAAATAACCATTACAGTCTATTATTACCTGCCAATTAATAAAATGATGCCCTCTGTCCCGTCGGTAGTAAAGTCTTTGTAAGTTGCCTTACGGTCTATTGATGCGAACAGGTGTGCCATCGATCATCCCAATCACATCGGGAAAATGCTCAATATAGCCTCGCATGCTGTTCCAAATCCGCTGAGAATGCCATGAAATATACAGCTGTTCGTAGTGAGCTAGGGCTATCAGCAGGTTAGTGTGAACATTTTCTGTCGCTGTTGGACCGCTAACACCAAACATACTTCCAAGATGAGAGAATGTCGGATATGTTCGAAGCCAGATAAAAAGCATCAATATGCGATCCTGCACGCTCATAAGAAACGGTCTCGTTTGCCTATATCTCGGTCTTGGCTCTCTTGGATTTCGAATGTACCTCTGCACATCGCCTGAGATTCGACGTGCAAAGCTTTCAAAGCTCGCGGGCGTCTCCCCTGTCATCTCCCAGAACTGGACAGGATTTCTTACCAGTTGCGGCCACAATTATTCCCTTCGATAAAGCAGAGTTGGAAACAGTGCTCTTATGGCAGCCCGGATAGAAATATTAACCGTCTCAGTTAAAATCTGAAGAAACAGTGGAGGGATCGTTAGTGCTCCACCATCCTCCGAGGCGGCTTCAATAACCGCAACCAAAAGGGTAACCGCCATGCCGACAGAACTCATGAAACTCGGGGGAGCACAAACATCCATTGTTGATGTTTTTTGGTCCGCGTGCCACGTAGTTAATTTATAGAGAAATTCATTCTCACTCCGCACCACGGATTTTTTCATTGAACAAAATAATTAATTTTAATTGTTTGAAGACTCGATGCACGTTCCATTAGAAATTCCTTTTTATCCATTTTTGAATTTGCGCGCCTTACAGCTTCGTGAGTCCTGACGGCTAATTTGCATGAGAAATTTCACCATTTGTATTTCACATGTGAAATACAAAGGATACGAAAAAACTCTAATAGTTCATTCAATTCAATGCATATTCAATTCAATCGTTCATTCAATTCAATGCATATTCAATTCAATCGTTCATTCAATTCAACTGGCACCAATCCCAGCTTGTTCGTCCATCTAAAACATCAAATAAATTTCAGGACAAACTCGTCGAGTGTCTAAATAAACAACAGGCATCGTCTTGATAAAAATTACGTGAAGTTTTGTGTTTTTGTGAAGCGTTAGGTGAAACTGGCGTTGTTTTAAAGTGCCTATCACCTCTAGAAAGTTATTTTCAGAATTAACTCTATGTACATTGAATAGTTGAATGGTAAAATATTTATTGTTTTGAAGGTCGTGTTAGTGAGTTATAGGGATTTGAATTTACAAAATGCTAATTAGATGACGTCAACCCGGGAATTTGCCATTATTTCTACACCAATTTACAGAGATTTGAATTTACAAAATGCAAATTAGATGATGTCAACCCGGGAAACATTTATTATACAGCTACTTGTTTTTACTTCCAAGTAATATTTTTTAAGAATCAATTGACTTTCCACAGTTTATTTTCATTATTTATCAAATTAATTATCCTCAAGATGTAAACTGCGCATTGTAAATTGGTGTAGAAATAATGGCAAATTCCCGGGTTGACGTCATCTAATTGGCATTTTGTAAATTCAAATCTCTATAACTCACAAACGCGACGTTCAAACAAGAAATATTTTACCATTCAACTATTCAATGTACATATTTAATATTCAATTCACGTATTCAATGTACATTGATTCTGAAAACAACTTTCTTGGGGTGATAGGCACTTT